>VUYV01000086.1:1228671-1304668 GCA_008711295.1 Anarhynchus alexandrinus | reverse complement strand
GTTCAAGGCCAGGCTGGACGTGGCCTTGGGCAACCTGGTCTAGTGGGAGGTGTCCCTGCCTATGGCAGGGGGGTTGGAACTCGATGATCTTCAAGGTCCTTTCCAACCTAAACCATTCTATGATTCTATGATTTCCTTTGAGTTCTAAACCATCGCTCCTCATTTCTGATGTCTCCAGTGTAGATGCCTGTATCTGGACTAATCAATGGAAAGTCAAAGGCATCTCTGCGACATTGTATGTTGTCTCCTTGAACCACCTACTTCAGGATGAGACAGACAGCAGAGGAAGAAGGATTTGCAAGGCTTCATTGCAGAACACCCTGCGCTCGGTACTGCTGCAGAATCAGTGCAAGCTGCACAGGGGCAAGCGTTAACACACTGGGATCAGCTCACACCAAGGCTTGGCCAGCGCAAGCAGATTTGGAGTCTCAGAGATAATCTTCAGCAAAGTGTTTGAGACCAGTACTATTGATATTACAGAAAAAAACTCCTTGGTTACTTCAGACTCAGTTTTAAAATAGGCAGTAGCCAGAGAAACAATAAAATAATGCCAGTTCGTAAGCTCAGTTCACTTCCATATGAAGAGCAGAGCTGCCATAGGCACTCTCTGCTTCTTGCGTATCAAGTTATGAGGACTCCTTAAAATTGCCATTACGGCTCCAGAGAAACCCCACTAACAGCATCTGCATTTTATTGCACGAGGTCTTCTCTTACTGATATGCAAAGGTGCTCAGGATGCTCAGTGACTCCTGACTTTGCCGGCAAGCTACACACCCTCACCTTTTCTACAAACTAAATACTTAAAGTTTAAAGGAGATAATGCATAAAAAGTATGATTTAATCATAACGTACTGTTTGTTTATTTACAGTGGCCTGAAGATAATCACCGAGCAGCAATCAGTGCACTACTTAATTTCCAGAGCACCTCAAAATAAAGCCTGTTAGCTCTGTTCCACGTGCCCTCAACAAATATGATAATTTTGAAATCCAGCTACTTTAACTATCTCATGCAGAACAAACTGTGCCAAAAATATAGCTGACAGCTATAAAATATCACCCACAGAACTGAAGAAACAGCTGTTATGTCATTAAGGGTATTATTATTCAATTGAGATAACTTTTTCAATTTTTTAATTTTATTTTTAATAATTCCAAGCATGGGGATTCCACAACCTCACAAGGCAACCTGTTCTGGTGCCTGACCTCCCTCATGAGAAAAGAAGTAAATCCTAATGTCTAATTAAAATTTCCAATGTTGCAACTGGGGTTTGTTGCCTCTCGTCCTACTATACACCTTTAAGAAGAGTTTGGCTCCCTCCTGCAACCACCCTTTGGGTATTTGTAGACAGCAGTAGGATTCCTGCAAAGCCCTCTCTTCTCAAGATTGAACAAACACCATTCTCTCAGCCTCTCCTCCCACATCATATCAACAAACATAGCTGGGTGAAATAAATATATGAAAAAAGTGAAAAAAAAAATTATTTATTGTTATGCACTCATGGATTAAAAAGTGATCAGGTGGAAAACTACTCTTTCTTGTACGCCTGATACAGAGAATATATGACCATGAGCATTTTCAGAATCGAAGTTGTCTCCCAAGTGAAATACATTTCAATTTTTAATGGCAAAGAAGAAGAAAACCTACAAAGATAAGTGGAAATTCTTTGCTGTCTACTAATCTTGCAGACACAATACTGCTTCTAGATCCAGTCACTTTACTCCTACTCATAGGTTTTGCTTTATTTGAGGATAAACTGCAATAGTAAAAAAACCAAAAAACAGCATGCTTGTGAGTAGTTTAAAGGCACTGTAACTATTTTATTTTGATCTCCTTGGTCTAGCCACTGATAATATCAATGCTGGCCTGAAAGGTAAATTAAAGGTTTTCCTTTTCTTTTTTTTTCTTTTTTTTTCTTTTTTTCTCCCCCCTTTTTTTNNTTTTTTTTTTTTTAAGCCAGAGCAACTTGTCATGTGGTGCGTGACCTTTAGTGGACACATAGAGGTCAGCACTGACATGATCAAAGGGTTCAAAATATGGATGAATGACCAGTTAGAAGCTTCCAGTATGACCACCATATACAGGCCAGGACTAATAATGGAAAGAATTCTGGCATTCCTCACGTGCCTCTTCAAGAAGGAAAGAAAGCATTTGCGCTTCTCTTGGATTTGTGTCACAACTGGATAGGGGGTTAAATGATCTGGCTTTTATACCTCTAGCAAAAGTAGAGTCCCCTCAGTAGATGTATGTCAACAAGAGAAGGGAAATAACTGATCATCCAAACTAAACTGCAGTGCAAAGATTTCTTTTTGGGATGAAGAGTAAGAAAGAAAAATAAAATACAGAGATTATAGAAAACACTACTAAGACAGAAGTATAACTGTCTGATGGACTGTGGAGCACATAGACAGAGGTGAACACAGGGAAAACATGAATCCAGAACAGAAATTTTGTACAGGAAATTTAAATGGAAAATTCTAAATAAAAATTGAAAATCCTATTAGGTATTACACACTTCATTTTGGTATCTGTGAGTTAAGGTTTGCAAAGGAAAGGTTGCAAATAACAGCAGCCTTTAAGGAAGGCTCCTCAGTCTCCACTCATACAGCAGTATGATTAGTATTTAATCTTTTTATTGTTTTGCTGTTTATACATGCCACCTATTCACTATCACACAAGCTTGTGCAAACATTCATAAGAATAAATTGTTTCACAAACAGATTCTTACAAAAGTAATGTTATAGTTTACTGACAGCTGTTATAGAAGATTTCTGGCTGGATTTCTTTGAAATCTGCTTCTCGCTTCCATAGATTGGATTTGTCAACCCTCTACTTACTTCCACTGAAGGGTGAATCAGTTCTTGTGATTAGAGAGTGAAGTGACTTTTTAGTATGGAGACTCCTGCTGGTTTGGAATTACAAGGTATTTTTTTTATGGTAGTACGTTAAGGATAATTCTTTTCTTTTTTTGGTTTTTGCAAAGCAGATTGGTATCCTCTACATTTTTTCACTGTAGTCTGGTGTAATTAGACCTTTGAGGTCATCAAGAGAAAGCTTTAGGCATCTGTGAAGGAAACGATCCATGTCTTTAAGACTGTCCTCTTTCTCTCCCTGCTCTTACTGCTGCTCACTGAATGTCTGAGACACAATGAGAGCAAGGAAAGTATCGATCTTATTAACACCAAGAGAGGCAAACAGAACAGAAAAGCTTTCCCAAACCTTTTATCAGAGCTATGATATAGAGAATACAACAGGGAATCAACTCCAGCCCTTGTGGGACTGCATATATAAGCACTAACAAAGTAGTGTCTGGCTAAGCTAAAAAAAGATACCCTTTCAATATTTTATATATATAGAAAATTTTATATATTTTTTTTTTTTATATATATATATATGAGAGAGACTGAAACAAACAAAACCAGCAGTGTTTCCCTAATTGATGCTATGCCTTCCTCTCAGAAAAGCTCTCCTTTCCACAGGGTAATTGTCTCAGAGTGGGGTGCAGCTACATCTGTGTTGCTCCTGGCTCTGGAGGTACCTCGGATGACTCCAGCTTGCAGGTCTCTGCTCCAGGTTTCATCGTGCGATGCAGACTTCACACCTGCTTTTATTCTTTCTTGCCTTAGCCAAAGAGCCAATCCAGATAATTTACAGGGTAGTCACAATCCTAGAGTGCATCTACAATACATGAGAAAAGATCTTTTGACTTTGACACATGGGAAAAATAATCACAATTCACTTATCTGGGAATGTGATGGACTATCCAAGCAGATACAATAGAATGGTTAAACTATTTAAGGCATATATTAGGTGACACTACCACGTCTGAGATGGAAAAACAAGACAGCAGCTAAAGTGATTCTGGATTCCCTGTTCTCTCATATTTCCCATGCTTGGTTTAATAAAAAGGGCATAGCCTCAGAATTTGGCAGCTCTGTGCACTGCAGAGGCTCTCTGCTGACTGATTTCTTTGTTCAAGGCAAGAGAATGGAGAAAAGCGACCGATGATGATATTTGACTCTCATTCATGTTCTATATGCCTCAGTATCTCTCACCTTTTGACCTGACTGATCCATGTCTGTTAAGAAAATCCTACAGTCAGTAATGAGGACGGCCAATTCCTTTTTCTGAAAGGTCAAACTCAGAAACAAATCCAACTCCTCGTTTTCTAAAGTGCTAGAAAAAAACATTCCCTTCACTCTACCCTGACCCCAGGGCACGTCTGATCTGGAGAGAATAACTGCAAGTTAGGACCAGTGCAAGAGACTTTCAGCATTCTTGATCCAAGGGGTCTACAAATAGCCCCAAATAGGAATCCTCTTGTTTGAGCATTTAAAATTGAGAGAATCGCCGATTCAGTGGTATCACCAGGTATGAATTTAAATGCTGCAGTTTAAAGCTGAACTTGCATCTGCACGCTTTCTTTTTTGAGGGATGTTTCTTCCTTTACGGGTAGGATAGTGTAATAGATACCTTCTGAAAAGAGAAGATATGTTTTGCCTGCAATGGATATCTATTTTCATGCTTGAGGATATAGAGATCCAAGAAGGAAATCTGTGAATTGGCTTGCCCTGAGGTCTGCAGGAGAAGAGAGCAAGAATCTTTGCAATAAGCAATGCTAATGCGGAGGCCAAAGTCTGTAGAGGCTGTATCTTCACTTCTCCCCGGGTAGAGCTAGCGCCTCTCATCTCACCCAGGGCAGGTTTTAGCCTGAAGTAAGGCTACAGGTACTCTACAATACAACACTTCCAGCATTCTTGAAGATTTTGGGTCAGCTTTGCCTGTTTGCAGTCACGGTCTTACTTTCTTTTTTATTACTAAGCTGGGAGCAAAAGGCAAAATATTCTGAGGAAAAATAATTTTCAAAATCTGGAGATAAGAGAAGTGTCAGAAGGAGAAATTTGATTCCCTTCAAGCATCTGCTTGCTGATATAGACAAGGACAGAACACAAGATTACTGTTGTGTTTCACAATAAAAACTGCATGATTTGATGATATCCATTAGAACAATTTAAGATTCGTTTCCCCTTAAGAAATTAATATGACCTTTGAACTTTTAGAGTCTGCATAGAGACACCCTTGCATATAGCACTGTGTGAAACTGTTCACATATTGGCGAATGAGCAGGCTATTTTTGGAAAGGGAGCAATATGTCAGGTTAAATTTAAAACTAGGCATCTGAGAAAACAGTCTTTGGTCTATGTCTGGAGGTATAATCTTCTAGTGCACGACCAAGTCAAAATGACCCAATTTTATTGGCTTTCCAGCTCTATATTGATCTTTTAAATGAGGATATATGAAAGTAGAGCAAATCCTTATTTATACTGGTAATTCTTAATATAAGAGCAAAACTGATGTTGACTGAGACTAGAGACCAGTTGGAAAGTTTGTTTAAAAGCATCCTCGTGGGACTCAGACTGGCCCTAGGGCACCATACATACACTATACACATTCAAGCTACTGATTATATTCCCAGATATGTGCTTACTGAACATCGTCTCTTCAGAGCTGAAAAACACTGAATGACAAAAAGTTAAATTTCAGCAGTTAACTCGCTGCATGTTTTCTGAATTCTCTCAGGAGGAGGACGGTTGCACAGTTGCACCGACTTCTTTGAACAGATTGCAATACTGAGTACTAAAAAATACTGGGCTTATACCAACAGTTCTGGTTTTCTGTGGTCCCTTTCCTTGTTGAGGAATCAGAACTCCTTTAGACCGAAATATAAAGTAAATGGATGAAACTTGAATAATTAATGACTTGAAACTGAAGGAGTAAGTGTTTTTACAAACCACCTGCCACTAATTTTAAATAAAAGGAATGCTAACACTTGGAGAAAAAAAAAAAAGACTTTCTAAGGTCCTCTAACTGTTTCAAGCCAATGATTTGAACATCTGGCTAGGAAAGCTCATGTTTGAGCATGGGAGGATTAGGTTAAACAAACCCATCTCTGGGGTACAGAGAACTTGAACAGAGTCAGCATATTGCACACCTGAGCCACAACAAGTCTCAGGAAAGAAATTCCTGGAGAAGTTGATATGCTAATACTTATATGCGAAGCTGAAAATAAAATATAAACCATATGAAATCCACATTGAAGAGGAATACGTATCTATTATTATCAGTACGTAGCTGCCTGTTATTGAGTGCAAGAACAGACTTCTTTCTCCTGCCACTCAGCCTTCAGAAGCCTCCTCCAGACAGAAATGGGTGGTCCAGAGGCATCCAGGTGAACTGGGGACACTGAGGGGATCCAGCTAATCATGTTCAGCCTACTGAAAACAACTGAGAGCAAACCCCATGTGACAGCAAAACTACCACAGAAACTGTAAAGCAGTACGGAAAAAACAATCCCCAGAAAGAAAAACTCACACTGATGAATACTTTAGTATTCATCTACCTCCATGTTTTTTTACTTACATTCCTTTCCATCTATTTCTCAACCTCCTTAACCTCCTTGGTGTTTTTNGTCGTCTACAAAAGTCTACAAAATATATTCTTAAAGTAAATTTTGGCTCCCCATCCCTCTCTCTTTTTTTCCCAAATGTCTGAAAATCCATGTCTACAACTAAGTGGTGTGGTCCCAAAAGGTTTATGCCTTTTGGATAGACCGATTATAGGTTTTGAAGAGATTGTTCTGTTCTGTATGCAGGGGCAAATATTGTTTCCCTTCATTATTGTGAACTTTCCCTTATTGTCTTCTGTGTTCCACACAAAATTGAGCTAACAGATATTGAACAACAACAACAAAAACTGCAAGCAGAAGAGCAATTGCTCTGAAATACTCTCATTAAAAATATGGAACCAAAAGCCAAATCAACAGCAACAATAAAACTTCTTTCCCTTCCTAAATCCATTTACAATTACTCGCTGTAGTGGTGCCACGAGAATCCAAAGAGAAAAAGATGTGTCCCATCCACGCTTTACATTGAATTACTCTGTAGGGCAAAAAAAAATCATAACTACTGCCTCATGCATTGAAGAGAATTCAAATCAATCCTGTGGAATAAGGCCTTAAGGTTACAGATGTAAATTGTTTGCAGTAAACCTAATACAGCTCTGCCAGCCTTTTTATTGTAGATATCACTGATTGATTTGCTGTATTAAAGCGCAGCAGAGATTGTTGTGATATGAATTGATGTTAACTGTTGAATAACATGTATATAAATGTGTCATAACCCATTTAAATAAATGTTAACCCTTCTCCCTTAGTTAGATCTGGAGATCTCCAAACATATTTTTTTAAATGAAAAAGTGATAAGCAATGTACAAAATTAATATCCTAATTTATTTAATGTAATTTTAATAGCTTCAATTTACTTTTTTTGTTAAACAAATGTCAAGTTCAGTTGAAGATGATAAGCCTTGGCTATTGTAAGTACATCTTTTGTGCTCAAGGTTACTAACAAAATGTTAATCAGGCTTATTTCCTGCCCAGTGCTATCAGCTATCGCTTCAAAGCAGAGCTCCTAAGATTTAAAGACAGTTTTTGAACAGTCAAGACCTCCCTGTGGCATTAGAAATTAAACTCACTTTTTCTTCTCCCTTTTCTCAGATTGCTTATTCCATCAGGAGTAATTTGCTCTAATTAGAGGCTGTGTGTTCTGAAACTGTAACTGTTTCTCCAGGACGAGTTAAATGATATTGTGTCGCTAGTTGCTCTGCCCCTATCAACTTCATAAGCAAACTTTAAATCTGAATAAATTAAAGCCAGAAACACAGCATTTGTCAGACCGGATCAGACAACTGGTCTATCACAGTGCCCTGCCTGCCACTGGCGATGATCAAACACTCCACGCTCTTGAGCAAGACAAAATATGCCTCACGCACCCAAGGCGATATTTGTAGGGGAGAGAAAATTCCTTCCTGACCTCTGTAGGTGATGGATTATCTCGCTGAAGCTTAAGATTTTATTAGGACTTTGCTTTCGCTTCTTTAACTGGATATCAAGTCAGGATTACTTATATGTAAAACCAGACACGTGCTCTTCATACAGCTTGGTTCTTCTTTCCCGCTACGGAAACAAGTGTCGCAAAGTGGCTCATGCATAAACGCTCGATTTCATAGAAATCAAAACCGCTCATATCCATGCGTGCAGGATCTGAGGACAGTCTGGGGCAAACTGTCATCGTGTCTTCTTCTGTAGCCTTCAGTCTGTCCTTGTCTTCCCAGCCAAGTTTACCAAAGGGTTTCTTGTTCTTTCAGGAGTGTAACACCCTCTCCTCCCACTCAATAATATAAGAAAGATTCTTTTTCTTCCCCCTCCTTTTCCACAGCTATGACTGCTTTTATTATGTGATGGGGTTTTTTTGGTTGGTTGGGGTTTTTTTTGTTTGTTTGGGGGCTTTTTTTAAGCTATATAATAGCACCTTATTAGACTAGGACATTGTTCCCAGGTGATGCTATTTATTTTATATACATCTTTGTGAGATGACTGTTACAGTCATAGCAACATTTGCCTTAAAGTCATAGGATCAAAGATATAAGACATAATGAAGCAAGAGAGTAACATTATTTTGTTCACAGTGTCATCATTATGACTTTATCGCTTTCTGGCTTTTTTTATTTTCATATTTGAGAGGATCCTCTGTGGGCTATTTTTTAGCTAAACTGTCACAAACAGCACAAATAATGTCAAACAGAAAACTCCCACAAGAAAACTTTTTCTTTAGAAGAGCCATTCCCTCCATACTCGTCTCACGACTTCTCATCTTTCAGATTAAAAAAAAAAAATAATCAGTTATTTCAGTTATTTTCACCCATGAGCATTATACTCAGCTTGGTTGAATTTCATAGGCGTCCTGCTGCCCAGGGACAGAGGTGACTACATCTGTATAGCTTTGTGTTTTAATTGCCCAGTCATGTTAATTAAGTAAAACAACTTACAGCACTGTTATTAATAAACATCCAACTCGTTGCCTACTTTCTCATCCAGATCATTAGTCTGTATGTTACTCAGTATTAACCTCGGCTACATCATTGATTTTTCTCCAAGATGAAGATTCAGAATTGCCTTGTTCGTCTCTCAGTTAAATACTGTTCTGTCTTAAAAAACAATTTATTGTCTTTGTCTTTTTTTTTTCTTTCCCCTCTCTGCCAACAGTGCTTTACAACAGGCTTTATGGTCTTATTGAAAAAAAAAAAAGATCAAAAGTAATTCTATTTTTGAGCTCACCTTTATTTTTTCTTTAAAGTAGAAGACTGAGGAAAACCATGATCCCTTTAACTAATTTAAAAGCTATTTTTTGCTACATAAACTTAGCATAGTATTACACTATATCTCTAAAATTTTTGCAGTTTTTCCTCATTTTCTGAGCTTCTTAAACGTTCAGTTTGATTTCAGGGTTTGTGTGTCTGGTCTTTTTCCTGGTGAAGCTGCTTAACCCAGAACTGTGGAAAAGAACCCTGCTTTTAAAGCAAGAGTTGTCACTTCCTTTTTTTTCTTTTTTAAACAGTGCATATTAAAATAGGAGGGTTAAACATTTAGTTAAGAAAATGAGAAACAGCTTTTAAAGATGAAAGCATCTCAATAATAGTTGTAATCATTCCATAAAGGAGAGTTGTAATTATGGATGGTCCAGAAAAGAGGGTGGCAGTGGAAAGGCCATCAATGGTGTATTTATAAAGAAGAAAATAATATTTCAGAATGAAAAAGCACTACACTGAAACAGTTGCAATGCTCCATAAAATTACTGGAATTGAGCAACACATTAGGAATGCCACGTATCTCTTTTTCTTATGACAAGAAAATACATCTAACTTACTTTGCAGGATAATGGCATCTTTTAAGAGTCAACCTTGGTGCACACTCTTCCGTCACCTTCAAAAGTGCACAAATTCACTTTCAAAAGTTCGTGCAGTGTCCAGGGCCTTGAAAAACCGATAACACATTTGGTGCAGCTGTTGCCATTCTGAGAGGGCAAGCAAATAATTTGTAGCATTACTGGGTGAGGCTAGAACCATCTAAACTTATTATGGAGGAGTTACGTTGTACATTAAAAAGCTTGAAATGGATGTTTGGGGGTTTCTCAGCATGTACAGAATGCAAAGCATTAAACACCTTTAGGCTTTATCTTATGTGAATAACTTTGCTTATATATGTCGGAATATATCACCTGAATGCACACCTGAATGTGTACTTACTATGTTCATGAGCAGTTTGTGGGATCAAAATTTATGAAAAGAATCCCTGCATTGGTATGACATTCAGCACATCAGATTTTCCTAAACCGCACTTTTGGGGATCTAGATTTCAAGAAAGTAAAAACCATTTTCAGGTACTGGTAGTATGTATTTGCCTTCCAGACATCAGTTGAGAGGTTAATTTGCAAAAAGAAAAAAAAAAGGCCAGAGATCTTAGTTAATATAGTTAATAGATAAATTAGATAATATGCATTATCCGTCTCCCTTGAAAGAATACAAAGTACCTCTAAGGAACCTGTGTAGTGGTCTGCAAAAATTAACAATCAACATACTTGTACAATGAATACACACAGGTTGTAATTAAAGTGTAAAAAAAATCTGGCAACATTTTTAAGAAACAAAGGAAATACAGCATTATTTGCATCATCCTATCCCTATTTAATATATCTTAATTCATTGTCGAAAGTACAGTTTTCCCCTTTGTTTTCCAAATAAATCCTATTTTTACTATTTCCCATTGACAGTGGAACATTTTACATGAAAAGACAGTTATCTGTGATCAGTGTGCTTCACCTCAATTAATTTAAGCCTTCTGTGAGACACACGGTCCCAGAGGGCAACTCTTTCCACCTCTGTTTGTTAGACGCCTGTACTAGGATTAACCAAATTGCTTCTGGAGGTGCCACCTCGCTCCTGGAGGTGCCACCTCGCTCTGTTCACCGGGGCAGCAAGCATAGATAACTAGTGTACCCTACTAAATGCCTGACTTCTAGATTATTACATTTAAGTGAGATGAAGCCTGCCCCTTGTCATTACATCAAAATAAACATAGTGTCCGTGACAGATATATTTCTGAGCAAGTCAAATTTGCCAAGTGCGGAGCTTACACAGTACATTTTCCCTAATGCTGAATATGTTCTTATGTTTGGATGTGAAAAAAACGCGTGTAGGAAGACTCCATCTGTACAGTGTATTTTAGCAGCTCTTTTTGAAAGTCACAAGGACCTTTAGGCAAGATGCAGGGGGCCACATCTTGAAAGCACTGTCTGTCCTTGGTGACCCCAGGACTGCATTACTAAGTCTTTCCCTTGCCTGGAAGGAAGAGCGATTCCACGCACTCTGCAATGTCACACGCTCTTTAATAAGGAATGAACTTAATAGCGGTGTGAATCACAAAGCACAGCAACAGAGATAAAATTCACAAATCCAATTTTGCAAAGTTTTAGAACACCCAAAGTTTTCAAAAGATAATACCCAGTGAGGGAAACATTCAGCGTGTTTGAATGTGATTTAGCTTGCTTGGATTAGCTTGATGGAAAGATGATGTATGTCAGCGTCTAAGCTGTTTGGTAGTTTATGCTGTAGCACTGAAAGAGGGAGGACATTAATTCACACGGTGACTTTTGGAGCCAGACTATAATAACTCATCAATATTATATATTCCATTATTTGCTTCTTATAAAGGGGATTACCACATGAAAACCCAAATATTGGCTGCATGTAGGAAAAAGGAACCAGAGTGTGCAAAAGAAACCAGCTTGTAAATTTGGGAGACGAAAGAAGGAAGAACACATAAAGGTGACATTTCATGATTTGCTGAAGACAATTCATACTCAGGCAGAAAGCAACACCTGCCTTGGTGGCCGATTCCCGTAATTTCCTTTGTGATGGCATCACAGCTGACGTGACTGCCTGACCACAGAGCTACACCGAGAAGCAATCCTGCAGAAAAAGCTCAGGAAAGCTGGGTTTTCAAGCGGGTCTGCTCCTGGCTCTGGCATGAGTTGCAGCCTGGCAAGTGCTACCACATGTGCAGCAGGATCCGAGGGGGGACTGCTGGCTTTGAGCAGCGAAAACTCAGGGAGTGGGAGAAGGGCTGCCTGAGGCGCGTGGTGAGGACTGGTTCTCACCAAGGAAGCGTGCCAGTGTTTGCTGGGAGAGGGTGTACTTATGTAGACAAAGGAAGGCCATGCATACATACAGGAGTCCTTTCTGTAGCTTCATTATTGATTTAGGCACTACCTGCCTCTAACGACTTTTATACCTGCCTCGATGTTTAATGCTTCCAGTTGCACACAGCATAATCATCCCTCTTTCTTTCCTTTCTTTCAAAATTCATACCCTCCAGCAGATAAATCATTATTTAACTAGGAAGATTCTGTAAAAGCTGAATAAATCAATCTGCAAGTTGCCTTCCTGTTTAAGTGGAGCATCTCTCTAAATGTTATACAATCACTTAACTATTAATTCAGGAGCAAACTCAGCCTTCTACCTTCAGTCTCAAATAATATACTTCAGAATAACTACAGGCAAGGTATGTATGTGAGTGTGCGCGCGCATCTGTACGTGCATATCTATCTCTGTATATTTATATTCATAAACCAGGACCAGCTCATGTTCTACTGTTAGTTGATTATTCTCAAATCTAAGTAAACAACAGAACATGAGTTATTTTAAAATGGAATACAGCAGTCTCATCATTCTTTTGGTCCAAATTTCACCAGTGACTTCCAGAACCTCTCATTTAAGGAATTTCTTTTTGGTATGTTTATTTAAGCATATTTCTTTTCCTTACCATTTCAAGCTTCACTGAGCTCTTTGGTTGTCCTTTCCTGAACTGTATAGAGAGCATCATTATCCTCTCCTATGACAATTCCCTGCTTAGCTGCCTGTATCACCTTCAAAACTTTATTTTAGAACTTAGCTAATTAGCCTTTGATCCACTAATTGGCTATTATCTGCAGATCGCTCTGTTCTTTCTTGCACGTAAGATTTTGTTCCTTTCATTATGGGAACACAGAAATTGTCATACTGGGACGAAAGAATGGGTCACCTAGTCTCGCATCCTCTCTCTTACGGGGGCCAAAGACAAACCATCTCAAGCAGGCGTTCAGCACCTGTCATTCTCTCTTGTGTAAAGCTTCCAGTGAAATAAAAGGCACTTAACATTTTCCCTTTGGCTGCAGGTGTGCACCGAACAGATGTCTTCACTGAACTGTCCACAGTGACATTTAAATCTTTTTTTTCCCCCCCCTGAGAGATTACAGCTAATTCCGAACATAATCACATGTACAAATAGTGTAGATGTCATTTCCAAACAGCTTTTATGTATTGATTTGAGTACTGTGACCCTTAATGCTGCTAATTACAGGTTGGTTATCCAGGGATACAATCTTCTCGGGAAAGAAGCAAATCTAAGTCCTAAAGTTTTCCCAGCTGAGATGTCTTTTTTTGTTTCAATGCAAAATATATTTGCACTTTTTAGGCTTAAAAGAAAGCAAGTATAATTATTTTATCATAACAGTCTGACTCATTTTGCTTTATTTTGAAAAAAAAAAACAAAACCCACTATCATATCTTTTCTAAGATAGATCTTAAGAAATGAAAAATCACCCTCTTTGAAACATTTCGAAAGCTTGATTCCCAGTATTCCCAACCTTATCAATTTAAAATTTGTGAACTAGGCTACAGAGACTCACAACTCTCATGAAAAAAAAAAGCAAGACTCTTAACAAGACTTCAACAGACTGCTGAAATAGTGAGTGGATGGCCTTACTTGTTATCCACCTTCAGATGCCTTAAAAGTTCAAGTTTTCACCCTTTTTTGAAAAAAAAAAAGAAAAAAAAAGCGCAAAGTGACTAAGAAAAGCACCAGAAGTTAAAACTAAAGAATGAGAATTAAGCAGAGCTCTTTATTTCAGTAATAAAATGAAGGGAAAGAGGAAAGAAGAAAGAGGAGTGCACCTGGAGCACTGTGTCCTGTTCTGGTCCTCACAATTCAAGAAAGACGGGTACAGGCTGGAGAGGATCCAAAGGAGGGCCACAAAGATGATCAAAGGGCTGGAGAGCCTGCCCTGTAAGGAAAGACTGAAGGAGTTAGGTGTATTCTCCATGAAGAAGAGTCAGTTGGGACCTCATCACAGTATTCCAGTACTTAAAGGACAGCTACAAAGAGGAGAGAGGCTCTCTCTTCCCAAGGAGCTCATGGAGAAGACAAAGGGCAACAGGTAGAAGTTGCACTGAGAGAGGTTTCATCTCAATATAAGAAAGAAATTTTTTACAGTAAGAACAATCATTCACTGGAACGACCTCCCCAGAGACATGGTGGAGTCCCCATCACTGGAGATTTTCAAGATGTGATTGGACAGGGTGCTAGACAATCTCATCTAGGCTCCCTTTCCCACAAATGTCTGGACCAGATGATGTCTGGACTGTTGGAGTCCTTTCCAAGCTGGGCTGTTCTGTGATTGACTCTATGATTCTAGGAAAGAGGAAAAAGGGAAGGGAGAGGAAAAGGGAAAAAAGAAAGAGGAAAAAAGAAAAAAGGAAAAAAGAGGAAAAAAAGAGCAACACTCTTTTCCAACACCACAATGTGGAGTGCTGCAACAGGCACTGCTTAAAAAACAAATTTCTCTGCAGTGCTTCCTCCATGCAAAGGGTGAAGTGACTGCTAGCAGTGCTTGAACTCTAAATAAAACAAAACCCGAACACCTTCTGGTTGCCAGGGCTGAATAATTCCGGAGACCTTGCCGTACTTTCTGTAGGTCATTATACTAATTTAAATTCACAGTGCTTTCATCTCTCCTTTGAATGTAAAGTATCTCACACTCATCTGCACTGCATTTCTTTTTCTATGTTTTTGATAGCTAGTTTCACTTATTTCCCTCTCAAGTGTCTCAGAATTCATTCTTTCCTTGACTACCATTTTGTTCTCAAAAGAAAGCTTAGCTACCCCAATTATATTGAAAATTATAAACAAAGAAGCTACGGGGATAAATTCAGTGACCAAAGTCACTAAATTGGTATCTTTTGGCTTGAACTGAATTTGTTTCCATTTATGACAAGTGAAAAGTTGAACTTAATAGAAAATAAATTACTTTTAAAATAAGGAAAATTAGATTGCACACTCTGTACGTACATTTGTGTGTGTGTGTGTGCGTATACTCTTGATCCCTAGCAAATACAAAGCTTGGTTTGACTAAAGGTTAATTCAGCTCAGTTGAACTACCAAGTAGGCAAGAAGTATTTTAAAATGATGAAACTTTGGCCAAAATATAAATCTTTTTCTATGTGCTCTTCTTCCCTTCTCACAAAGGTGTTCAAGTGGAGCTTCCATACTCTCATTATGCCATATGATGCTGGGTAAAATCATTCACACCTGTGGGAGTACACGAGAATCATAGAATCATAGAATCATAGAATGGTTTAGGTTAGAAAGGACCTTGAAGATCATCAAGTTCCAACCCCCCTGCCATAGGCAGGGACACCTCCCACTACACCAGGTTGCCCAAGGCCACGTCCAGCCTGGCCTTGAACACCTCCAGGGATGGGGCCTCAACAACCTCTCTGGGCAACCTGTTCCACTGCCTTACCACCCTCAAAGTGAAAAACTTCTTCCTAATGTTCAATCTAAACCTGCCCTCTTCCAGTTTGAAGCCATTCCCCCTTGTCCTATCGCTACATGCCCTAGTAAAAAGTCCTTCCCCAGCTCTCCTGTAGGCCCCCTTTTGGTACTGGAAGGCCGCAAGAAGATCTCCCCGGAGCCTTCTCTTCTCCAGGCTGAACAGAAGAGACAGTGAGGGCTTCTGATGATGGCATTATGGGTTGGTCATCCTGGGGACCAGATAGCTCCTGCCCAGCCCTCAGCCCCCGTTGCAGTGTCGCAGTATGACATGAGCATCAGTGTCCTCCCTGGCTTGGAAATGCTTCTGGAGCTCTCTTTTCCCTGTCTAACTGCCCAGGCTGTGCTCCTGGTGTTTTTTACCATGCCTGAACCAGGAGACAGGCTTCAACTTTTTCATTATGTGACTTCCAAAGAAGGAAAGTTGGCACTCTTATCCTAAGTCCTCTTCAAAATTAAGAAGACCAGTAGGACTGGAAAGACAATCTTAAACTAGTCTGACCACAAAACACAGTGCCATACTGGCAATAACAGAAACTGAGGATCCAGAAAACATCCACAGTGAAAGTGTGTTGGAAATGGGGTAGAAAACTAGGCATGGGAACAATTTGGTTTGGTTATCAGAGCTTCTAAGAAAGAACCCTTTCATTAGCAGAATTCTGAAAAACAAGTGAAGAAATACCCTCAGGAGCCACATTTTTTCTTCAGAAAAGAGATGACAAATGTGAAGAGAAAGGAATAAGAAAAATGGAGAGAAGCATCTCTGAGCAATTTGAATAGCCAAAAAAGAGAACTGGCACAGAGGAAGTCCATTGAAAAAAGCATCAAAGCCAAATGAAGACTAGAAATGACCGTTGCAGAAGTGAATACTTAAAGTAGCTTTCAATAAAACTTTATCTTTTATTTTCCTTTTACTTTGCTTTTTTTTTAGTTTCACTCTTTCATCTTTTTATAAATTTCTTCTCACTCTTCTTTTTTACTTTTATTTTTGCTCCAAATTCCCTTCTCGCACTTTCGCATTTCATAACGGCATGTGTTAATTTCAGATGTGTATCCCTTCGTTACACTACTCACTGGTTCCCACACTCTGTTCCCAGTGAACAGTGAGATATTTCGCTACTGAGCCTAAAGAGAAAACTAAAACATAAAATAACATAACTTTCTGCTACTTGCAGCCTCTTATGCCACCAAATATGAACAGACTAAACCTACAAATTGTTTGCTTAGAACAGCCTTTAAAAAATGTTCATCTACTTCTGTCCTATTTGAACTGGGGTTTTCCATTTAGAATAATTTCTCAGAGTACATATAGCAGTCATAAATATCCAGCAAATAAATGAGCTTTGAAAATAGCCCCAGATACAATTTCCCGTAAGTGTTATTTGCATTGGCAAACTTCTCCCTATGAATTGTTTTTGAGTACTTCACTGCTGTGGACTAACAATATCTTCCATCAATTTTAACTAGAAAAATAAAAGATGCCTACTTTTCCCATCAACAAAAACATAACTCTGTCATCAAGATCTCCTCACTTTGTGAAATTCTGTGAATAAGTAGATACATGTTTTCCACTACTTTATTATTTTAAATATTGCAATTGAACATATTCCTTTAAAGGTTTTCAAAACCATCTTTTCAATTCCTGAAAGAAAGCAAGCTATAATTTTATACCTCTTTTCTCAAGTGATCTCCATAGTAACATATACTACAATAATTCTCATTGTGAATAGTTTTATTTACAATTTACCAAACTGCAGTCCTTAGAGAAATTTTTTTGTTAAAATATGCAGGTTATCACAAAGGGAACATTTTTGCTCAACTGAACTTCAGCACTTTTTAACCCTCTCATATGGAAACAAGATCAACCTTTTATTTTTCAGTTTTGCACTATGTGTTTTTCTGTAAGCACTCTGTTTTTCATTTCTACTTCCATGTGCAAAGTTTGGAGCAGATTTGTTTCAAAACCTACCATAACTTTTTGAGGGAATGCAAAAGGTTTTAAGATGGCTGCCAGCTGTTTCATACCAAATACCTAACCATATTTGGATGTTCCATTTTTTAAAGGCACAAAATAACACTGGAATACTGTATGTAGATTTTTATGTTCCTAGCAACTAAAGCTCCTTGCAGTTCCTGATACTAGAATATAGGAATACAATTTTGCTTAGGAAAATCTGAGTTCATTCAATTCCAGTAAGCATTTTTGCAAACTTCAGAAGACTACATTCCTTTCCACAATTTTATTGTAGTCTTGAAGGTAAGCATTCCCACAATTGAAAGAATAATAATTTCTCAATTTAACTCTACGGCCTGAAAAAATTGCAACTTTTACTCTACTTAAAGGAAGGTGGAAGTAGGTGTGTGTGAGTCCTGCAACTGCCACACACCAAGACGGAAGGGTAAATTGCCGGAAACAGGATAAAACACAAAGACACATCTTTTGGGTCAGCCATGAAATGAAATAATTTCATTTTAACAAAGGTAACTCAGAGTTATGACATCCTTTGAAAGGGACGTTGCAGAAAGTCATTATGAAACCAGACGTGTTCATGAAACTCTCCTTGTATTTCTAAAACTTGGTTCCTAATTTGAGAAATATAAAAACCCACCAAAACCAAAGATGTCTGTAACAGACTCCGAAATGTGCTCTAATCGCATTCTGTTCACGTGACTGCTGAGCTGTTTTTAAGGCCATATTTCAACTGAATAAAAGCTCAAGAATCAGTCAAAGGAAAGAACACACAGCAGTGCTATGATGTTTAAGATGTATTCGCTCCTCCTCCATATGGGAAAACACTTTCTGTAGTGTTTTGAGGGGCTGTCCCCTCCTATCTACTCTTTGGGGGCTTCTTGCCTTGCAAGAACACCTTGCATAATGTCCCAGTGCCAGCGTTGCTCAAAGTTGGTATTTGGTGAACATGAAAGGAAATAAGTTTGTCTGCAGGAACCCAGGAGATTATTGCATGTTTCATACGTTAGTTACTGGAAACAGAAGATCTTTCCCTTGCTCACCCCTACCTGTCCCTATTGTTCTGAAGTTATTTACAAATAAGGTGAAAAGCACTTCACCAAAGCATTTAATGTTGGAGCTTATTTGTACGCAGAACACATGGTACTGAATAAGGTGCAGAAAACATTACTCAGTGCAAAAATATGCTGTGGGAATCATGGTGTCATCTTCAGAATCTGACAAATTGCCCAGTGTAGGAAATGTTTAGACACTGGTGGCCTACTTGGGATGCACATGAGTGGCAATAAAATCATAGGGTCTCCAAGACAAAGTTTGAATTTTGATTTGATTGCAGAGAAATTCTGGCAGGACCCTTTTCAAGCTGCAGTTGATTTCTTTAGCTAGAATTTGGCATGTAAACAAAGAGAAGATTTTGCCATTTATTTCATTCCACATTTTTGGATTTCTGTGCCGTCTCCCTGATGGTAAATTTTCTTTTTTCTTCACTCACAAACTGCTCATTTCTGCAGCAGCACCTGGGATGGATGGCAAAGTAACAACACAAATGCAAGTGCTAGAAGGAAAACAAACCCACAATGGCTGTTGCAATGTGAGGGTGCACAGTGTTCCTTGTATCACGGCATCTTTACAGAGAACTCACCCCCTCAGCTGTCATTTTTACTCCAAGATGATTCATCTCCTTTCCTCTTTGGAGTAAAGAACACAAACTAAGCCAATCAGTTGCTGTGGTTGTATGAGGTGAATGTTCCTCCTATTATAGCTGTAAAGTACAGTGAATTTGAAGCTGATCAGCGTGAAGGGTGTTGATTTTCCATGCATGCCTCTCACATCAATGCTCTAACATGCCTAGGATGCTTACTTCTTCACAGTGTGCCTTAATGATCTCAGAGCCATCTTTTGATGAACATGTATGGGGGGCAGGGTGCCCACAAAACTTTCTTTCCTATATCCTGATCTAGCGTTCCTCAGAGTCTCCATTTAGACTCAAAGTACTAAATTACTTAGCACTGTATTAAAGCTGTCAACTTAAAGAGCTTGCTTAATCCTTCTAATGGGAATAAAAGTGTGTACAAAATATTCTCTGGAGTGAGCCTGGAGTTGGACACCATCGAAAACACAAAAACCTCTGTCCTTAGTGGGGACTTTCTCTGTCAATTCATACAAATTAAATCTGAAGAGGAACCTGGTCTCAGTTTTATGAGTGTAAACTGAAAGATATTCTGCCTAAGGATCCATATTCTTTCTCTTTTTGTTTATGGCAGCTGAATGGAACCAAGAATCTGGTTCTCAGGCTATCTAACACACCCCTCCTTTTTTAAATAGTTTTCCTTACATTTCATTGATTTAGTCACCTACTTCACATGAGGAAATAGTGGTTTTTCATAGGGCAGAGGAGGGTTTAGCTTTAAGTTTAATGATAAAAGCACCAAAATCATCCTTTTTCATCTTCTGATGGAAAACTGCAAATTTAATTTAGGGTGTGGTAGTTTTGATCTACTTTCCTTCCTTAGAAAATATCTTAGGCAAAACAAAATTTTTGCATAGGCATCTAGAAATGTTCTTCACTCCCCAGAAATGCACACAAAAAAGTCAATAATTTTTTTTGTTTTAAAATCATGTTAAGTATGGGGAATGTATCTCCATACATAGAGTCCAATCTATATACCAAATGCAGCAATCCACTCTTGTCTCAATCCAGAAAACAATGAATTTCTGCATAATCTTAGTGAAATCAGTAAGACAATGTTGGCTCTTACTAAAAGACTCCCATTAACATTTTATTGGATCAGAGCCAGTAGGACTTTCTTTAATATGCATGCTTATGCCACCCAATCACGAAAACCTGCCAGTGTCATTGCGAGCACCACCACGTCCACTGAGCCTTTGCTTCATTTAAACTGAAAGCACATTTACAGAATATCCAGTCAAAATAACACAGTTGCAAACATCCAAAATGTTACCAAACAAAAAAATCAGATAGGAGAGTAACAAATGACACCATTTTTGCACAGTCACGCACAAAACAAGCTCTGCCAGTCTGAGGTACGTAAGGAAGTCTTCTTTTCAGTCAGACGCTGAGGTGTCCCAATGATGGTCAGAAATGTTCTGCTAGACTCCAAGCAGAGAAGTATTTTGGAGTGTGAGATAAAACCCTGAGTGTCATGGGTACCTATGTGTTTCTCACGAACAGATAAAACATAGGTTTTATCTTAAAGTTTTATCCCATTTTCCTGTGCCTTCGGGATTCTGTGGTGTCAGTTTTATAAGGGACCCAGTGGGATGTCCTATTCTTTCCATTTTACTGGGGGACCATAGTGCTGGGAAGAGAGAATGCAATTACTGGGATTTTGTACCTTTATTCCTGTTGAGTGACTTAGAGTCTTTGCCTTAACGTGATTTTGAATTAATATCTTTTGGGGAGGGCAGACAGGAAAGACAGTCTGGTCTCCTTCTGGATTAAAAGGATAGATATTAAAGACAAAATGAAAAAGAGCTGAATCGGGATGTAGATTGGGAATATGCTAACAATCATGCTGTCCTTTTCAGATTCTTCTTTTAGAAAGGTTACAAACAGGAAAACATGAAAAATATTGGATCTGCTGAAGGAGAGTGATAANCACCACCTCTCTGGGCAGCCTATTCCAATGTTTAATAACCCTTTCAGTGAAAAAATACTTCCTAATATCCAATCTAAACCTGCCCTGACATAACTTGAACCCGTTTCCTCTTGTCCTATCACTTGTCACCAGGGAGAAGAGGTATATGCTAATATAGAGGATATGCTAACAATCATGCTGTCCTTTTCAGATTCTTCTTTTAGAAAGGTTACAAACAGGAAAACATGAAAAATATTGGATCTGCTGAAGGAGAGTGATAAATGATGTTGTGACTTATGCCTTCACAACGTTAGTTCTCTTGTGATATTTCTGAGCAAGTCTTGTTTGGGGGCATACATAAAATGAGTTGATGGTCTCAGTTCAATGAATCAGCTTCTTTTGTTTCACACAAAAAACACACAGGTGCAAATTGCTGCAGATTCAAAGTTGAATGACCAGCATGTTATGGGTCACGGGGCTGAAAAACTCTATTCATTTCAGACATCGTGCTTTCCAAGTGTAAAAAACCAAAACCAAAACCATGGCTAGATAAATGTGTTAGCAAACGTGTTGTGACACTGATTCCACAGAACTTATTTGTGGATAAGCAAATGACTTCAGCTTCTGCTGCTGTCAGTCTAACACCCTTTCAGAAGCAGTGCATTTCACTCAAGGAGTGTTAGCAGAAAGTTGACGTAGCCTATAACCCTAAATGAGGCCATTCAGTTCTGGTGAGTGAGAAAAAAATAATGTTCTTGAATAACTACACAACCGCTTTTGAAAAAAACGCAATCCAGATTGCAGCCCTACCCAACGCGAGCGCTGCCCTCCAGACCTGGCGCAGGGAGGTACTAACCAGAATTTCTAACGTGCCACTCCAGTGCACTGTCCGTCAGCACAGCAACACGTGAGCTCTTCACAGCGGCTGACAGAGGGTGAAAGAAGTGTGTTTTCCAACCTGCGTCTTTCCAGACTTCCTAAATAATAGCGACGACGGACACGTTTTAGTTGTTTTCAGGAACGCAGGAGTCCCACCTGCTTTGCGTGAGTTCTGTCACACACCGCTAAGCACACATTTTCTGGCACCTATTCCAGCTGGCATTGTCAAACAGGGGCCCTCTTATTTCATGTACAGCATGCAGCTGTGTCACAACGTACACAGCAACACACACACTGCACTTTGCTTCCAAAAGAGCGTAAGGCTACTCATAGTTATGAAGCTTCTTCCCAAGAGACTCCGTTTCAGCCAGACTATCATGTCCTAAGCGTCGTGTTATTTAAAACTAGAATGCTCCACGGTTGACAAACATACAGGTATTAACCTTAATAAGGATTGATCACATGGTTAATTATCAGCTGCAACTGTGCTATGTCATGTATTACAATAACAGCAACGCCAGCCATTCCATGTTGTGATTCTCTTCCCAACTGTTAATGCCGTAAGTTAATGATTTGATAAAGTTCAGATTGCTGATATAATCAGATCACAGCTGCTCTGGTAATGAGTGCTATAGAGATGTCTATAAGTAGGTTATCTAATTAAGTATTAACATATCCATTGCAATATCCATCATTATGCTCTAATGCTGTCCTTCCCAAATACCCATTTTGGGAATCCTTATTAGTATAATTTGCTCTGGGGCTCACCTGCAAAATGAAATACATTGACACTTACCTTGTGGGAATCCCAGTGGAGCATTTGCGGGTTCTGCTGCTACCGCCGCATGGGGAAAAGTTGGCATGAGGCTAACTCCACAGCAGGGGCTCCACTGCAGGTGCTCCCACTGCTGCCTTGCCAGGCAGGAGTGTTCAGCAATCATGAGTCTGTTCCTCCAAAATCAGGCTCATTGTTATTCAACAGCTTTTTAAATTTCACATTTGGGTGATACACGGATGGTTTTGGAGCCTTTCTCTTTGGGTTTTGGAATCTTTGGGGCTTAGGTGGGCCACAATGTTGCGTTGTGTGATTTTGCATTGTTTCTCCTCTCTCCACCCCATTAACTATGCAAGTTAAAAAGATACTATTTTTAGGTGAAAGATAGTATTCTGACACACAGGTGAACGATCACTGGATTTTTAGAGGACGCACCAAGGTCAGGAAAGGGCACACACAGGACTAAAATATAATTCAGAGCACTACAGGAACCTGAACATGAACAAATAATAGTGGGACAAGCTGAGGCAGAAAGAAAGTGGATACGGGAACGGCGTGGCACTCTGCCCTGAGGTTTTCTGAAGACAAAGGAACTTGACAGCCTCAGCCAGACCATCTCATGTGGAAAGAGTTTTCAAGTGGAAAGAATTCTAGGTTTTATAGTGACTTCCTAAAGAAATATCTTGGAGGTTTGAATCTTTACTGAATAAAATATGTCATATCAGTGTCTAGGACAAGAGCCGCCACGGACTCTCAACGTATCATGAAGCTTTAGAAGACTGAAGTCCTTAAAGGAGTGTTGCACCCTAACTGAAATACAAAGATTGATTACTAAAGCCATAAGCGTGCCCATCCATAACCAATGGCACAGGATCTAGACAAAAACCCCAAGTTTCTATAAAAGGGGCAACTGGACAGTGTCATTACTGGAGACATTTAGGCAGTATGTGAGGTATGAACCCTGGGTTCTGCCATACACAAGCGGTGCAAAACACAGAAGACATTAAATTTCCCTTTTTCAACAGTCTACTTCACTGGATTAGAGAAAGCACTTCATTCTTTTTCCTTTTCTGTAGTTTCCCTGCCTTCAGCAGGTTTACCAGGTTGGTGGCCAGCAAGGATTTAAAGAACAGTACACAAACTCTCACAAGCAGAATCTGTAAACAAAGTACACCAGGCAGCATTATGCCACATAACAAGACAACAACTGTCATTGATAAGTATGGGCGATATATAAATAGAGACTAAGGGATCTAGGAAGGTGTTTAGTATCTTGGAAATGCAGAGTAAGTAGGTCAGAAAATAGGAAGGTGGTGTCTGAGCCTAGAGATGGGACAGAGCCAAGGCTACCTTCCAAATGAGGAAGAAGATAAATAGGTGAGAATACAACAGATTAATTTTATTTTAGGGAAAGCTGGTCTGCAAGGCATTTTTTAAAAATAGAGATTTGCTTTTTGCAGTGTTTCTGAAAATTTGGTGGGAGAGCATAATAAGATTTGATATGAAAAGACATTCCTTGGCTAATTCATATTCTCTGCCTTCTGATCTACCACCCCAATGGCCTGGTTTATCTGCATTTTTGTTGCATGTTAAATAATGAATATAGTAAGTGTTTAGCAATATAAAATAGCATTAAAACCCTGGAGATTGGTGAATAATACATTAAGAAATGTAATTTCATTAGTAGTATGTTTCCTTTTTACTATATAAAATGCTCAAAAGCTGAATGAACAATAGAAAAGTGCATGACTTACTTTCTTACTAATAAATTCACCAGAATGAAGGGAAAAGCTAGAGTAAAGTAAATTACTGTTTCTGCAATTACAACGACTGTTCTTGCATCAGAAGAACCTCTTAACAATGAGTGTGCTTAGCCATAGCTATCCCCAGAAAGCAACTCAAAGCCATCAAGTTAAACAAAATGGGACTTCTGTAGATCTTCAGTAAGAAATCATTGGGACAACTACAGTGGGAGAATTTAAAAAGGATTCTGCTTTTATGCAAACAGCAGTAACATCTAAAGACATTATACCTATGTCAAAAAGTTACAAAAATGAATTCAGAAACATGAATGTAATCATGGACTGCATAGATGGTCTGAGGAAGAAATTCTTTTTGTCAGAGGAAGTTCTACAATTGGATAGGTGCATTAGGCAACATTTTCTTTGGAAGCATTAGCTGTAAACTGGAGTGCAGCAGAACAGCCATTTAGAAGTTTCACTTGCCCATATAGGCAAGAAGTGAGTTCTTAGTCACACTCTAAATATATCCTCTGGAACACTTTCATGTCTCAAAAAGCATAATACATGTCATTAAGCACTCCCAGAAAAGCATTTTTTCATCATCTCATGTATTATTAACTTCATCTACCTCAAGGTTTGGTTTAGCATCTGCCATTGTATCATCTTAGAG
The DNA here is from genome assembly GCA_008711295.1 of Anarhynchus alexandrinus. Classification (NCBI taxonomy): domain Eukaryota; kingdom Metazoa; phylum Chordata; class Aves; order Charadriiformes; family Charadriidae; genus Anarhynchus; species Anarhynchus alexandrinus. Next base: position 1,279,492 of record VUYV01000086.1, on the reverse strand, counting down.
CTATTCTGGCCCAACGTGCCTCGTGTGCAATCACCTCAGCCTGCTGACAAAGTACAGAACACCTTCCAGCTGAAAAGAAGAAATCATATTTAACGCTACATCTTAGAAGTATGAAGAAGAAAATCTGGATGTCAGAGATTTATTGCAATGGGTTCCTTTAAGTATTTTATAAAGAGGGGACACTTTTTAAGAATTCTCCTTTGCAGAATTTTCACTCAAATTCATCTTACAAAGAGTCATATATTTCATTTTAAGGTCCTGTATGCTTCACATATTGCATATGATCTGTTTTTATTGTTGCTTTTGGGTTTCTTTCCATTCTCCAAGAAAATCTTGGCTGGAGAAGACATTATGTGCAAAAATGTGTGACTCTAGCAGAAAAAAACTTTTCCTACCATGGTCAGGTGGCATCTAACAGAGCTCTCTTAAAAGTTAAGACAGAGTTAGGGTGACTGATGTACTGCAGATGCTGTGATGTTAGGAACTGAATCTGTGTGGAAGGGAACTACAAAAGTGGGATTCAGCTTTGGGTTTCAGAAACTTGGCTTAAGATGTCTTACAGCCTAAGTGTCTGTAAGCGAGGTCAATGTCCAAGCTCCCATGACAGCCAGAGGAGGACCTAGACAATACAGCTGATGGAGGCTGCACAGATATGCAGCTTGCACTAAAACAGATACTGACACCTGCCCAGCTGTTAGGGAGAGCTAAATTCCTTTGACTTAAGCTTTGACTTACCATGTTTGTTATCTCAGCCATACCTGGCATCACAACACCTCTTCCTCTGAGTTTTTCACTTAGTGAGAAAATGGCACATTCAAGGAAGTTTTAATGTTATATCTCCCACAGTATTTGCCAATCAGTATTCTCATTGTACTTTTGTACTGGACATTCGCATGACTTACATCTGTATCTGGGTATTTATATCAGGACCAGACTGACTCTGTGTACTAAACTTCTCATATAAACTGTGCTACCTTCATCAGACATCAAAGTTTTTCAAGGGTTAAAGATGCAAAGGACGAAAACTACTACGCAAATAATGTTTACTGAGGGGAAAACCAGAGCCAGATACTCTACCATCCAATAACTGTCACTGCATACAATATACAGATGTTTCCATCTGCTTTGTTACTTCTAGCTAAATCTGTATTATTTAGGCTATTACAAGTCCAGCATGGATATGATTTCTAATAACAAGACACAGGTGCTCCCTTTAATTCCCTCTTTCACTATTTGCTTGACAACACATTTTACTTCTGCTGTTGGGTGTTATTGCTTTAGGCAGCCTAATGCTATAAAGGGAACATAACGTATAAATTATATTTTGGTCCCGCTGAAGCAAACAGCCTTTTAAGACGTGCCATTTAAATAAAAAATTAATAAAATATGTATTTCCTGTTTTGTCTTTTTTTTTTTCACTATGCAAGTTGATCTTGGAACACTAAGTTCTTATTTTGTCTGACAGTGCTTTGACTACTATGTAACTAATGAAACACTGCACTTTGTTAATTATTATTTTGAAGCCAAACAGAAACCAAGAAGCAATTCAAGCCCCTTCTTAACTATCCTGAACTTTGGAGACTTGTAAATTTTTTAAATAATGGAGATAAAATAGAGACATTAACTAAAGCCAGAAGAGAAAATAGTCACTGAAATCTGAACTAGTTCTAAAAAAAAAAAAAAAAAGGAAACAAACTATATACGAAGTGGAAAAGAGACTGTTTTGCTCCTTTTTTCTGAACAGATTAACAGAAATCTTTCGGTTCACAACAAAGTAATTCATAGCCCATTCCCATTACAGCCACTGCTCTCTTCCACGCAGCTCGTTCACTCCATGGTCATTCCTCCCACAACCTTAATGAACAAACTGCTTGCAACTAATTGGTTGAAAAACTGAAGTTGCTCCATTTACAAGTTACAGTGTAATATTCCACCACTTGGGGAAGACTGCCTAAACTGAGCCAAAAAATCAGTGTGAGAGAGAAAATTAGGGGGAAAAAAATTATTTCATTTCCTTGACCTGCCAATTTTAAATACGGCTGGAAAGTCTTGGCAGTCTTCTTTTAAAGGGTGATTAAAAATAAGAAAAAAGACAAAAACTAAGAAGAGATGTTGCCGGAAAACTGAGGGTGGGAAGTTGATGGTAAAATCACCATTCCTGAGAGTATAATAAAGGTTCTGTTGTGGAGGTACAGAGCAGAGCCAAATCTCACACTGCTTCAAGAAAAAATAAACTACAGTCCATTTCCTTCTCAGAATCACTTGCCTCCTTTCCTCTGCATTTTTTAATCATTACCGTGTTCAAACCAGATCTCAAATACGGCTGTATGGAGACAGCCCCACTTATAAAAGGCAATCCATCCTTGGAGAAACAAAGCCTCAGTTTCTTCCTAGTGTACACCAAAGGTCATCTCTAGCAAATGCAAGCATTTCCTGAGGCTTACTTTTAGCTCATCATGATGGATAAAACGTAAATATGCCCTTCTGTCGCATAAAAAGGATCAGAAGATATCATAATCGCAGAACAGGGCTCATTTTCAGCTGTAAAAATGGAAGAAATGTAAGCTGCATTGTTAAATCTGTAATGATAACACTATTTCCTTCTGTGATAGCTCCACATATTTGAAAAATAATGCAACATTCCTTCAAATTTCAAAGATATTATTCAAGGGACTACTGCATATATGAAGGTAATAATAAATTCTCAGGTATCCATAATACCTGGCATGAGGTCTGAAATATCCATTAAATACCTTACATGAAACCACTTCCTGGCAAAGAAGTGAATATTCCTATTAACTAGCACCGACTGTACAATAAGCACCATTAAAGGGAGATTATCAAATTAAAATTGAATCAGTTTCATGAGATGAGTTAAAAGTAGTTTCAAGGACTACATCTGCCCATTAATTACCCTGGCAGTGGGCCTGATCTAGTGGAGAACTTTACAGAAATGGGGTTTTTTAAAACATACAAATAATATAATTTTTCTCAGCTTTTTTTCATGCTTACATTTAGAGGCATGTTTAAAAATATTCCTGGAACTGGGACAGATAGTAAAGTGAGAAAGGCAGAAAAGATTTCCCCTTGAGAATGATTTTTCTCTTTGTTTTCAACAAGTTCCCTACAACTAAAGGTGACAGTGACTAGCTGGGGAAACCCACCATACGTGAAAAGCTGTCAAACATGCGAAATAAACAGAACAACAGGTGAAATATTTTAACTTCTGGTACCTTCCTGTTATTGTAACTTTAGGTGTGCCTTGAAACCACAAAAATACTTTCAGATGCAAGTGAGATTTCAAGTTGATGATGTCCTTTTATAAAAGCAATATTTAAATCTATTAACATTATCAAGCCGTCACGTCAGTAAAACAGTACTTCCACCTATTTAACATAGCACTGTCAAACTTCTGGTAATCATATCAATAATCTTAATGGATACACGTGTGCATGTTTGTATGTACCACATAAGCACATGCGCACACACACGCAAATGCGTATAAGAAAATGTCTGCAGTTGAGTCCATTAGGATTAGTTATATGGTTACCGACAGCCACCATGCCTGAATCCTTTCTCAGATGCTTTGCAGGTGACCAGAACAACGTGAGCCTGCATGTCTCGGTGCAGCTGCAGTCGTACATCTCATCCCCTCCCCAGGAAACCGCGCTTGGAGCCACCCCTTATTCCTCCGAAAAAACTCCCCTGAGGCCGTGTTTCCTCACGCCTGTGTTTTTAGCTGGAGCTCCTTCCTTTATTTCTGCCAGTCACTGACTCCTCTGTGTAATCTTTGATACCCTACTGTGGATTTTCTTTATTTATGTTATTTCATGAAGTGTGAAGAATTCATTGTTTTCCAGGAGATGATGTTCCTGCCCAGCTGTGTTTTTATTTTCATTAAAACTGAGGGAGAGTTTCCAGCTGCAGGGGAAGCTGAAAAGTAAATCATGAAATAATATTCCAGCAGAAATGTATCCTGGAGGTATCATTCCACCTATGCAGTGGCCACAGCAGTGTAACTTCAGATTACTGTGGCAACTTTTACTCATTACATCCCAATACTCTCTGCTAGAAATAATTTTCAGGCTTATTACATGGGTCCAGTGCTGCTTTTGCTTTATCCCAGCTCTTTTTCTTGTAAAATTTAATGGACTTAAAATTAGTACTGTTGTGCAGACGTTTCTCAAGAGAAGATTTGAAACACTTCTATGTATTTGCCACATCATGTTTCCTGGCTTTATGTGATTCAATGTGAAACACAGCTAAACACAGGAGGCCAAAATCTCAGCTGGTGTCAATCACACCGGGTCCTTTAAAATCAATGGAGCTGAGCTGCTTTGTCTCTGCACCCAGATTTTGACTGATACAGGAAAATGGTGTTTTTATAAATATGCAAAATATGTAAATGAGTAAGCTTGCTTTGCTTAATTTTGATGCCACATGAACACTGGTTCCAAAGACAGCTGAGGCTAGTGTTCCAGATGTCATCACACAGGATCCAATCAACACATTATTTCAGTTAAAATTTGCAAAATATTCTTTAGAAGTTGGTGAGCGAGATTCCCCCCCGCCCCAGATTGCAGAAGTTTGTCATTCAGTGAGTAGAAATATGAGTGACAATACACATATGTTAAAAGAAACTCTCTGGAGTTGTTTAGTGTCTACTGCACACATTAACAATGTGGACTCAACAATTTTTTTGCCTCTGTCTTCACTGGCAAAGAATCCAAAGGCAGGGACTGGGTTCACCATAGGAGAAGATCAGGTTTGAGGCCATCTAAGGAACCTGAAGGTACACAAGTCCATGGGACCTGATAAGATTCATCCACAGGTCCAGAGGGAACTGGCAGATGAAGTTGCCAAGCCACTAGCCATCATATTTGAGAAGTCATGGCAGACTGGTGAGGCTCCCACTGACTGGAAACACGGAAACACAATCCACATTTTTAAAAAGGGAAAAAAGGAAGACCCGGGGAACTCCGGGCCACTCAGTCTCACCTCTGTGCCCAGCAACATCATGGAGCAGATCCTCCTGGAAACTCTGCTAAGGCACATGGGGAGTAAGGAGGTGATTGGTGACAGCCAACATGGCTTCACTAAGGGCAAATAGTGCCTGACAAATTTGGCAGCCTTCTACGATGATATTACAGCAATGGCAGATAAGGGAAGAGCAACTGACATCATCTACCTGGACTTGTGCAAAGCATTTAAAGTCACCAATACAGAATATGAAATAAAAATTGTTTAATTTACAAAAATTAATAACGGAAAATTGGTATTTTAATGGACTGATATTTTACATAAACATCTAATTAGAAGATTAAAGTATGAATTCAAGGATTTTTATATATATATACAAGCTTAACATACCTTATAATCCATTGGTAATAAGAAATTAACAGTTTATTTTTGTGAGGATATCTTCAGTGCCATCTTATATCAATATTTCAATAGTTATATTAATAAAATATACAAAGTAGACTTTCAAATCTAAATATCCACTCCAAATAGAGAAGGACAGACTATTTTTTGTTTCCTTATCTTTTACTGAACGAAAAAACATGCTTGTTTTCATATTTAAGTGACTTAGAAAATTTGAAGAGTGGCAAATATTCATAATTTTGAGCAAGTTAGGTTTTGATTTGTTTGGAAATGCTGGGAAATGACTGTTCTGGCTTCTAGTTTTATATCATGGAATCATAGAATGGTTTGGGTTGGAAGGGACCTTTAAAGATCTTCTAGTCCAACCCCCCCCACAATAAGCAGGGACATCTTGAACTACATCAGGTTGCTCAGAGCCACGTCCAACCTGACCTTGAATGTTTCCAGGAATGGGGCATCCACCATCTGTCTGGGCAACCTGTGCGAGTGTTTCGCCATCCTCATTGTAAAAAATTTCTTCCTTATATCTAGTCTGAATCGACCCTTTTTTAGTTTAAAGCTGTTACCCCTTGTCCTATCACAACAGGCCCTGCTAAAAAGTCTGTCCCCAGCCCTCTGATCTCTTATCTGTGTCGTTCTTTTCACGTTTTCATTGTGTATCTATTATTACTTACTAGAAGGTTTGTTTTAACAGAGTGATGATGACCGTGATGTATTTCCCATTCTGCATATAACATTTCACATTCTGCCATCCCCGTTCAGGCAATCTGGGAGAATTTTACTATAATAATTAATTGTTCTTCATCAAAAATACAAACTTAAAAAAAAAAAAAAAGACAAGCAGACTCAATTTGCCCCTGATTTTCTTCCCTTCTGAGAAGTGGGATTTTGACCTGCATGAGGGTAGTGGACAAAGACATTACCTAACAGTCAGGCAGTGCCATTGACCTTCAAGTGGAGGAAAGAAAGCAGGCTATAACTTCAAGTGCAACCCACTCACTAGCCTAATAGAGAAAGAGGTTATATACACAGCAGCTCCCCGGGGCACACGATTTCCTCCCACTACTTTAATCGAGATAAAGTGGGACAAACAATGTTAACTGCCACCTACAGTAGAAATAGATGTTTCATAGCAGGAAGGAATAACAGGATGGCAATACTACGTTACTTGCCTTTTCTCCCAGTGAAGAAAGGCAGAAAATGATAAAGTGAGACCAAAAGTGTTTCACACTGATACTGTAAAAATAGTTTTATCTTGAAGTTAAGAGAAATTATCTTCACTATTCTTCTGACTGAAATGTAGTAGCTCCAGTTTTGTTAACCTTAAAAGAAGCACTAGAAAGAAACCTGTAAATAGCACAGTGGTTTTCAACACAGCACAACTGTGAAGAATAGCCCCTCTCAAAACACTTGTGCAAAATGATTGGTGAGGACAGTAGGACTAGTTTTCTGGAAAGAGAATCTATTGCCAGTTGACCAGATGAAATTCAAAGAAGTGAAGTCCACGGTATGTCTGCGGATAATAGCAACTCCTTCCGATTTCTTTATCGACACCTTGCCAATCTATACAGCATGAGGAGAGTGCATGTGGAGCACAGAGAAGTGATACTGATTTGAACTCTGAAATGATTTCTGGTTTTTGAAACTAAGAGCAGAATCCAGTACTTGACTGTAGTGTAGTTCTTGAGAAGTCCAAGAATTAAAAGAATCTAACTTCTCAAAGTGAAAGTATATGTAGCCAATAGGAAAAGAATAATATTCATAGCTTGCAAAGTGAATGTGGAAACACTGATTTAAGGATAATGCCAACGGTATAGACAGTGGAAGAACAAAAATCAGAGAATCTGTTACTGACTTTAGGATGTCCTACTTGTCCCACAGGCTACACTGATATTTGGTTGGACAAATGCAACAATGATCAATTGACAGATGGAAAGAAACAAACAGGATCAAGGGTGTAAAATCTTTAATTAAAGAGGGATGGTATCATGGCAGGAAGGAAGCAGAGGGGTGGGAAAGGAAGCACTCCAGGAATATAATCATCCCAGTGTCAAAGGATGTTAAGTTGGAAAAATAATTCTTGTAAGACAGCTTATTTAAAGTGTGAAAGCTACTTTTCAAAATACTCTTCATTTGCAAACAGAGGGTTTGCAGTCAAGGTCAAGAGAGAAGAGTACATTGGCAGAGAAAATAACAGATGAACAAAACTGTTAAAAAAAAAATAGAGCTGGAAACAAGGGATAAGGCTGGAGGTGCCATTGATGAGATGGGTAAAGGAAAAGGAATACTTAGAGGATTCAATGGCCAATAAAACTCATATAAGAAGAAGAAAGTGTGTGAAGGATGGGGAGGTAGCCAGAAAAAAAAGAAAATCATGTTGGAATGGAGAAAAGTCTTGGTTGAGAACTAAAGGCGATCTGTTGCAGTGTTATAATATGGATAATTATTCATATATATGTGTATAGTTTTATAATATTTGCCACAGTATAATATGTCTGCAGTTGGCCACAGCTAATTTGTGAAGTATGGACACTGTTCTATTGCTGAGCTCTTAAACATCTATTTTGAAATCTCTGGAGCAGCCAAGGCAAGCCTGCCATCCACGGTGAGCTCTGACGTGCACTGTGGGTGGGAAGTCCCCGCTCTCATCTGTCCTTTCCCTGAAGAGAAGAGGATGTGGCTACAGGAACACTTTCCATCCTTTGTGTTCATGGGAGATGATTGCTAATTGCCTCTTCTCTAATCTGAGGCCATTGCTGAAACAGAAAGGCCTTCCATGTACAAAGCAGAAGAAGAGGATGAGTGTTGTCTGGCTCCTCTCCCGGCTGGGAACTAATTTTACAGCATCCAGGCTGACATCTGAGCCCTGTTGTGCAAAGGCCTGGTTCCCACACCGCTCCTGAGAACAAACCAGCAACCTCGGTGATCAAGAGTAAGAGCTAAAACCGAATGTTTAAATGAAGCCATCTGGAATTGGAAAACTATGCAGGTCTGAGCTGAAAAGTGACAGTTACTAATGGTTGCCACAACCTGGAGAATCTGCTGCCATCTGCCTCCCTGCTGACTTTGGATGCGTTTCCACCTGGTAGGGCCGCAGCCCACAGCTGAACCTTTGCTCAAAAGCAGGACATAAACAGAGCCGCATATTAGGATAATGAACCAAAATTAGTGCTCTTGTCCAGAGACAGCTTGGGAGTGAAGGGTCTCAAGCATATATAAGAAGTTCGGCCTGCACCTCGGTTAAGAACCAGTGCAATCTCATCCTGCAGTATTAAAGGTTATCCGATACCGTTCCCTTTTCCTGCTGTGGACAAGACGACGGCACATTGTAATTCTGCCTTTTAAGGTGCTAGTGTTGAACATGAGCATCCATAGCGTGAAAACAGCACAGGCTCTGTGAAAAGCACCGGTCAAAATTGCAAGCTTTATCACCAAGAGCTGGTTGCTGGGAGGGATTTGCATCAAATCAGCCAATGTCTCTTCCCTTAGCAATGTGCCCCTCATTACCATTTGTTTCAGTAGCACTATCTTTCAAACTTAGAAACGCAGAAGAAAATAAATAAATAAGTAACAACCATGAATGTTTCTGAATTCATCTGTTTACTTAAACATAGTTACCTATTTGCCTTTTTTTCTTATCTCATTTCTCTTTGGATTACTTAACAAAGGCCCTGTAAGGAACAGTTGAATTTTTTACTTTGCTAATATTTAATGACATTTCAAACACTTGGCTTTTAAATGCATTGAAGAGTAATTGTTACGATGCCAACTGCATATTTTTCAACAATTTCACCCTTTTATTCCCTTTTATAATGAGCAGAGGACTGAAAATGTTTTGTGTTGCACCTAGAGCATTCACAAAAGCTTTAGAGAAGCCTGCACACAAGTGATTATTGAGTATTTCCAAATATATGATAATTCAGCATCTACAGTCTCCAACAGAGCCTTGTCTCTGTCTTGCTATTGCTTTCAATGTGAAAAAAACCCTGCTGCTTCTCAGCAAACAATCCAAATACAATCATTGTTTCGTATGATGTACCTTTTGTGCTAAAAAGGATAAGCAAAGACTGAAAGTTTTACATGCTTCCCACTCAGGCAAATGCAACAAGATGTTCAACGCGATACAAGATCACACATTACTGTATGGATTACATTGCTGTAATATCCAGATGTAGTTGCAAATGCCATTTACATAAGGAATTTTAATATCCTATGCAAGATTTTTAATAACAAATGCCTTGTTCAGATCTCCTATGTCATTACTGGTGCTGAAATAAGTGACCTGATTTTTTGAAGTACTGAGGATGATGTCATTTATTTAAATGCTCGTAAGGACTTTGGGGCATACAGTTAGGTTGATGTTTGTTTAAATCTTAGTGTCATAAATGATATTCAAATTATTTATGTAATCTGGCATTCATAAATAACAAATTGTTCCTCTGATTCAAATACCCATGTTTGCCCGGTCACTAGTGTTAAATGCAGATTTAAAATACTTTTTAAACTAATCTGCACTGCATGGAGACATTTTTCTAACCTAGTTCAGTCCTTAATAATTTTAAGTCCAACATGCAGTTTGTGTAGCTAACATTGCAAGGACTAACTCACTGAACAAGAAATATGTGTACCTCTCTAGACAACACAGGGTTTTTTAAAGTAGCAAGGTGATTTTTTTTCCAAAGAAAGGTTATTAAATAGTCCCCTTGAAGGGGGGGGTGCTGGTGGAATTTTAATAATGACATTTGCCATTTGTCTAAAATGTTGAAAAGGTTTAGCTGAACTGAAAGAGGAGAAGAAGTTGTTCTACCGTTTCATTCAAGCAAAGGTCATATCAAAGTCAAAAAGTGTTTATTTTTCTAATGTTTTCTTTTTGAATACAGAGGCATATGCCGCACGCCTCACATTCTGGATGGCACACTTTCCCAAATCCTGTTTCCAAACTTGCAAATGCTGAGAAACTCCCAACAGCGTGTTCTGCTGCAGTAATCTAGGTTATACTCTGCGGTACAGCCCCACAGCTCCTGTTCGGTAAACAGGAAGGCCCTACATCTTATCACCAGGCTTAGCCCAGAGACGAGGTCCTGGAGATCATGCCCTCCATGATCTAAAGATCTACTTTACATTATGAAATTAAAAGCAGTAGGAAGGGATTTTCTCTTTCATGGGCCCTGGACGCAGCTGATAAAATCCACTTAGCCTGGATGGGAAACAATCTCCCTGAATTAGAAACAATATGAGGCATAGGCTTTGCTTTGCAGGGACTTGGTTTGTCCTGCTATAGTTATGTGGACAAAGCAAGATGGAGATTTGCACCTTCACACACACACACACACTTCGTGAAAGGAAAATCTGCATTTGTATAGCACCCAGCACATGGGGTCTGTAGTCTAGGACTGAGGGCTTATATATATTATAAAATTACTGATTATTATAATTATGAGCATTAAGAATAAGAATAAGAATAAGAATAATATCAGGCAGCCCACACAGGTCACATATCTTCTGCTACATTAAAGACTGTTTAATTATTATGTGAGGGTCTTGAGCACAGGATCAAAATACTGCAAAAATTACTTCAAGACAAGTTTCCCTCACTGAACCCATTCTGTGCTGTCTTATCTGGGTGCTCAAAGTGCGGCCATAATATTTAGTAAATGAGTGTGATCAGGCTAAGTCTTCACGTAAGCTTATTAAAGCAGTTCTGTTCAGTTGTTTCCCTTCTTACTGACAGTATTTTAAATGCAGAAAGGGCCATTTCAGTCATCCGTTGTAAAGACTAGCAAAACACAGCCAATAAGTTGTCTTGGAATGAATTTCTACTTCAAGTCAAATAACTAGGTTAAAAACAACAGAGCTTTTTGAAAAAGCTATTTCAAAAAATATCCAATTTAGTATTCAAAATTTCAAGTGCTAGGGAGGCCATCATAACCTTTGAATAGCTGTTTCTATGGTTAATTACCCTCACAATTAAAAATGTGTGTACTGAATAGAGCCTGAATTTGCCTAGGTTCAGCTTCCAGCCAGATGATCTTCATGTATCTTAGTCAATTAAAAGCAAGCCTCTTCGATCATCAAACTGCTGTTCCACATATACATCTGTAGAAACCATGATTAAATCACCTTTTACAAATTACCTTTTTTTCTTAAAGAAAGAGACTCAACTCCTTCAGTGTGTTCCTATGGGGTGTAGTTTAATTACTTCTAAATATTATTATGACATCGTCTGAGTCTTCATCACTGTTTCAATATCTTTCTTGGAGTGTTGACACCTGGACACCAACAATTTTTCAATTCAAAATAAGCTGTGGCCAAATCTTTTTCAGACTGAACTAAATACAACCCACTTACACCCACTCAAATCTGAGCAATTTTATCCTTTCATTTAATGATCAATTCATGTTTATTTGTTAATACTCAGTCCTTTTTCATCCAGTGCAACCTTTTTGAGTCAGGATTTTGCTATCTGCCATTCTTTAGAAAGAAAATACTTATTTCTGCACTTTTCATATATTTCAAAGTAGCCCCCTGTGCCCCTTCTTTATTTTTCCCTGTACTATACAGATAACCATTAAAAGCCATGTTTCTACCACTATACCTGTGGTGTCATAAACTTTCTATTATACAGAGATCTGACTCTGTTCTTCTAAGGCCACTAGCCCAATTTTTACAGATATGGCCATTCATAGTTAATCAATTATAATTCAATTTTTTTAGCTTGGGCTGATGTAGGAGAAAAACAAAACAAAACAAAACAAAACCAAACCAAAGAACAACAAGCCAGGAAGGAAAAATCAGAAGAAAAAAAGCTTTATTCTAAGACCCTCCCCTTCTAATCACCAAACTGCTGGTTCTCAAAACACCCCAACATGCTGCTCACGCTACCAATATGCTCTGGAAAAAAAAAATGCTCTGAGACTGTTATTCGTAAACATGCATATGTTTTCAAAATAAGGAGAAAGAGAACTTTCCAAAACCACCAGGTCAGCTTGCAAAGTCTAGTGAAACAAATATAGCTCAGAAATCTAGGAATGACTGGGGTCTAGACAGCTGGCGTCTCCTGAAGTAAGATTTACATATTTTGGAAAAAAAAATCACCTCTGTCTCAAGCTAGTAATTTAGAGCAATTTCTGAGATGTCTGCTTTCTATTAATCATAGAATCATAGAATGGTTTAGGTTGGAAAGGACCTTGAAGATCATCGAGTTCCAACCCCCCTGCCATAGGCAGGGACACCTCCCACTACACAAGGTTGCCCAAGGCCACGTCCAGCCTGGCCTTGAACACCTCCAGGGATGGGGCCTCAACAACCTCTCTGGGCAACCTGTTCCAGTGCCTCACCACCCTCACAGTGAAAAACTTCTTCCTAATGTTCAATCTAAACCTGCCCTCTTCCAGTTGGAAGCCATTCCCCCTCGTCCTGTTGCTACATGCCCTTGTACAAAGTCCTTCCCCAGCTCTCCTGTAGGCCCCCTTCAGGTGCTGGAAGGCCGCAATAAGATCTCCCCGGAGCCTTCTCTTCTCCAGGCTGAACAGCCCCAACTCTTTCAGCCTCTCCTCATAGGAGAGGTAATCATTAATCATTAAACCAAGATTTAAAAAAAAGAATTAGGGGATCCAGATGCCCAGACAATGAACATTTCAGAGTCCAAATTTTCAGAAACTGCTGAGTAGTTTCAGAATTCAGGGAATCCCCCTTCTGTGGTGTCTCAGACTGAACTCCCTAACTCTGTAGCTGCTTTTAAAACTCTTAGCCTTAATGGCATCTATGTAATATGCAAAAGGGAATCTTAATTTAGTGATTGCAATGGAAGTGTAACAACTTGCATCAGAGACATTCAGGCTTCTCTCAAAAATTAAAACAATTTAATTTTAGCAAAACATCAGTCTACTTAATTCAATCATCTTTTTTTCAATCAGTTTATTGTAAATACCATATTAGTCCCAATTCTAGAGCATATTAGTCTCAGAAAGAACCATTGTTGTATTTAAAATAGAAAAGATTTAGCCTTAGCAATCTTTTTTCTTTTTCTTTTAAAAAAAAAATAATTAAATAAATTTTATCTTTAATCCCTACTAATGCTGCCATAAGAATGAGCATGACAGTACTCTCTCAGCAGTAATTATTTAACATTAATTCTGATAAGGATGTCATCTTGCACTGGTGTGCTAGAAGCCATGAATCACTGGTTGTAGAAAAAAATACATATTCTTTCTACATGTTTTCTGATGAATAGTAGCCAAAATCACTGTGTGAAAACAATAACAAAACTTATTCACTTTTAAAAGAGAAAAAGACATTTCTGTAAATTCAATATTCATATTGCATTTTCTTTGTGGAGCTCATGGCCATGACTTAGAAAAGTATTTAAGTCATGTTCTTAGTCTTGAATTAGTACCTCAAATTTAAAGCTGAGTAGGTTTTTAGGTCTTTTGCCAGGTCAGAACTAATGTACAAAGTCAACAAACTGAGATATGTTACAAACAGTAACAGAACAGCAAATACAAAAACATGGAATGCTCATTGCATAGAGCAATAAAAGATCCTTTTGAATTTCATATTCAGAGAAAAAAGTTTATTAAGAGATTTTTCTGTTTCTCTTAAGCTATAAGAAGGTCTCAGACATCCACCTGAGATTCGTAATACTATTTCGCATTGATTGTCATGCCTCTCTGTGTGCAATATATTGGTTCCTCCTATGAATCATAACATCATCAAGATCTCTTGTATACAAGTCCAATTTGCCAGGGAAAAAAAACCCTTATAAAAAGAAATTTACATAGCCCCTGCATACAAATAGGATTAGTGTACAGTTAACAAGAACTGCATTCAAGAGGAGTCAACAGCATTTGCGAGACGTTTAACAGCCAGCATATGAAGTAATTCTGAGATGCAGCTGCATCTGGATCATTTTATAGTTTCTTTGTTCTTAACAGGATGCTCTCTCGTATTACTATTTTATGTGCAGTTAGTCAGCCTTAGAGGTCTTGTAAACTCATGGTAACAGCATTCCCATCTACGCAGTGGATCAAGAAAAGTATGGAAAAATCTCATATCTCTCTTTAAAAGATAAAATAATTGACATCTACAGTCCTTTCTGTGCAAGGATAGTGTGGAAGGCACTATAAAGCATAACTCTAATTTGCTTTAACATGTTGCCAGAATTATTCATAGGCACAACGTCTCTCTTGGAGGAGTGGCTCAGTGTCCCAGACGGACATGGATTTATCACGATGGGAGCAGAGAAAGTTTAACCTTCCCATTAGTATATGTGGAATAGGTACCCACGCATAATATGACTCCCACATGGTCTCGGGTGCACGGCCTCCTCCCTGCAATTAGCACCATCTCCACTCCCTGAAATAACGGCCTGGAAAACTTGGCAAACAGTCAATGCTAATTCTCATAGCGAGTTCACCTTGTCGGCTCAGTAATATGGGCTGACTTCATAAAACAAAGGGGCACAAACTTGGACACCTCCACCTACTGACATTCCAGTTATTTTCAGAAAATGCCAGTTCTATGTTTTTTAAGGCTGAATTCTCATAACCTTACAATGGGCTGTGAGCAAAGTGCTGACAGCATATTCTTTCCCTTTTGTAAATTTGTCACTTGCTGGACCGCCCAAAGACTTCATACTGTTTGCACTGTGTTTGTGAGAAACCTGCAGCTGGAGAGACTGCGCTCCAGAGACCCTCAGAGCGGCTGGACGAGAGCCGGGTTTCGGATACATCCTTCCACGTGGGGTTCTTGTGTACTTGCCCACCCTGCTGTGAGTTTTCTCAGCCCAGTTGGCAGCCAGCTTCTTCTCTATCGCTGCTCTGCCGGCAACTACAACACAAAGCCCAGACGAAACTTGACACGCTGATCCTGATAACACACTTTCCTGTGAAAGGAGGGAGAGATGCTGAAAACCAGCACGTAACATTCCCTTTTTCCCCAGGATGCAAGCTTACTCACCCCTGTTTGTTAGAAAAAAGGAATTTAGTTTGTGCACGAATGTGGAAGGCACCGCTCACTACACAGTGGCAGAGGCACGCAAATGTGAGTTAATCTGTGCCACTTAACCTTGAAACCAGGGTGCAGTCCCCTACCCACGTAGCTGGGGCTGGCTGGCTAAAAGAATCTGGGAAATATGCTAGAGAGGCAATTAAAATGTTCCAACAATATTGGAACAAATTTGGGGGGGGGAGGCGGTTCATTAGTCTGCTTAACAAGGCTGAGGCCGACCCAAATTTTTCATAATATAACTAAATGTGTGAGACCAGTAATTTAAAACCAACCCTGACTTTCATATTTTCTAACAAATACCATGTCACAGAGAAAAGAGACTTTGTCAGCTGCCCAGGGAAAAATGGAAGTAGTATTTAGAAAAGGTCAAATAAAATTGCCCTAAAAACTGTGTGATAAATCAAAATTCATTTCCAGTCTGAGAATACAGTATGCAAAAATGTCACCATGTTATTAACATTCTAGTCAGCTACACGCATGCAGTGTCATATTTATCAGGTAAGAAAAATCAAAGACCAATATTTTTCGTTCTTCTTAGCACTATAAACTGCTCAGAATTATGGGAGAATGAACTCAATTTTGTTCTTGCTTCTAGGTCTCCACAACTGTTCAGTGCAGCATCCTGCTCCTCAGTACAAATGTCCCATCCAGCTGGAGACAAAACAGAACTATGGAGGGACCTTGGCTCAGTGAAACTTTGTTAGAGCCAAACTGAGCCTATTTTAACATTCAGGTTTACTAATTCAAAGTTCCTTCTATTTCATTTCTTTTAAGAAATCTGTTAAAATGGACTAAATGTGATAAATAAATCTGTGAAGAAAAATGAGTTCAAAATAGCTCCAGACATATTTTTCTGATCAAAATCACATTTTTAAATGGTAGCTAAGTTTGCTGGACATATGCCTTTTATTGCATTATTTTATTGCATTATTTGATTTCCTGATTAAGAAGGTATGGTCTGCACCCATGACTATGGGCAAGATTCAGATCATTCATTTCTTTCCCATCTTTTGTTCTGAAAAGACAGCGGTATGAAACATTAATTTGTTAACCCTGATAACAGTCTAATTCACTACTGACCACAGGTGGTTGCTCAGAAGCAGGGGTAAGATAAGACATCAAAGTAAACACGTTTAACATATTTTCTGATTTTTCAATTCAAAATATTCCCGAAAACTGCATATCTCCATTTACTCATAAAAGAGCACAGATATTTGTGCTGTAAATATTGTATGGAGACTTATTCTTCAATCTAGACTTATTTATGTGAAAGATATCAGGCCGTGTGCAACAGAGACTTCTGCATTTAGCAATAAAAAGAATAAAGACTTCATGCTTCTAGCCAACCCCGATGACTTGGAACCAGTTCTTGAACATTAACAGCTGATATTCATTTGTGATCATTTTGCTGCAGAGGTTGCTGATTGTCTATGGATGGCAATATGCCCCTTGCAAGGTAATATGCCAGTTTTCCAGGACGCAGCTGCCAGCCAACTGTGGGTTGAGGTGGGGAGAGTATATTGCACTGCCAAGGCCATCCCATCCGCATGAAGAGCATTGTTTTTTGAGAGCCTGGCATACCAGTGCCAAATGCCCAAGCCAAAATGAGCTACACCAACAATAGAAGAGAGGATGACGTGGTGGTTTCAGGCACTTGACTCTGGCAGAGAGAGGTTGAACTGCTGTAGGTACCCTGGGAAACCCATGAAGAACACAGGTGTCCAGTGCATGCAGCAAAGGGTACAATCTTTACAATCTTCAATCACTCATATAACATAAAGTTGTGGGAGAAAACTGTCTCAAGCACTGATAAGCAAGAGTAGCAGAGCCCAGGATTCACATATCACATTTGCCTTGAGAGAACTGAGTTAGTCCAAGCACATGCTGTGACCAATTATGGGATACTAGATATCAAAAAAGCAACTCAATAGGTACATTATTCAGGCCTTAGTCATATTTGCAGTTCCTTTGGTCATGACTTTTTCTGCCAACCAAAGATATGTATCCTTTTATGTACTTACATAACTTTTTATATAACTCTTTAAAGTTGTGTTTTAAAAACCTTTCCAGCAATATAAATTCTTAAGTTGTACAGACACGAACTGTATTCCCAGGATATTTAACACTCATGCTAATGTTATGCTTTTAATGTAAGTGCTACAGAGACCTCTGTGCTAATTGCAGAACGTTAACCATGAACCCGAAGTCAGAAGTAAAAAGATGAATAAAATCTAAGCACCTCCAACGTGATCAACATGTGGGGTACTACAGCAGTGCTGCATAAACCCATGTCTTGATTTTGATCCATATCATGACTTTCTTGCAACTGCTGATCCAACATTGGTACATGTGATCTCTATCTATACTGCTGATTGGAAGTAACTCAGCTCCTAGTCAATAAGCCATCTAAATTTGGCTAAGTCAACAAGTTCTTTCTTAAAAAAAAAAAAAAAGCCACTTAATTAAGTAATTAATGCTTGAGAATTAATCATAGAATCATAGAATCATAGAACGGCTTAGGTTTGAAAGGACCTTGAAGATCATCGAGTTCCAACCCCCCTGCCATAGGCAGGGACACCTCCCACTAGACCACGTTGCCCAAGGCCACGTCCAGCCTGGCCTTGAACACCTCCAGGGTTGGGGCCTCAACAACCACTCTGGGCAACCTGTTCCAGTGCCTTACCACCCTCAGAATGAAAAACTTCTTCCTAATGTTAGAGTTATCTGGGATGCAGGGGAGGAACAAGGAGAATGTGAGATACAGACCATGATAAAAACAGAAAATATATTACTCAACAAGTTTCAGGGCTAGAACCAAATAGGCACAATATGTTGTAACCCTAATCAGTATATCTGATGAAATATCATTTCAAGTTGTACAGGTTATGAAATTCAGGATGTTTTTCTAATGCTGAACAATTTCTATTTCTGTTGATGTCTTCATTACTCAATAGAGTTTGCACACCAGAATTTAAGAAATTATGTTTCCCATTGACTTATTTACAGATTGTGTATTTTAATTGGATAATTGTATGCCTGACTAGTTACCATGTATTTGGATCCTTTATTGAAAAGCAAAATTCTTCAGTTGCTGACCAACTAACATAAGGTTCCTCACATTTCATTTAGAATTTACAAAACTGAGTATTTCAAAACGTTTTCAGAAATACTCCTTCCAATAAAGTAAAATTGGTCTACTTTTACTCAAACATATTCAATGACATATTTTTTATTTTTCAGTCAGATCTGCTAATGCATCAGAGCAGTGAACTGCATTAAAATTGTGTATTTGTTGCCTTTAAACCAGCTGATTTCTACAGAAAATCATTATCCTGGTCTGTTCTTTCAGAAATAATTTCCACAAAGAGTTATTTTCTCCTCTACAGTTGGTAAAGAAAGATAGGAACATCTTGAGGTCAATTTGTGTGAATGGAACTGCTTTCTGAAGGTGCTTATGTCTTTTCATTGCTTATTGAAGACAACTACAGCAAATACACTCCAAACCTACACACCCTGGTGAACCTAAAGTTACAATCATCTGAAATTCTGTTGAAGAAAATAAAGTTCTTTTTGCTTAATGAACCAGACTAAGTTAGTAAAGGTCAGCTTTCATCTACAATTCTTATCTTCTTAGTTTAGTAAGGCTTCTGAGGTATTTTTTCCTCTGATGAGAAATATACACTGAAACTTGTGTAAAGAATATAAAACTTGCATAAGAGAAACAGGAATGCATTTTTTTTTCCTGTTATGGAAAAAAAGAGGTAAGAAATCTTTGAATTTGTGTAAATATCTCTAGCTCAGAAAGTAATTTTTGATACAATGTAAAGTTTTAGTCTCTTGAGTGCATGGCTGAAACTCTATTCCTGGACTTATGTAATATCAAACTAATAAAACTTTTAAAAAGTATTGTTAAGACCACCATATCATGAAGTAGCATCACTGATAAGGGTGGAGGGAAGAGACTATATGATCACACAGCTCTTTTCCCCTCACAGTACGGCCAGGCTGGTGTAGGCTGTTACTTCCAACTACAGCTCCCCTTTGAACCTCATGAAAAGGGGGCTGAGATTACGCAGCCTATCATCTCCACAGCTTCCTGAGGCAGAAGAGATTTCTCTCACAGTAAATCAGTTTATACCTTTCCGACTACACCAGAATACAATTTATGGAACAATCTGAAGTCAATTCTCTCATTAGCTAAACCACATGCTTTGAGATGAGACACACTAAAATGCTCAGGCACATCCCGAAAATGGCTGTTCATATTTACTGAGGCAGTAACTCCTTTGCCAGGTTCATTTCATGCTCTGTAATAAAAAGGAAAACCCAGCAATCTATCAACTTTCAACCCACCCACTCCCCCTGCCCTCCCAACCAAAACAAAAAACCCCCAAAACACACCCCAAAAAAGTCCCTAATGAAAATTATGGTCCCAGGGTAACCACTCCCGTTCTCCAAATTAGTAATACTCAAAGTTAAATCTACCTGCCTAAATGGAACATAACTATTTGGGAACTACAAAATATGAAGGCAGAACTGTATTGATATTCAAGTAACACATTTATCTGCACATTATTTTTAATGGGGATATTTGCTTTAAATAATCTGACACTCGGAAAAAAACCTCTTTTACAAATAGCTCAGCTTTATTCTCCTGAAATGCCACGTTTTCAGATCCTACCAGCAGCAAACCCTACTATTTGAATATTGACAGAAGCAGTTCTTGGATGCTTTACACCTGATACTGCCAATGTCTATTTCTGACCCACTCCACTCAAAGTAAAGGGACAGGGAAGTGAGATTTTCACTCCCTCCCTCCCCTTGCTCTCTGACTACCATTTCATTTGAGGCAACTGCTCCAAACTCCTCACCTCTACCTCGTGCCAAAAAATCAGGAAATACCTTTGACAGCAATCAGAACAAAATTAGTTGCATTGGGATATAGAATCCTATATTGGGAAAAGATTAAGTCAATAATATTAATGCTGACAAAAATATAAACAGGCAGACTGAAATTTTTATAATCAGGCATTTCTAACCTCAGAAGGTATTAACCAACAGCTGTAAGTTTCTTACCTATTACATTTGTAGTTATGTTGTAATGTCACTAATTTAAAGGTTCTTTTCCCCAGTGATTGCTAAGAAAATCAAACTGCAATTCTGTTATACCGTATGCATAGCAGCTGAACTCTATAAACCATAGACCTCCTCTCCTCTCCTCTTTTGTCCTGTCACCTGTTATTTAATTTAAAAGATCTCCTTATTCTAATAATGAATAATCTACATACACCTGGAGCACCAGATTAAAGAGGGCATTTTCCATTTCAATTCAACAGCAGTCCCACTTTTTATAGTCTGGCTTCAGGAAAATGAATTATGAAGCACCACATTTTACATACAAAGGAAATGAAGGTTGATTCTGTCTTATTTTAATCTTCATCCATCATCTGCAAAATTAGCTTCTGACCACTGAGATATTGTATACTAGGATGAATATAGGTTATACAAGAAGAAACTATAATTATGAGTTTAATCGGGGTTTTTTGGGGGGGTAAGAAATAACTCTTAAGGAGTGCATCATCACTATTCTTGACTTCTCTAATGAAATCCTAACAATCATAAATAAATATCAACTTAAAGAGCCATTTAAAAATATGAACTAGAAGTTAATTTAAAAAAAAATTAAACATTACAAGCGAAATGCACAGGTGTGTTTTCTGCAGTTCAGCAAAAAGAAATGAAAAGAATGTAAGACTTTTATTACAAATGTTGGCAAGAACACCTTAGGTAATTCCCATCTTTGAGTGTAGAGGAATTTTCATTTATTTCATGGGATGTCCACATTATCAGGCATTTTTACCTCGGACTAGTTACAGGCTGGTCCATGCATTGAATGGCCACTAGTGGTTCTCTCTGTTCCCTGGAGAGAGACTGTCAGCTCCAGAACATGATTCAAACTGTACAAGATGCAAATTCCCCCTAGAGGTGCCTATTTTTCTCCAGGGATTGTAGAAACAGCAACAGGTCACTCTATTTTCAAATTAGTTACCTCAGATAAGTCCCTATCCCAGCCAATATACATTTCTTTTTATTAAATATCACTCTTGATCTTAGCTTCCAAGAACACCTTTCCTCTATTGTTTCCACATCAAGCATTCGGCTTCTTAGCAACTTCTCGACTCATTTGATATTCTCTACACTACAAAACCTTAACTTTTTCTGGCTAATAAACACATTTCTAAGTATTTTCATCTGCCAAAACTTCCATTCTTCTCACGCCTGTCCATTTGCCACTTTCACGTTAAACATAGCATTATATTTGAGTATCTTAGAGCACTTAGGAAACATTTTACTTCTGAAGCTTTTTGGATCATGCTGCAAGTACATGCAGGTAAAAAGCATATTAGAGAAAAATGGCTCCATTAGAATGCATTTGTTTATTCTCACTGTTTTTAAAGGACGTCAACTTGACAGCATAGCAGACTCAAGTTCTTCCTTACTGATAAAAATGAGCAAGAAAATGAGACTCTCAGCATTGATTCAGCTTTGACCCAAAAAGACAAAACCAAAGCTACAAAAGTTAAATCTACATGGTGCAGAAAACCAAAAGTAATTTTCTGTACTTGTTGACTGAAGGTTTTCCTCTGTATTCAGATTGCCTTCAAAGGTACTGGACCAAAGAGTGCTTTCTGTGATCTATGTACATACATATCAACATTTCACATAGTGCAATAAATATCCACTGAATGGTAACAACACATAGTCATTACAATCTCAAATAGCAAAATTTGTATGCTATTACCTGTAGTTAGATTGTGTGTCCATATGCATATACACACTCTAGTCCTCTCTTTCTATTTCATTTTGCAGATGACACTAAGTTAGGCAGGAGTATCAATCTGCTTGAGGGTAGGAAGGCTCTACAGAGAGATCTGGACAGGTTGGATGGATGGGCCGATGCCAACGGTATGAAGTTCAGCAAGGCCAAGTACCAGGTCCTGCACTTAGGTCAAAAACCCCATGCAGCGCTACAGGCTTGGGGAGGAATGGCTGGAAAGATGCCTGGCAGAAAAGGACCTGGGGGTGTTGGTGGACAGTCAGCTGAATATGAGCCGGCAGTGTGCCCAGGTGGGCAAGAAGGCCAGTGACATCCTGGCCTGTATCAGGAATAGTGTGGTGAGCAGGACTAGGGAAGTGATTGTCCCCCTGTACTGGGGGAGACACTGTATATGGTATATGCACTGGTAATGTCCCACCTCAAGTACTGTGTTCAGTTTTGGGCCCCTCACTACAAGAAAGACAGTGAGGTGTTGGAGCATGTCCAGAGAAGGGCAACAAAGCTGGTGAGGGGTCTGGAGAACAAGTCTTATGAGGAGCAGCTGAGGGAACTGGGGTTGCTTAGCCTGGAGCATAGGAGGCTGAGGGGAGACCTTATCACTCTCTACAACTACCTGAAAGGAGGCTGTAGAGAGGTGGGGGCTGTCCTCTTCTCCATGGTGACAAGTGACAGTACAAGAGGAAATGGCCTCAAGTTATTCCAGGGCAGGTTTAGGATGGATATTAGGAAAAATTTCTTCACAGAAAGGGTTATTAAGCATTGGAACAGGCTGCCCAGGGAAGTGGTGGATTCGCCATCCCTGGAGGTATTTAAAAGAAAGGTAGACATGGTGCTTAGGGACCTGGTTTAGTAGTGGTTTTGGCAGTGTTAGGTTGATAGTTGGACTTGATGATCTTCAAGTTCCCTTCTGACCTAGAGAATTCTATGATTCTATGATTTTATTTGTATGCTGAAATATACTTGAGCATAAACACAGGTGAGTGGACCTCAACAACTTATTTTGCGCAGAGGAAGATAATCCAATTCACCTCTCATATAACACAATGAGTTCTCCAAATACTTTCGTTGCCAACATGGCACTCTGCGAATCTGCATGTGTGTCTGTGCGTGCATGCACGCATGAATGAGTGTGAAGACAGGACAAGAGAAAAAAGTGTTGAAGTGGATCATCACTTGATTAAGCAGTAAGTTCATTCAATGTATGGAGATCTAATCTTTCCTTGATAGGTACTTACTCCTCCTAAGGAGCAATACACAGTCACCAGGAAATGAATTTTGATTGTGAAAAAAGAAAAGAATTAAATACATTTAGTTAACACATTTCTTTCTTCCACCAAGTGACAGTCTGTTCTATGTCATATCTTAGCCAGAAGTAAGAATACCTTAGTGTTTTACACACCCCGCTGCATAGGTCCTACCTCACTACATCAGCACTATTAATACAATATATCTGTCAAGGCTTATTAAAATTCTTTTTGATGTGTATCTTGGCTCATAAACCTCCACACTGTATTGATATTGCCTAGGGGAACGTCCTTGTAGCACTGAATCTCTGCAGATGGGATGATAAAAGAGAAATGTTCAAAACTTTAAAAAGTTCAGTCTCTTGCAGAGCTTTCTCTTCCAACACCTCTTTTGAATAGTGTTTTGTGTTGTCACTTTATAGCTATTGTTCAAAAAATGGCTTACAGAACATTTTAACTCATAGAGAAAAAAAAATCTTACAAATAAATAATTGATGGATAAAAAGCAGATGATGGACCTCAATCCGTTTTCATAGATATATCCTTTTCAGTGCTTTGTATACATGTTGTGCATGTACACGTAGCCTCAGGTAGCAAACAACCCTGGCAGCCAGCTCACTCACTAGAGTGGGCAAGAAATCACCAAGTCAGTTGGAGAAGTGAATTTTGTTCATGTTCTTCTTCATGTATGTAATCTCTTCTGCTTTTCTTTTTGTAATTAATTTCCACAGTGCACAGGAATTGCCCTTAGGGACTGCAAACACGGTGCTCCCCAGTTTGGAACCAGTCTCTGGTGGCAGGTGATGTTATACGCTTCAGAAATGTATTAAACTTTTACAGTGTGTTTAAAATAAATCACATGGGTAAAATTTCAGTGATGATTTTATGTTAATTTAACTACATATACTGATAGTCTATAAACATTTTACCTATGTTAACTCGTAGTGCTGGTTTTGTGCCTTTAAATGGTCATTTCTTGACTGAAAAACTGTTATTCCACCCAAATTTTCTCAGCAATAAGTTTCCATAAGTAGAATCATAGAATCATAGAATTGCTGAGGTTGGAAGGGACCTTTAAGATCATCAAGTCCAACCTTTAACCTACCCTGACAACCACTTCTAAACCATGTCCCCAAGTACCACATCTACCCTTTTTTCCAACACCTCCAGGGATGGCAAATCCACCACCTCCCTGGGCAGCCTATTCCAATGTTTAATAACCCTTTCAGTGAAAATTTTTTTTTGTAATATCCAATCTAAACCTCGCCTGACATAACTTGTGGCCATTTCCTCTCGTCCTATCACTTGTCACCAGAGAGAAGAGTTCAGCCCCCACCTCTCTACAACCTCCTTTCAGGTAGTTGTAGAGAGCAATAAGGTCTCCCCTCAGCCTCCTATGCTCCAGGCTAAACAACCCCAGTTCCCTCAGTCGTTCCTCATAAGACTTGTTCTCCAGACCCCTCACCAGCTTTGTTGCCCTTCTCTGGACGTGCTCCAACACCTCACTGTCTTTCTTGTAGTGAGGGGCCCAAAACTGAACACAGTACTTGAGGTGGGACATTACCAGTGCTGAGTACAGGGGGACCATCACTTCCCTAGTCCTGCTCATCACACTATTCCTGATGCAGGCCAGGATGTCACTGGCCTTCTTGCCCACCTGGGCACACTGCCGGCTCATATTCAGCTGCCTGTCCACCAACACCCCCAGGTCCTTTTCTGGCAGGCAGCTTTTGAGCCACTCTGCCCCAAGCCTGTAGCGCTGCATGGGGTTGTTGTGACCCAAGTGCAGGACCTAGCACTTGGCCTTGTTGAACCTCATACCATTGGCCTCGGCCCATCTGTCCAGCCTATCCAGATCCTTCTTCAGAGCCATCCTACCCTCAAGCAGATCAACACACCTGCCTAGCTTAGTGTCATCTGTGAACTTACTGAGGGTGCATTCGATTCCCTCATCCAGATCATCGATAAAGATATTAAAGAGAACTGGCCCCAGCACCGAGCCCTTGGGGACACCACTTGTGACCGGACGCCAACTGGATTTAACTCCATTCACCACCACTCTCTGGGCACGGCCATCCAGCCAGTTTTTTACCCAGCGAAGAGTACCCCCATCCAGGCCATGGGCAGTCAGTTTCTCCAGGAGAATGCTGTGGGAAATGGTGTCAAAATCTTTCAAAAAATCCAGGTAGATAATATCCACAGCTTCTCCCTCATCCACTAAGTGGGTCACCTTATCATAGAAGGAGATCAGGTTTGTCAGCCATGACCTGCCTTTCACAAACCCATGCTGACTGGGCCTGATCACCCTGTTCTCCTGCATGTGCCATGTAATGGCACTGAGGATGATCTGTTCCATGACCTTCCCAGGTACTGAGGTCAGACTGACTGGCCTATAGTTCCCTGGATCCTCCTTCTGGCCCATCTTGTGGATGGGTGTCACGTTTGCCAACCTCCAGTCAGCTGGGACCTCCCCGGTTAGCCAGGACTGCTCATAAATGATGTAAAGTGGCCTGGTGAGCACCTCTGCCAGCTCCTGCAGTACCCTTGGGTGGATCCCATCTGGTCCCATAGATTTGTGGACCTACAGGTGCTGAATCAGGTCCCTCACCATTTTCCCTTGGATTACAGGGGCTTCATTCTGCTCCCCATCCCTGTCTTCTAGCTCAGGGGTCTGGGTACTCAGGGAACAACTGGTCCTACTGCTGAAGACTGCGGCAAAGATGGCATTAAGTATCTCAGCCTTTTCCTCATCCTTGGTCACTATATACTGGCCCCGTCTACTAGAGGACAGAGATAATCCTTAGTCCTCTTTTTATTGCTAATATATTTATAGAAACTTTTTTTGTTGTCCTTGACAACAGAAGCCAGGTTTAGTTCTAGCTGGGCTTTGGCCTTCCTGACTTTTTCCCTACATAGTCTCACTACCTCTTTGTAGTCCTCTTGAGTGGCCTGCCCTTCCTTCCAAAGGCCATAAATCCTCTTTTTCTCCCTAAGTTGCAACCCTAGCTCCCTGTTCAGCCAGCCAGGCCAGTCTTTTTCCCCGACGGCTTGTCTTTCAGCACACGGGGACAGCCTGCTCCTGTGCCTTTAAGATTTCCTTCTTGAAAAACATCCAGGCTTCCTGGGCTCCTTTGCCCTGGAGGACTGCCTCCCACTGGACTTTGTCAACCAGGCTCCTGAAAAGCCCAAAGTCTGCCCTCCAGAAGTCCAAGGTAGCAGTTCTGCTGACCCCCCTCCTTGCTTCTCCCAGAATTGAAAACTCTATCATTGCATGATCACTGTTCCCAACACAGCCTCTAACCGTCACATCCCCCACAAGCCCTTCCCTGTTTACAAAGAGCAAGTCCAGCAGGGCACCTTCCCTAGTTGGCTCCCTCACCAGCTGCGTTAGTAAGTTCTTCGGACTCCCTGTAAAGACCTTTGCTTTAATAAACTTTGTTTTCTACCTGATTTTAGACAGATCTGAACAATCAGACCCTAATCAAGTCCAGATTGAAGTCAATGGCTAAGGTACTTTTTACTGATTCAAGAGGGAAAGTGGGAGGAGGGAGAGGGAGGCACAGACTGAATCTTAAATAGAGAATTGACATTTATATATAAAAATATGCACTGTACTGATGTAGGTACATTCACAGTGCTTCAGTACGAGGCTATATCTGGAAGACACTTCTCTCAGAAGCAGTTTTGGGGGATCAGACTGAAAGTAAGATATGGCCATAGGTTGCTTTCTTTGGGGTCAGGGTAAAAATAAGACAGCCAAGCCATTTCAGGTTTAGCATTTACCTCTACTGCTCCCTGACTTCCCTACTCCGCCTTTTTTTTTTAAATAAAATTTATTGCATACATTATTTTTTCACATTTTTAACACTTTTTTAATATTCCTGTAACTGTATATGGAGGACTGTAAAATAAAATGGGAGAAAAAGTAAATGTATAGTAGTAGAGATTGGCAGCCAGCTTCCTCTGTTAGCTTTGGAGACTCCAGAGCATAAATTAATCTGCAAACATTCTTCACCCAAAATTTTAACTCTGATTTAAGTGAAAACCCAAATTGCATTCAGTTCCCATTGGTATATTCTGTCTTACTTTTAAATGCTGAATGCTACATACAATGAATTATGTAACAATAAAAAAGTCGTATTTAATTAAGAGATTTCTTTAACCTCACACATATGGCTAGGAAACATCCTCAGGGCTCCCAGAAGAACTTCAGTTTTGAGGATCAGTGTGGAAGTTTCTGACAGCAGTTTGTCCTGTGGTTTGGTTTCTATATGTTTTTCTTGAAAAGCAGATGTGCGCTGCTCTTTAGAAACAGATGTGTGATGATGAAAGATACACAGGTGCTTATCTTTCCTACAAAACTACATCTTACGCGTGATGGATAGGTTGCCAGGATGGATAGGTTGCCAGGAGCTTTCTGAATATCTTTCAGTTCTGTGTTCCTATACTCTATGTGGTAGCACGTTACTCCCTTGAAGTTTACCTTAAGATCTCCAGGACGAAAGGCCATAGCGTGCCTTGAGCTGCCTTTGCACTGGATTTCAAATTAACTTTTAAAAGAGACACCCCTTATCCACAGAAAATGTCAGTGTAAATTCAAAACTAATACTTCGAGATTGGAAAACTGATTTTTTTTTTTTCATTCAGGCTATCCTTTGCACACTAGTGTACAAAATTAAATCATTGTTTCGAATAAACAATGAGTTTGACAACTCATACTAACATAATCAGGTAAAGCCAACAGCAACAAAATAATAGATTTAGCCTGAAGAAATTAGATGCATAAATGACTCTAACAGTTCCCTCTTCCACTGGGAAATAGGCAAGTACAAAAGGCATTGTAGCTAGATCTGAAAAGCACACAGCAATCTGACAGGGAAAATTGCAAACGTGACAAGAGGCTACCAATTTTTGGGTGTGGAGTTCACAAGGAGGAGTTTGTCATCTAATAGGGGTTTGGTTTCCAGCATAGTGAAAGGGAGAGTTGGGCACTGATGGCCACATCTATATGGGTGAGAATTAAGTCAGTCTTGCTCCAACCTAATTCCCTGTTCCGTCAACACTGAAGACCATAGACCTAAAAGAAGATGTTGCTTGACTTGAGAAGCTTCCTTATGTTTCCATGGCTCCTAGGCCTGAGCTGGTTTGAGTTCATACAGCTTAGATGCCACAGACCAAAGCTGGTCAATTATTGCATTCCCTGGACAGAGAAGACCAAGTGATCAGATCCGTATGCATTCACTTGGTTTGGGTCACATCTGAAAAACAGGGTTCATAACAGCTGCCTCAGTGTGCCATAACATCGCAGCGAGTGGCGGTACTGTTGAGCCAGAAAAACTGCTGAAGAGAAGAATCCAGTTGGTAATTTCTCTCTTTCTTGTACTTCAACACTGAAGGCTACTTTTGTGAAATTCAGATCCATATCTTTGGCAGCTCAGGCTTCCCTCTACCAACTGGATGCATAAAACCTCCATTTAAAATAGAACAATTAGATCAGTGTCTTCTGTTGTGGAGAGAACCGCTGGTGCTTTGGCATAACAACTCAGCATGCAGAGCACTTACTCAGGAAATGCGAATTAAGTGTACTAGCCCTGCTTAGCTTTGTCAATTTGCCGGATTTTGCCTTATACACACTCGCTTTTGGATCCACGGATAATGCCAACATATGGATGTGAATGAAAGTATCATGGGATGAAAAGTACATAAGGCAAGTGTAGGTGCAATTCAATTTTGTTGCTTGGTGATACTGAAAATCACATCAGCGGGGGGGAAGTGGGGAGTCTGTACATGCTTCCTGAATAAATCCAGTAATTTCTCCAGTGGTGCGTTCATGCAAAATTGATAAACATTCTGAAATCAAAGACCAGAAGTCAAACTTGCACAGTACCAGGACAGACCTGAACATCAAAACATCTCTGGCTGTCATGAAAGACAAAACATTATCAAGAATGGGGAAGTTGTTCGCAGGCTAAAACTGCGCTGAGGTGTTGGGGAAAGGCCAAAGTTTGTATGCCAGCTGCTGAAGGATGGCAAACCATTATGAAGGACACACAGTCATTTCTTGTATTAAAATCCTCTCTCTTGACACTTAGTTTCTGCTCTTGGCCATTAACAGTGACAGATGTGTATTGATGAGGTCAACTAAATCCTCCTAATCTTATTCAAAGCTATACTTTTCCACTGTTTTGTCTGGTAAATTTAGTTTTTACTCAAGAAGTGAATTCTTCCTAAGGGCTTGGGGNGGTTGGGGAAAAAAAAAAAAAAAGGACAAGGAGGAAAGGAGAAGAAGAAGAAAGAGCAAAAATAGCCTTAGACATGTGGACTGAACAAAAGTGACATTTTCTCTTCAGAAAAGAATATGGAAAAAACCCGGCAAGCTTGTGGCATAAAAAACTCCCGTAAGAAGCAGACACTGGAGGATGGGGCTAAGTTTAAGATTTTATGGATGACCACAACTGTTATTTTCCTGACAGTGAAATGCTTTATTTTGTACTCCTATTTTCATGCCATCTTTCTTTTGTTTGAGATATATTTTGAGATGCAAGACTTAAGCAGACAATGAAGCCAACTGGCACTGACCTCTGCGTAACTGAAAATTGAACTTAGATCCATGTTGTTGATTGCAGACTTCATTATTTTAAAGTCTCAAGGAAATTTGATTTTTTCAATGTGTTGCTGATGACTTTGTTAACTCTAACACTTAGGCAGATATGCATTTAAATTCCAGTTGGTATTCCTGATGAGTTTTAGGTAAATCAGATATTTCCTTGACTAATGTTTTCTGTAGAAACCTGAAGGCAGAAAACCTATTAGTTTTTGTGCTTCTGGCTCACATGAGAAATAAAATTAATTGCTTTTATCAAACAGTGACTGGAAAACAGTGCTTCCATAGGCTGCTTTTGAAAAAGGATGAAGACAATCTGTAAAAGGAGTCATTCTAAAAAGTCAGCATGTTGCAAGATGATATAGATCTCCTTGTATTGCTTAACCTTCAGACTTTTTAATCTCCTTCCTATTTCCATTTGGTTCTTCTGAATTTTATTTTACTCTCTTGTGCTAAACCAGCACAAATGTAAAACCAGATGTAAGATTAATTACAGAGGTCTAAATCAAGCAAGATCAGTAAGCTCCTAGGTGAGCTATGCTTTTTCACCATTATTTTTATCATGACTTGGCTGTTTATCACGACGTGCACTAGGATACATGCTTTGTTCTAGGAATTCCTCTGTAAAAGTTGTACATTTTCTCTTTACATAGGTTCTGCAGGTGCCATATCAACATATTTTATAGGTGGGAAATACAACTGGTATGAAAATTTTGAAGGATTGTGTTTAAAATGTGCTTTTCAGCAATCCTAAAGAAAACCTCAATTTGAATAATTATTTTTCTAATGTGTCATGACAATGTTTAATGACATTGTTAAGCTAAAATACTTTCATTTTGGTTCTTAACATATAGGTAGAAGTTTCATATAAAACTGAACTAAAAGGTATTTTCTGTGCCGTAGGCATTAAAAAAAAGGCACAAACTGAGCGAAAGCACTATAATCAGAAGCTCTTTGCTTATGAATGATACAAAGAATCCAGGCAGACAAGACTAGTGCAAATTTTGAGATGTGAAGTGGTACATAGCAGGAATAAACTAGGGTGGTAGACCTACTTAAGGGATATTGAGCAAGACGGAATGTCTTATTGAGCAGTATGACTCAGTTAAACTGCGATTATTAAGGTCAATACAAAGCTAGCTGAATGAAATTTAAGGACCTAAGAAATGGAGAGGCTGAGCTGGATTATATCTGACAATTCTAATAGATAGGACATGGACCACAGCTTTTGCAGACCTCCTACCTCCGTTTTCCTTTTGTTGGAGTTGCTGTTTCAATTTAGGCCTTTTCTCCTGAGCTGCTCTTCTGGGACATCTGACGTCCCAGTGCACACAAAGTGGAAAATAGATCAGTGCACCTGCAGTAAGTCTGAGATATCTGGAAGGCATCTGATTTATTTTCCCATGAAATGTCTGCAAATTAACTGGATCAGTTTATGTCCCTTTTCTTTCCAAGAAAGGAGGAAAGATTTCCTGCATAGCTGGAGAACCTCAATTCAAAGGATACTTCCCACAAAGCACTCTAGTGCAGATACCCCTCACTCTTGCTTCTATGCCACAGACATCTCTGAGCCCTGAAACTCCCCTGGCTGGATAATCCCTGGACTCCCCGTCCAAGGAACACCAAGGGACAGGAAGAGGAAAAAAGAATGTGGCCCATTCATGGCATGGTATGATCCAGTTCTTGGAAAGATATGTTAATTCAATTAAAACTCAAAGAACGAATACCTGGAAAAAGCTTAAAACAACAGACACAGAAGCAATCATAAAAGCTGTGCTTGCTCAGCTGGGCTGTTCGTAAACTAACAATTTGAACTAAGGACTGAAGTTTAGTGAAAACCATAGTCCTTTCTAGATCTCCTTTCCCTCTGTGACTTTAACAAACCAAATCTCTTCAGCCAATGAAGTTAAAATATACAGGTCACGTAGCTCTTTATCTGTCACACCCCGCAAATCACATTTTCCAGCATTAAAGTACTATTCGTTTTGGCTTTTAATTACCTGACTTATCAGCATGTCATATTTCTCCTCCCCCCCACCCCCCCTCAATAATTACATTCTGAATCAGTGTGACATTCAATATTGACCTTTATTTATGGCTCTCACAAAGTGTTGAATGTTTATTTATAAACCATGAAAAGTAGAGTTTGTAAGAATATTGATTCAGCGTATTAGAAAAGCAGTTGCCTGGCATTCTGTGAGTAGAAGTAATCACAGGCAATTACTAGAGACTGCTTTTCACTACTAATCTTGGGTTTAACCTTATAATTGTATTACCGAATTTGTTTCACTTTACCCATATATCACCAGGTTCCTAATAAGAAGTCTGATATCAACATAATTTAATAATATTCAGGGGAAGAATGGTTTTAATTGGTTTAAAAAGAGGGAGACTTATAACGTATGCCACACAATGAGAAAAGGATTGTAACAGCCTTTTTTATTTTGCAATAAATGATAATTAATATTTAAATGCATTAATGAAATAAGTTCTCAGTGGCTGGGCCACAAATCTTTGATGTTTATGCCACTAACAAAATCACTAACTGCTCCTAATGATGCCCCTGAGCTAAAGCTTCACTTTACTTCTGGTATTAAAACTACTTTCGTTGCCGGTCGCGTGAATTTGCAAGTGTGAAAGGCAAAGACAAACAAAGAACAATTTTTCTTGTCCTTATCCCAGTATATAATAGGAAGAAAGTGGTCAGATTCAGAAAAGAAAAAATTCACAAAACAGCCAAACTTAGAGAAAAGCACAAGTAGCAAACAGAACTAAAACTCTCAATCTGTGTAAATAAAAGTACTCTGCAATCACTCCCTGTTCCCAGTGAGCCACATTCAGTGCAAGAACCAGTGCAGATGGAACTGTCTGCTGGGGATTAAATTAGAGCTCTGAGCAGCAGTGGGGTAATGACAGCTGGGTAACAAGCGTGCTTTTGGATAGGACTGACCCGTCATACTTCATTATTTGGTTTTTTTCAACTAAACTCCTATGTTCTCAATGTGAATTTACCCAGGTTAAAACATGAAATCGGCACAAGTCAGGCTTGAGAAGCTATGCTCACGAAACATAAAGAAAATGCGCTTTTTTTTTCTCGTTTTCTATAACTTTCAATGAAAAGTATATGGGAAGAAAATGTTTCCAGGAAAAATTTTCTTTTGGTAGAATGCTATCCTGATGCAATAACACCATTTTAGTGAAATAGTACTGCCTGTACCAACTACTACGGTATTTTTGGCAAATTTGCTTCCAGTTAGGGGCGTAGACTGTCTTTCAAAATACCTCTAGTTTCAGTCTTAATCTTTTCTTGGGAACTAGTTCTATTTTCTACATTCTGTGTTTGGTCCAGAACTCTTCCTTATTTAATGCAAAATATTCACCGGTACAAACCGCTTTATCATTGTTGTAATTCAGTTATGAATATATTTGGGAAAAGTATTTCAGGAATCATAAGCTCCTGGAAAGTCATAAAGACCCTCCCTTTTCTTAATTTTAATTGCTTTATCCTCCCCATTTTTTTTTTTCTGCTTACATTTTCCGCCACCCAGTGATAGTTCAAAGAGAGTATTATGATCACCAAGAATGTTTTGTTTCGAGTCAGAGAGAATAACTTAGCATTATTTTCTTGTAAAGTATCCAGAGCTCAGACATAGTAAGAGATGAACATGAAAAATATGCATACATTTTTTCTATCACATTATTGGAAATCACAGCTGGCAGCAACTTCAGAAATATTTTCAGTAGTTTCTCCAGTTTAACACTAAATACTGAATCACAGCTGTTCAGGAAAGTTTGTTTGGTGGTTTTGTTTTCTTTTGTTTTCTCCAGGAATAAGTTGAGAAAAAGAAAATGCATTTAAAAACACTGACATTTAAATATGCTATATTTTTATGGGGGAAAGGAAAAGAATAGCACATCTTTTTCCCCACAAAATGGTAACAAAGCAGAAAAACCTATTGTACAGGCTTTTAGGATCTGACAAATTAGTAGAAAGACAGGTGGTAGAAAATTTTACCAATTCTTTCTAGGCCTGTAGCACAGAAAGTCCATAAACGTCTACTAGCTATAGCTTAAGAAAGGATACCAGGTGAGAAGCTCTGCTCCTGTACTGACCTTTAAACTACTGGGCAGAGGTAAAAATCAACTAAACAGATCTTTGCTGTGCCCAAAATGGCAGTTCTTATGTTGTATATTGAATATTCTATACTGAAGCTGCATCAGGGGAAGTTCAGATTGGACATTAGGAAAAGGTTCTTCACCGAGAGGGTGGTCGGTCACTGGGACAGGCTCCCCAGGAAAGTGGTCAGGGCACCAAGACTGTCAGAGTTCAAGGAGTGTCTGGACGCTGCTCTTAGACATATGGTTTAGTTTTAGGTCATCCTGCGAGGAGCAGGGAGTTGGACTTAATGATCCTCATGAGTCCCTTCCAACTTGAGATCATCTGTGATTCTTCTATATTAATAAAAAGTATTTTTCATTTTTATCACTTTAAGAAAGACTGTACTTACATTTTGTCCATATGCATACACAACTTTTATAAAGCGTATATAGAATTTAGTGAGCTGAGGTCTACTCAAGCCAGTGGAAATACACTGCGTTGAGTGGAGATTTAACAAGCCCTTAACAAACACAGACTGACAATTTTTTAATGCATTAGTATGAGAAATAAAAAGATTCTAAAACTTCTGAAAATTAAAAAGTGCAATTGGACTTTGAGATTATGAAAACACTGTTCAACTAAAACTGCACAACTTCAGGTAGATGGAACCACCTATTGAAATATAATACTAGAAAAAATACAAAAATTACAAAAAAAGAGACATCCTAACTGCCCTCCCTCCCCATTTAGCTAAATGGGACTTATCTAAATTATAATCCCACTGACATAAGCAAATAGCAAAGTACTATTGTATGAGGAAAATGTTTGTGATATGTGTTGCCTCTTTTGAGTGTGCTTGAGTGGGTACTTTGTTGGAAAAAGAGGGGAGTATAGCTCTTTTGCAAGGAATTCACTGGCTGCATCGTTTTCAGTCAGTACCAACATTACACCCTCTCTAAAAAGAAATCTTCAGAAAGGATGTATCCCTGACATTAGATAGGGAACAAATCCTTCTGAGCGTGTGACCCACCAACTCCTTTACAGAAACTGGCCAGAAGAGGCTGAGAAAGTAAATTAAAGGCCCAAAGGAGATGTTGTTACCAACTTTCTCATTAATAAATCTCTTTCTCATGGTGTTTAAGGTGCAGGCTCAACATTTTTCTGTGTGGCCTTTGACGGTGACAGTTCAGTGAGATAATGGGTCTACAAATAGCAAGCAAAAAATCTTTTTAGCTTGTGATGTTGCAGTTAGGAGATCCCCCCCCTGTTCCCAGACAGTGCAGACAAGGGACAAAGATTTCTGTAAAAGAACTGCAACAGTTCTTCTTTTCATTTTCTCTTTTTTTTTTCATTTCTCTTGACTTACCCAGATGTGGCATTCTTATTACAGAATCTCTCAATATTAGAGTACAATGAAAATGAAATCCGTGCTGAATCCGGATATCTTCCAAAACAGCAGAAAAAATATTTACCTGCCTCTTTTTTGGTTGTAAAGTTATGTGGTAACTCTAAGGAATGGTTGCAGCTTTTTTAAATTATTTCTGAAGAAAAGGATTTGTAATTTTCTACAGTAGATAGACCAGCATAAAAATCCACAGTGATAATATGATCATGAAAACTTGGATCTCAGAGTAAACACAGCCTTTCCACAGGATATTTATTAAACTTGAACATTTGGTGTTACTTGGGGTTCTTCACATCTGCCTCACCAAGCCGCATATGACATAAAAATCCCTAAAACCAGCAATTGTTTACCATTTGCTGTGGGTATGAATATAGCTACTGAGATTTTAATACCAAAGTCAGTCTTGTAATCAAAGCATTTTCTACATTTAAGTAAAAATGTTCATTTCATTAGTCTTTAAATAGGATCATAGGATAATTCAGGCTGGCAGGGTGCTCAGGAGGTCTCCAGTCCAACCTGCTTCTCAAAGCAGGGTCAGCTCTGAATTCAGACTAGCATGACCTGGTCATCTCAAAGGGCTTTGTACAATCAGGACCTCCATGGATGGAGCCTGTGCAGGCTCTCTGGGCAACTGATCCACTGCTTGATCATGCTTATGGTGAAGCTTCTCCTTATATCCAGCCTGAACTGGCCCTTGTTTCAGCTCATGTCCTTTATATCCCACCATGTCCCACTGTGAAGAGCTTTGCTGCATCTCCTCAATGACTTCCCTACAGGCACCAGGAGCTGATGCTAGGTGCCCCTGAAGTCGCCTCTTCTCCAGGCTGAACAAGTCTCAGTCCCACAACCTCTCCTCACTGGGCAAGTACTCCAGTCCTGACCATGCTGGTGGCCTCCACTGAACTCACTTCAGTTTGTCAATGTCTTTCTTGTATGGCAAGGGCCCAAACCTGAACACAGTATTCTAGAAATAGTCTAATAGAGTACCACTATTTACATATATATAAAGCAAGGAACCTGTACTGTATCTTGCACCAACCACCAAGCACTTTTAAAGATTTTAAAGTGTTGCTTTCATGTTAAAAGAAAAAAACAGAAGCATTATTGAGCTATCGTTATCATCTTCAAGTGACACTACAAAAAGGCTCACTTTATGATTACCGAGCTAGTAGTTCTCATTACAGGATCATAGGATCATTTAACGATCTTGTGATAAGCCTAATTCTTGAAAGAGCTTACGTGCCGAAAACCCAGCAGGTGAGAAGAAACTATTTCCTGAGTATGTGAGAGGGGAGACACCTGCACAATCTGTACATCCACGTACATCCACAGGGAAAGCAACATCTCAGCAGACAATGCGTACCTCGATGTCTTCAGGATTCACAAATTGCACATGTGTTACATGAATTGCATGGCTTACTCTCCGCTGTCTGATCCAGTCGATGCAGCAAGACCTAATGCCTACTGACAACAGTGACATCACAGCTCAGCACTTTCACTTAAAACCTGACCCACGAGGACATCGCCACTCTTCAGAGAAAATCTGGGGCTGCAGATATATGTGTTCTGCACACTCAGGGGGTAAACAGCCGTATCTGCCCCCAACCAGACGAGGAGGGCTGGAATTTCATGCCAATGCATGTTCTGTGCATCACTGTTCAATGCATNACGAGGAGGGCTGGAATTTCATGCCAATGCCCTGCCACTGTTCAGAAAGGACTGCAAGAATTGACAGTGCCAGAAAAAAAGGGGAAGGCAACCGCATAGATGAGGAAAGCACTTGGGAGGAAGAGATCTCGGTTCTAGCTGGGTAACCAGGATCATGTATTTCATTCACTGACTTTTAAAATGACCCTTTCCTCCCATGCAGTCTCCTAGGAATAAAGTCAGGCTCTCACTTGTTGACTGCCTCTCTGGCTTCACGGCTTCTGAATTCGTAATCACAAACTATCACATCATACAGGATGAGAGAAGTTTAGAAGCCTCATCTTGTTGTGCGCCTGAATTGCAGTGTACTGTGCGATGTATCAGCTGCACCTCTACCTCACCTCACCTTCTGGCTGTGGTTTGAGTGAAGCGAGACAGCCAGTCTTCTTAATGCAGAGGAATGGCTTAAGCTTGTAAATGCAGGGCAAGGGACAAGCATCAAAAGCATGCATGCACTTATTGTCCAGAAGTGAGTATTTGGGCCCTTCGTAGTGGATTTCACTAGAGCACTTCAGAATTCAGAATATAGTTAAGGTCCAACCACACTACAGACTGGGACTGCGAAATAGCCAGATCACAGAACAAGTATTTAGTTGGAACAGTAATGCAGAACAATACACCTGAGTTGGAAATGCTCTGTAAGGGAAAGTCATTCAGACACATTTCTGGTACCCAGATGGCTTATTTTTGTGTGTGTTTTTTTCTTATATAGCTTTAATTATGTGAAGCCCTAAAGGATTATAATCGTCATAAATATTTTCATAGATAAAGAATTAAAACTAAAATAAATGTGAGTCAAACAGTCCTTTGAGAAAGCTCAAGCTCTAGAGGTGTCACTATTCATCTATTTTCTCATCAAAAACATGACTAGACATTTCTAGCAAAATCTATCACCCACTTGCATGATGAATAAATGCTGTGAGGGCTGTACTGCCCTAATGAACAGCAGCATAAATTTGCTTGAAACATTTAAATTCTGATCATAATCATCATCTTTTATATATGTAGCCAGTTTTTAATTACTAATGACAATCACTACCATGCTATAACATTGATGTATATTGGTATTTCATTGTGTACTAAGGAAAAGAGAAATGCTTTCCAGTCAGTGTTGCCTTAATATCTCCAGAAGGAATTAAAAACAACTGTTGCCCTTATTTATAAACTTCAGATGGGTATACCAGTAGACATGAAAAACAATCAACCAAACAACCCCCCCCAGCATATTAAAAAAAAAAAAAAAAAAAAAGCACAATGAGATTTCAATTGTCTAGCAAGTTGGGAACAAATTAAATCTTAAAAAAAAAACCTGATTTTGGATTACCTTGGATACTCTGTTTGCAACCTCTCTGCCTACTGTCAGCCCCTGAACAAAGGTCCGTGCGGCAATGAACGCTCTAGTCACTTGAACCTTCAGCTTCCTGGGTACATCTCCAAAGGGCTTCAGCTGGTCTGTGTACTTGCTGACACACTCCAAGTAGTCCTCAGTGAAATGGTACTGGGGGTTGATGAGCTGGAACATCCGCTCCAGCAGCCGAGCCCAGAAATCGTTCAGCATTTCCTCCAAGTTCACGTTGCCTCCCGTGTAATACCGCTTCAGCTCTGTGAAGAGGTCCTGGAACACCTCCGAGTTCTGCATGTACAGCATGCCATATGTCCGGACAAACATGTCGTTTAAGGATCTTTCTGCGTTCTCCAGAAGTTCTCGGAAAAATTCTGCAGGGAAAACAAGCAGGTGTTAACAGATATATTAGTGAGGTATGAAGGGTTTTCTGATTGCATTCCTATGTTACCATTAGTAAAGTTTGTCCTAATATGCTGTTACTACACTTTTCTCTACAGGTGAAATTCATCTGTTTGGATAGGAAATAGCTTTATTTAGAGGTAAAGAAAAATAGCATATAACCTGAATTCCCCAACAAGGTAGAAGGATGTAGAAGCTATAAAGCTGAACATGAAAAACCCATTTAAAAGAACTT
Source organism: Anarhynchus alexandrinus (assembly GCA_008711295.1). Classification (NCBI taxonomy): domain Eukaryota; kingdom Metazoa; phylum Chordata; class Aves; order Charadriiformes; family Charadriidae; genus Anarhynchus; species Anarhynchus alexandrinus. Next base: position 1,240,226 of record VUYV01000086.1, on the reverse strand, counting down.
CAGTGAGGGCAGTTCCACTTCTTCTTTGTGTACTATTTGAACATAACAATCCCTGTCCCTTGCAATATCCTCCATAGCCAGTGAACTAAATCTTCTAAGCTAATAGTAAAGTCATTAATATGATGCATTAACTGAAAATTTGATTATTTTAGAATAGCTAGGTAATGATAAGTTCCATTTTGCTGAAGTTTTTAAAATGTAGAACAGCATGGAAATAAATCTGAAAACTTATCTGCAAATATTCTTGAAGAGAACTTGAAACAGACCTAAGTGGAAATGAACAGAATCCCTCTCGAAAGTATTACATGTCTAATACTAAGAAAATGTTAGTATTTTCAATAACTTGCTAGTCTGTTGAAGAACAGTACTAGAACCCTCCACCAGTCATGTCACAGCCAGCCTACTAATTCCAGTTTGTGCTAGTTGTTGGTTTTGAAACAGCAGACCTTAAGCTTTTTTGAAAGGATTGCAGACTTACTGCTTCTGTGCCTTTTACGTACCCAGGCCCAAACCATAACCTACTTCTACATTTTGGCTTGTGGAATTTATTCTTACTGAAAACTGAGCCCAATGGAAATACGTAATCATGTCTTCTGTTAAGATCCTTTAACTCCCATATGATGCTTAGGTTTTCCCAAGAAATTGACTGAGCATGTACAGTAGTTCTTTAAACACATCTGACAAAAGCAGATTTTCCCGGTTTTCAGAAGATCCCATCTTCCTACAGGGTCCACTTGCCAACCTTCTTAGACCTCCTTTGGAAAAGAGTTCAATGACCACTGTGGCCTCTAAATGGGGCACTGCAGACAGCAAGGCACAGATGGCAACACCTTTGGCAGAACACGTATCTTTGCTGTGATTAAATAATTTGCACTGATGCAGGAACCATGACACAGCCAACTCTGGGATACCAGATTCTAAATATGTGGTCATTGCCCATGGCCAACGCTGGCTAACGCTGTAATGTGAATACTCTTTTAACACAGGGCCCTGATGTGGCTACAGTGACTCCTGAAAATGCAGAACCACTGCAATGCTAAAGACAGGATGGGAATTAAGACTATGCAAGAAAAAAATCTGCACTGCATTTGAGGATGTGCAACTGTGATCAGCTGAAAGTAGAATCCACCGAACACCGTGGACCAGTCTACAAGGACTCAGTAAGAAAAGAGCCTCTTCTTTTTGGCAGAAATTGCGCAGAGCTGTGGTCTTTGATCTCCCAGATAACTGCAAAGGGGTTATCATGAAAATGTATACACAGAACATTGAGAACATACTTGCTACATCAAAGCACTTATTAAAGGGAAAATATATTCTAATAAATGTATCAATGTCTAAACTGTCATTAAAACCACAGCTCTTCATATGGAATAAATTCCATCTGGAAAAGAATATGCTTTTGCCAAATAGTTTATGTAGGGAAATGCAAAAAAAAAACCAAACCACCACAACAAAACCCACAAAACCCACAATCAAAAAGAAACTCTTGTTCTTTGTTGCCAAATAGAATAACTTGAGGTCCACAACATACAGCCGTCTCTGTCGTTTTTCCAAATTATGCACTAATTCTGACAAAGCAGTTTTAGAAAAAAGCAAAACAAAGCTGTTTTTCACCCCTAACCCTGACCTGGTGGTATCCTTGATGTCTGGATCATCCTGATTACTATTTTATACATTCAGCATTTCTCCCTCTAACAAATGATGTATCCTAGCTGTGCTGCAGAATACATCCAGCTGTCCAGTCACACAACCTGGAAGGCAAAAAGATGGCGCAGAACTTGGAGCTCAAATTAAAAACTGTTTTAAGGTTGAAGCCAGGATTTCAGGCCAGTGCAACTGAATGACAACTGGGAAAGACAACCATGAAAGCAGTGAATCCAGGGCCCTCGACTTCTCTCCTATAAGGCTCTGTATGCTGGGGGGCTGCTGTAAGCAATTCACATGCTGTCTCCTCCCAATCCATAGCTGTACTGGGAATCCCACTGTTTATCTTAAAAGATCATGCCATTGCATAAGACAGTCACGGCAAAGCATAACCGAGTTTGCTGACAGAATCTCTCGTCTGAGATTGTTAGACTATTATTTCTTTGTGCCGGGGTATTATGTAGCAGTCTCACGGTCAGTTTGTTGGAAGCCAACCAAACTTTTCAGGGAGGGGTAGACATTTATGCTGTCCTTGTACAGCATCCGGCATGATGTGGTCCATGCCGGTCGCAAACTTTACTTCTACTGCGGTACAAACATTATCAGTAACTCCACAACCGTAAATTTCATGCTAGTCCAAATGTGACACCATACATACACATTTGGTAGGAAAGCTAATGTCCTCTAAATAGCAGTACATTTATTTAATTTTTAGTCTTCTCACAGGTCTCTAGTCTTTGAGTGTTATTGTTTAGAGTAAGTTATTATACCATTAAAAAGTTAGACTGTTAGTCTTCTATACAGTTTGATACAAAAGACAGTTATTTTAAGAGAGTTATCTGCATCAGTAACCCTATGCAGGATCAGGATAATAACGCAGCAACAACTACAAAGCCGGATATCTTTTCAGTTCCAGAGAGAAAGAGGTCTCCTCTGCTGTACTAATTAGAAAAATGCTCAATCAACTCCTGTCCAGCAAAATGAATGCTGCTGTGAAGGATCACTTGCTTTTTCAGTCCGTAAATCTTCCGTACATCAAGAAGATAGTCTGCTTTGCAATGCTGATATACAGAAACCATGTCCTGGCATAACTGGGCACTTGTTCAGTTACATCAAGAGAAACTGTACTTCCTTCCACAAAGGTTGAATTTTTCCATGGTCTTCACAGTAATTTAAAGATTTTATGTTCTTTGCAAAGATGATATTTCATTAGCTTGTAGGTAGCTTTTGAAAAATAATGTAATATTTCAGCTCAAAGTTAAAGAACAAAGATGAGAGACATTAGTCATCTTGCTTAATGTGCTTCTGGAAGGCACTCAAGTACTAGGATGGGAGAGGAGAATCTATATGAGACAGAGCTGCTGCAGTGTTTTAAAATATATATCTTGTGAATTTTTTTGCTGCCAAAATAGGCTGTCATGAGCAGCGTTAATGCTGGAAATATTTTTTCCTAATTTTAAGTGGTGATTCATTTATATGACAGAATATGTCCTGGGTATGTCTTACGTTGCAAGCACGTTTTTCTTTGGAAGCTTTCATTTCTATAGCCAGAGGGTCTCAGGAAGCCCATTCAGTTCTGCTTATGAGGTAGCTAAAAAGGGTAAGGTCTACGGCACACTGAGCTACTGAAAAGAGGGAAAGAAGATTGCTATTTCAAACCATTACATGCTCATAGGTTTAAACGACGGGTTTCCAGTCAATGGATAACACTTTAGCTAGTTTTCATTTTTAAGCATTATTTGTAAATTTAGGATGCAAGATCGATAACAACAGTCTCTGCAAATGAAGTCTGAATTGTTATTAAACAGTTTGTCTACGATAAGACAGCTCAGTTACAAAGTGAAAGGACACGATGTGTTGCTAGTCTCTTACTGAATGGCAGGTACTGATCTCAGATTAAAAACAGGGTCTTGTTAGCTCTCACTCTACGTTGTCAATTGAAAGCTGACTTTCTCACTCCATTTTAACATAGATAATCTAGTGTCATAACGCACTCAGCCTGGGAGCTAGCCTAATTCCAGAGTGATGACTAGCTGTCACCATACGTCAGTGTATCAGGATTGAGGATAATATTGCAGCACGACATGATGTAATAACTGCCTTCAACAAAAGATAATCACAACCATCTAGAGGCAATTATTAGATAAACAAATTTTATTATGTTGCAGCTGATGTTCTATGATCATTCCCAGCCTGATAAATTCTCTTTTTTTTTTTTTTCCATCTGTAATGTAAGCAAACCCAACATCTGACAGTGGGACAAGATGTGAAGCTAGAGACAGTTTGTTGCCCAATTCCCAAAACCAAAAAGATATGCACAAGCTTTAAGCCTGAAAAGACCAAAAAGGACATTTCATTGAATTACCATATATTCTGCTCAGCTTTCCTTTTCAGCAGAACTTGAGATCTGAATATTGTACTATGGTGCACCTGATACACTGGACATGCAGTCTCACTGCCACCCAGGAGAAAACAGCACAGCTGCAGAGAGCTCTTCAGAGGTTTTGGACAGGGATATATGTCTGATTTTATATCAGCCTTTATGGAAAACATCGCTCAGGGTGGCATATGGATTTCATCCATCATTGACTAACACTACCCAAAACATGCAGGCAGTTCCCCAATATAGGCTTGTTCTGCTGCTTGCGGGCATTGATTTTCAAAGAGCTCTGAGGATTTAGACGTACAAATTCTAGTGATCTACTATTTACTATGAAGTTGTGCGTGCATCTACACCCTAGGTGGACATTAGGTACCTAAGTTCATTTTACATCTTTGAACTTCCCAGTCCTGATAAGGCTGATGTTAAGAATAATATTAGAATTCATGTAAGCTGACTAAATTTTTGGACAAAAAGGTTCTTTGGGGGTTCTTTAGGTAAAGACACTTAAATTCGTGACATACATCAATGGCAGCCTTTTTTTTTTTTTCACTGCCCTATTTCTGTCTGTCTTTCTTTGTTCATGAAGTCATTCATGAAAAAAATATTTTGGTGAACTCTTCATCTTTTTTTCAGGATTCTTGCAAAGCCTTTTTTTTTTCTTTTTCATTTTTTAAAAGATATTCCACAATGGTATCAATTAGTGAAATCTGTGATTCATGTCAAGGAAATTCATGTGAAATTAACCTCTGTGGTTTCTATGCTTTTTGATTTTCTAACTGCTTTTTTTTTTCAGGTTTCCAGAGACTTTCTTCTAACAATAACTAACCTTACCAAACAAAAAGAACTTAATTTAACTTTCTGATTGAGAAAAAATTGCTGTAAGGAGAATACTTTCAGCAGACGATTTTTTTTCCCTATTTTTGACATTACATTTGTATTTATATTTAAGAGTGAACAAATTGTATGCGTAAGACTACCAGTGCATTGGTATTACTTTTTAGTGAGCCTGAATAACTAATTTTAAAATGCCCTTATAGTTTTGACCTTTAGAAACGCTCAACAGTCACAACTGGGAAACGAATTTCAGCTCCCCTTAGGAACAACAAAAGCTGCAGTGTGATGAGGTCTGTTGAAAATCGCTCTCCTTTTTTAACTCATTTTGAATATATACACACTGCATTTAAAGCTAAGAAACACAAGTCAGATAATTAAATGTGTCCTATAATTACAAATTTCAGAATAGGTGATTTGCATCATTTACTTATATCTTGGGTAAAATCACCTATGGGTAAAATTATTTATGGATATCGATACCTTTCTAGAATGTCCTATGCCTGTAAATATCATGAAATTATGAAATCTTTTGGATGCTAATAAATTTTTTAGAAGCCAATGCAGTCTCAAAGGTTGTGAGTAAAGATGAGGTTCTCACTCACCTTTTTAATCCCTCCATTTCTCAGACTACTACAAGACTTGATAATAGAAGATAACTCACTGTGATCTTCTTCCCTGCCTACTGTCCAGAGTCCATGACTTCTTCCCCCTTATGGGTCAGGCTGTTGCAAGGAAGGAAGAAGACCCAGGGGAAGGGGAGACCACTGAGGCTCCATCCTTAGTGGAGACAAGCAAACAGCACTGTCCTCCACTAAAATGAGGAACGTGAGGATGGAGAGGAAACACAAACCTATCTATCATGGGCTAGGCTGGAAAGGTTAGATCAGGTGCAGGCAAATGGAAAAAAAGATAGGCTGATATTTATGTATCAAATGACATCACAACTGGAACCTAATCTGACAAAGAATTTAAGGCATTATTTAACGCCAATGTACAAAGAAGTTATTGTACTATACTTTTGTATTATTGTATTACTGTTGTAATATAGAGTTAAAGGATCTTTCATCTACTCAAAGCTGACTACATGCATTGATAAAGGTCTATAAGACTTTATTCTGCAACGCTGACATCAATGAGAACAGTATCAACAACTTCAGGGGATGCAGGTGCAACATTTAAATGCTAAACTTACTGTTTCTTCACTGCAAAAGGTCATTTACTAACACTTGAGTATGTTTAAAAGGGACACTTGATCCTGCCATTGGTTCTATACAGACAATCCTCCAACTAGATGAAACACATCACTTTCACGTGAGAGCTACTAAATTAGATACTAACACATACTTTTTGAAATCTTTTTTTTTTGAATCTCAATTCATATTCTGTTGCATCTGGTACCTTGTACCAATGATGTATCCTTGATTATGAGTATGAAACCTGAAATTCCCCAAATCCCCTCAAAGAATTCATTGAACTTACAGCAATAACCAAGAAAGAAAATGCTGGGAATAAAAACAAAGCAATGAGATAGCTTCGCACATAATTTATATATACACTAATAACTGTCCCTGAAGGTCTTACTTTCATTATCAAGTGGAAAATGCCCAAGTGAAGTACTCATAAAGCATAAGCAAAATGTTACATGGCATCAGAAGGCGACATTCTAGAATATTTATGAATGGGCATTTAAAGGCTTACAGCAGTGGTACTGTCGTGAATATCCATGACCAAGGAGAGACATGTAGCATTTCATGGATATCTGTGAATTTCAGAATGATGAATTTTACATCATATGTTCATAAAAATGCATAATGCCTCATGAAAAATTCATGAGTCACCACAGTTTCTTCTGAAAAACATTTAAAGCTTTCATGAAAATGATATTAACAATATATAAACTATGAGACTCAGTGCAACGATTGTTTTAAAATATAGAGACTCTTCTGTTTTTCCCTGCGCATCACTAGAGGCTATTAAATATCCAGTTCAATAGTTAAGGAGATTTACCATCTAACATTTTGTATGAGAATTCTTTACCTTGCCTACAATCTACCACAATCTTTTAAACATATTAAAAGTTTGTTGTCTTTTAATACAGGGAAGCGTAAAGTGGACCAGAAGACTTTGGGGAAAATTAACAACAAATTGCCTTGCTACAAGCCAGATAAAATTGATTTAAGCCAGAATGATTTAGATATTCTGTCCAGAGAAAAAAAAAAAAAAAGGTAGGCAATTTTTTGACAAGCAGGTCTCAAACAAGAGGTGGTATTTGTTATCATTAGATGCAGTCCTGCGGTGTTCAGAGGTCAGGTACTGTGCTGAGGAGGAGTGTGGCGCTGAAATCACTGCATGGCTTCACGCCTGTTCTCGGAGTAGACAACTTGACTTCACTAAGGGCAGGAGTCATTCATCTGGAAGGAGGCTCTGGCTCTGGAGGAAAACACTGAAATCTTCACTGACTTTTATTTACAATGTGGTGATTAACCACAACCTGACAGCAGCAACACTTTGGAACGGGGCTTCGGAAGCAGAAATCCCAACCTGGATTTAGGCACGTATGGGATTGAGGAGGGCTTCTTTGCCTCTTTTAGAATAGTGGTTGTTTTCTTTTTTATTTCTTCCTCCCATTTTAAACAAAATAGACTAATGTGAAGAGCTGTCATTGAGGAGTTTGAAACCCAGCTCTTGGGCTCTATTCAGCTTCGAGAAGGTGGTGTTTTCTGAAACATCTACTGGATCACACCCATTTGCTGAAGTACCCAGTTGGAAGTGCACTGCCTGAATCCCAGTGCGGAAAGAAGGGTATCAAACAGATCAGACTGCATGCATCATGATATGTTTAAAATTAGAACTGCAGCTACTTTCACATCACACTTGTAAGTGCAGAGAGCTAAGACATAATTGCACAGTTGTATTTATTTAATGTAACTGCTGTAAATCCATTGCAGTTTTCCTTTCCATCTCATTTCACCTTTCTCTCTCTCTGAAATAAGCTCATTTTAGTATTTATAAAGAAATCAGTACATTACATCAAAAAAAACCTCTAAGATGTGAGACCCAAGACAGATACTACTGCAATAACTGAAAATACTTCCATTTAAGCTAACCAGCAGAAGCCTGATGTAAGAGCAGTTTGAAGTTGGACTTCCTATTGAAATTATTATATACATAAAATCAATTTTGTATGTAAGTCTGCAGTTTAAGAGGTAATGAAGTCATGTTGATGGTTTTTCCAGACACCTCTGAATGCAGCTAATAACTTCTGTTACGGTTTAATACCCCTAACAAAAAAGATAAAACTACCTCCAAGATAATTTACTTATTTTTGAACTTATCCAATTTCCCTACATCCACACTTAAAGGAACCCCATGCACTATTAAGGCCAAGCAGTATTAAATCCAGGCTGGTTTCTCAGTTGTTTCTTGACTATTTGGACATTGTGCACAGTACTATTTGTTACAATAATAATACAGAAGTATGATTGAATTTCTTCCTTGTAAATTGAGCTACATGGTCAAACGGAACTGAAACGGCAAACTTTCTTTTTGTTTTGAGACATCAAACTAAGTTAACTTAAATGTCAGGAAGTTAACTTAAATGTTCTCAGTTTGTTAGAGGGATGATTTTTTTTTCTAAGGTAATAGTAGAAAAGTTAAGGAGCAACAATGGTCCTAGAGATCAGATTTGGGCAATTGGTGACTTAAAACAAGGCAATGCATAAAATCATAGATTAAGGATAAAGTTAAGGATTAAGGGAAATACAGTTGGCTTCAAAGAAGCTACAAATGTAGGAAAAGATCTATTACTTTCGAAAAAAAACCAGTCTTTCAGATCCTGGATCTGCATTCATGTGCTGGTAGAAAGACCATGGGTACCCAATGGGGCTTTGTGAAGTCAATAAACATTCCTACCTGGATGTTTCAAAGATCAGGGATTAAAAAACTAAGTTAGTATTTGAAGAGCTTTAAAGTCAACAAAAATCTTCATCTGCAGACATCAGTTCGCTGGATCAAGATGCTGCGTGATTGATTTTTATCTGACCTACCTTCTCAACAGAAACCTTTTTTTCTCCTAAGAGTGTGTCTACTGGGAAAGTTTTCCAGTCAGAAGAAAACTTAGATATAAGATATGGTACAATGAACTGAAAAACTGTCTTTGCAAGATTGGTATATATTTAGGGTTACATTAGATTTCAAACAGTATGATATTCTTTTTCTTTGATGGAACTAGACAGGAGTGGCCTTAAAACTCCTAGGACAAGTTTACTTGGAGAATTGTTCCCATTTATTAACTGCTGTATTGCATATGATGTTTCCATCTAAAAGGATATGTCATGTAGTGGTACCAAAGTTTTGTGCTTATATGCTGGGCTGCTGATTAGTTGCTGAATCTGTTGAACATATTGACAAGAATATTTCAATGAACCCCCAAGCTGTTGACTCTAAGCAAATAAATAATAGCTTTGACTTCCTCCTATGGTCCTGCAGTGAAATGAAATGGTGTGGCTCAGTAGGAGCTACGAGATCGAGAACTTATTTCTGGATTTCGTATGGGTGTTTTGTTTGTCTGTTTGTTGGGTTTTTTTTTGCGCAGAAGACACTGGACTTCCAGGCCTTCTGCTATTTACTGCTTCTTCCGTCTTCTCTGCAATCTTGAGACCCAATTGTCTGCCCTCGCTACTACACAATCTTCATCCCTCTCTCTCAGAGAGATGTAATTCCTCACATTACATTGTTTTTATCTGACTGCTTGATGGGGGAATGTAGGCATAGGCCATGTTTTCCTCATTGGTGTCCAATGCTTCCTCCTGAGTCTAGTGGAGTGGAGATGCCAGGTGACTTTTGGTGGCAAAGTCTTTCCATTCAGTGCCTAGAATTAGTGCTAGACTCTATTTCCTTGTGTAATAGTCTGGTATTTCTCCAGCTTTTTTGGCCATAACATTAACACTGTGTCACGTTCGAGATGAAACTCCCACTAACTGTTCTTCTCGTATAAATCTTGCCAGCTGAGAGCGACAGGCCTCTGAGATGGGATTTGAGGAACAAGCTGAAAAGCTGATTAGTCCTACTGAGCAGCAGGCAGTGAGGGGTCCGGGGTGACCCATGCTGATCAGAGGCCCTATATTTGATTTCCTGCACTATACTACTGCAGAAACATTAAAATATGGGAGGATAAATGAGTGCAAACGAGGTGGTGTTTCACCACCAGTACAGGTGAAACAGGAAAGCAGAAGCTAGAGAGGACAAAAGTAGTCGGAGAGAAGACAGAAAAACAGGGAAATGGCAACTGAATAAATGGGAGAAAGTGATAAGGAGAGCTAAACTTCAGTTTTCCAGAGGTTACTCAGATACAGTCGATCAATACCACTAAAACCATCTCCTGTGAACGCACGGGCAGAACAAGGGGCCCAAAACCTGCATATCTTGTCAAATGCAGGAGGACCTGCAGTTCAGGCTACACGCTACTTCACTCCAGACACCCGACCGAGGAACCTCAGCGTGAAGCCTTGCTCCAGCTCTGCCTTTATGTTCTCCACGGGGAGAGAATGAGTGCTTTAGATCAGAAGTCTGTGTTGGCCTCTAAAATGGGGGCTCCCCTGCACACCCCGCAGGAGCCTGTCTCTTCGTGTTGACCTCACTGGATCAGTGCTAGTATTTTCATTTAATACACATATGAGTATATGTATTATTGCTTGATAAGGTGATTATAGGGCTTCCACTACCACATTATCTGAAAGAGTAAAGAAGTTTTTAGCAGGCTGGTGAGGCAGGGAAGTAAAATGAATACTTATTGTAAGAGATTATTGTAAACTTTTTTTTATCCAATAACTTCTTTATTTATGTTTTCCAAATGCATATATAGTCATCTGGGAGAAACATTCAGACACATGACACAATAAGGGGCAGATACCTCAGTACAGCTAGAAAAACTAGGGATTTCTTTGGAAAGGACACAAGAGAGAACACACCTCCTGTTTTTCAACTGAGACAATATACTTCCTTGAATGAGGACCTAAATAATTGTGAGAAGACTTTCAAACTCACACTAAAACAGTGATAACTTCTGAAAAATGGAAACATCAGGTATGTTACATATTAGGTGACACTAATTACACTGTTCCTTTTCCATAATAAGAAACTTCTTAAGAACATTATAATTTTATGTAGTCTAGAAGGCCTTATACTTTAAGTGTTTCCACATTTACAAACCATATAATTAGAAAAGTGTTTCCAATAGGTGAATTTTATATTAGGGTTCAACATTAAATTATATTGCTCATTCAACCCATTATCTAGAAAATATTCTCCACTTTCACTGAAGAAGCATTATTTTATTAGTCACACGTTCCTTTCTTGTAAAGACCACATGTTCACTCAGATTTGCCCATAATATGTGTATGTATAATACATTTCAATCAAAATTTTTATGTTTAATGTCACAATAATTGCAATAGGTGCCATACAGCCTGCCTAATATGTATTTAGTCATTAAAGACTTTAATTAGTGTTACACAACCACGTATAGTTTATAGTCTTAGTCCCTTAATCATAGAATCATAGAATGGTTTAGGTTGGAAAGGACCTTGGAGATCATCGAGTTCCAACCCCTCTGCCATAGGCAGGGACACCTCCCACTAGACCAGGTTGCCCAAGGCCACGTCCAGCCTGGCCTTGAACACCTCCAGGGATGGGG
>VUYV01000086.1:1173125-1226098 GCA_008711295.1 Anarhynchus alexandrinus | reverse complement strand
ACAACTATGCAAAAAATGTTTAAAAATCAAATATTTAAGTCCAGTATCTACAGGCATGAAGATAAGGGTCTTAAAGGTGCTGAAGGAAGGTTCCTCTAGATGACAGTTTTGGTATTCAGTGTTGCATACATCAATTCGGATCCTATGGGGATAAAATAGGTAAAATCTCCTGCAACCTCTAAGGTTGTAGCTTGCACCTATTCAAAAATACAAATTGACCTAGCTCTGTGGTTTAGTAAAGCAAAATTAAATTATTGTAACCAGCCTGCTTAGAGAACAAATATTATTGAAGCCAGTGAGTATAACATCTGGCCTTCATTTAGGAGAAGGATAAAAATAATTAAAAGGTCATATAAACCAGACAGCTGAAGCTGCAGGTGTATCAATTGCATGCAAGCTACAGCAGTTCCATGAGTTATCCAGGAGGCTGCAGCCTGGGGGCTGGCTCGTGTGTGTGCGTGGATGCTAGTGGCTGGACTCCTCTCCAGGAGAGAGAGGGACAGAGGGGACGAAAAGTTAATGAAGCACTTACTTCAGAAGCGCACATACAAGGAGCCAGGAAAGCTCAGGGAAAGTCAAGAGGGTTGTTGTATGCTCAGATCCAAGACAGCACTGAAAAAGAGTATGCTTTAGAAATTAAAAAAAAAAAACACACAAAAACTTGCTCAAAAATATTAAATCCTGTCTTTCTTCTACAGAACTTGCTTCTTGCATATTTATAGGAGTGAGAGTTTGGAATAATAAACCCTTTGCATTCTTTTAGCTTCCCAAAACAAGGACGGCCACATCATATTTAAAATTCAGTGGTTGATGAGTTCACGTGATAACTAAGTAGGACAGATTTAATTGAATATCCATCTAAAATGTGTACTGGACTGTCTGAAATCTGTAAACTGGAAAATAAAGTTAATTTTATAACTGTTTTTAAAGCCGTAGAACTACATAAAAAACGTATTCTCATTTTCAGGGTTTTAGCTGTGACAGCTCACAAACTAGTCTATTCCTAGGATTTCAATCATATCTCTGGAGTCCATTTACATGGTCTAAATTTCATAATTCAATGAGTTCTTAGCATTTCAAAAACTATTTCCGTTTTCACAGAGTTTTAACATACAGAGTTCACTTGTCATTATTGTCCTTATAGAAGAGAAGCTCTTGAAACTAGTTTTATGGTACATGTTTTTAAAAATGCCAAGAAATAAGTCATTGCACATGAATCTTGTGACCGATTCAGGACTTACGTGTTTCTTTCTCTGGTTTCAGCACTGAGCATTGGACATTAATTTTCTGTATATATGTGCAAAAGTAATCTTTAGGCATCAGGATGCCCATACCTGAGGAGTTAAGTCTTTTTGTTAGAGGATGTGAATTTTTCAGATAATCATCTGTCTTTGCCACTTCACTGCCAACGCTATCAACCTCTGTGTAATCTTCTACCCGTGACAGATGCAAAACGGGCTACGAAATTGCCACAGGAGCATACAGGCTAGAGAATAGAGAATTAAGGTCTGTGTTACCTAAATTGTTCACACAAAAGGGGACTACATCAAATCAAGACCTTTCAGGAATATCAAAGCTCCCAATCAGCTGCCGTGGAGAAGGCTATGACAACTAACGACCCGGGCTGCGGGCAGATGCCGTAACTCTCCAAGAGTCAAGGGCTGGGATGGAGGAAGGAGAGATGGGGAAGCAGTCACTGTGATCAACCTGTCAGACTAATCACCAACTTACCTCAAACGTTTAACTACACAAATCTTAGTGGTACTTTTCATCCCAACAGTACATCTGCATAGACTTTTCTTCAGGGTTTGAAATCTTCAGTCAGTATATAACTGAGATTAAAAAGCCGAAGACACATGGGAAGTATGACTGCGGAAATAATTTAATATTATTTCCAGAACAGGGTGTGTATAAAAACTTGGATGATTTTAGCCTCTAGAAAGCACTCCTTCAAAGAAACCAGGTGCCTCTTTTTCCAAACTATACAAGTAAAGAAATAGCATTTTACTGCAAATCAAAATATGCCACGTAAATGTACCAATACTAGCCTGGTGGGCTTTCGGGGAATATAATTGCAAATAAAAGAATTACTGAGGAGCTCATCCTCTGGTTTAAAGCCAGGACTAGGTACCTGGGAGCATGAAATCTAACATCAGACCTAGCTCCAAATATAACTGCTGAGCTGAGCGCTCAGTAATCTTTTTTTATAAAGCCTGATCTGCAAGCACACACAAAGAAAAGTCAAAGGACTTAATTTGATTTAAATGCAGCTGCCCTAATCACACGCAGAAACAACCACAATAGTCAGACTAAGCTCTTTTCCAAAGAACAGCACTTGGCCTAAAACACGTAACATTACGCTCTTCATCGTTAACTTTGAATTTTCTTGCTTTCGTGGGATTAAGTCAGACCCTTAACATTATGTTAATGTAGCTTTTTGTGGTTTAATTACAAGGTTTCCTCTAGAGTGTAACATAATAACAATTAATCAGCTAGTTCTTAACTTCCACAAAAGGAACTGTCATCTGTTATTATCTGCACTGGTAACCCACCACAATGTCAGCAGAACTAAACCCAAACAATTATACCACAAAAGCTACATGCAAATAGTGCCTGTAGCTTACACAAACGAACGCAAAAATCTCAGACTCAGCCCTGAAATTCTCTTTTGTTCCTTCCATTTCACACAAACAACACACAACGAAAAGTATTTAAATGAATGCCATACAGCAGGGATACCCTGGCAACAGACAGACTGACTGACGCGAGTTGTGGATGGAAAGTCATCTAAAAAGGCAGAATTTGAAGCTGATGCTATTTCAGGATTTGCTGCCTTCTTCCATGATATCTAGATGTTAATTCTATAGTTTATTTTTAGGCCAGGCTTATTTGCAGAGCCATGCTGATTATATTTGGCAGAAAAAATCATTAATGGATGCAGGCAGTAATTGATGTGCTAGACTAAAATAATGCATTTTAAATACATGAATGTGAAACTCAATAAATGCTTTAATAACAAATATGAAGACAGGATGCTGGAAATTAAAAGCAAAGGAAGAAACAAAAAAGTCACTGAGGGCATTTAGCATTTAAAAATACAAAAGACTTGATCCTATCAGCACCGAAACATCCCCAGGTTACAATTCTGTCCTCATTGTAGGCTGGGTACAAAGATGGATAATATTTCCAAGTATCTGGACTGCAATGAGAAATGAGAAGTGAAATTATCCTGTTGTTATTACTTTTCCTCTTCCAGAGAGCAGTTTTCTCTAAGGTGCTGTTTGACTCTCAGAAGTCGCCACATAAAAAATGGCAGTTTGAGTCAACAGATTTGTTCAATGACAAAATATGTTCTGAGCACTCTTTAGTCCTGTTAGCCCTGAAGCAATAACATGACAGAGGGGGGCAGAGAGGGTCCTAGAAACTTTTGTTAGGCATGAACAGTCTCTTTCTCTCTCTCAATTGGAAGGAAAAAAAAAAAAAGATGGTTGATTGTAAGACATCGCTGAAGAACTTGGAAATAATTGGGGATTTCCAGAAACTGCTTCCCAATCTTAGGTATAGCTAAAGGCTAACAATGGCTCTTACAGTACATCTGTGAGTTTCATAGAGTGTTTAATTCTTTTAGAGCCATTATGGTATTTATCATTCATTATGTTGGATTTTCATAATGATGCATATCGAAGTATTAAGTGGGTTTTTTAACAAAATGTTTGGAATACTATCAGGTACCTGTAATGGATGGACCATAACGCCTGCTGTAATACATTTTTTTATTTGTAGCTACAGCAAGCTTGAAAACCACGATCTAGTTAACCAATCTAGTTAACCCTGCCCTAACATTAACTCTGGTATTACAGATATAAAGTCTAGCTACAGCCTTTCTGTGACTGTGGACTGTTTACACCAGGTTTTCAAAGGTATCCCACCCACTCTCTGCTGCACAAGTTCTCAAAGAAAGATAAATCTCACATTCCAACAACAGCTATCAGTTCATTCATTAGTAACGAACACCTGTAGCAGCGGGATCCACACACACTTTAATTGTTTTTCTGCACCTCTAAATTGCTTGTCATCATAAAGAAATGACAGCAGTTCAATAAGAGAAGAGTAATGCGGCAAGAAGACCGGAGCCCATTTTCAATGTTTAATTGCCACAAAAAAGAGCTAACAAGTGATTAAAAAGATAAATCAAAAGTTTGCAGAAAGACTAAAGCGCCCAGTCAGTTTTATGGTTTCATTTGAGCTACAAAGACGTTACTACGCATCCATTTACAAAACAATGAGCTCTTACTGTTTATGAAAGTTTAATCTCTTGGTTTATTGCTTTAATATATCTAACATTGGTAAGGTTTACTTTAAAATGAAATCCTGACTATATGATGTGGATGTTATTTTTTTACATTCAGTCTGCAAACGGAATGAATAACATCATAATTGTACTCATCTATGAAACAATTAAAGTAGGGGTAATTGCTTCTTCTCTCATATCTGCATATAAAGTAAAAGAATTAATATTTTATCACTTGGCCGTGCTTCTTGTTAGCACAATATTCTGACATCAATTTTTTGTTTGGACAGGCATTTGAGCAAATGCTGGAAAAAGTTCTGCTGAACCAAAATGCACATTACCAGTAAATTTGTGTGTAAGGAACATATCACCTTAGGCTAACACATCTGGTAAAACTTTGGCTGCTCAAATAACATCAACAACGACAGAAAACAAATATAGATTTCTTAAACTGCTAAATCCATAATTTAAGAAAATAAACAACTGAACAAACATGGATTTCATGACAAATTGCTGCCCCTCAAATGATATGTCTGTCCTAGATTAAACTACAAAATGACAACAATTCATTACCATAACAAGTAAGTGTAGCAGTTGTTATTAAAGACGATTTTAAACACAGGTTTGAAAAGCTCAGAAAATAAACTATGTGGCTGCTATCACTATTGCAAACCGTCACATCATCTCTGAAAATTCTCTGAAAATTGCCTTTTCTTTCCTACCTTGTCCAAGAAGGCATTGACCTTGGCAGTTGGATTGATTTTTATTTTATTTTTTATCCACTATTTCAAGAAACTGCTAATGACAGGCTTTTAAATTCCTGAGGTGAGTCTTAGTGATGTGATGTGGGAAACTGTCTCATGCACCTTGAGGGTTAGCTGGGGGAGGACAGGGAGGCTCTGAAGGACCACAGAAGGGAAAAAGGAAGCTGCTGGTCCTCTAAAGTGCCGGAAATGTTTCCTACCCTTTGAAGTTATCAGGTCTTTTACTCATTTGCTGTCTCATTCTGCTTCTCATTTGCACATGAAGTCCTGTGGCCTGAGTTTGGTTATCTTTAACACGCATGCTGCAAGGTCAGCAACACAATCTAAAACCTCAGTGGTCTCTTCACATTGCCATGTGGACGCAAAGCAACCATTACAGACCTCGGCCAAGATTTATTCTCCATATACCTACCAAGACAGAGCTGCAGTTCCCCATGCTTCTTGACCAGAAATGACAGAATAATTACATGGGTTTTTCAGACTGAGGGCTACAACCAGCATAGTAATTCACACAGGCATATAATATAACAACACAAGCATGGTTGATCAGATATGGGTTGGGGATGTAGCTGTTGGCCCTCTTGTTATCTAATTAGACTCTGCATTGAAGACATAGGTCAACAAAAGTGTGGGGAGAACGAACTGTTCCAAAAGGTGAACTTACAGTGCCTATGGTTAAAAAAGACTGTCATGTATTAAAACAGATTAAAAAAAGCACCAAAACCCAACACTTGGATACATTAATCTACAACCTCGAGTTTTCTTAGCAGTATTACTAGTTTTTCACATTGGGCCATTAATGAAATACACATAATAATACACACTTTGGACAACCTTTTAAAAAAGTTGGATTGTGTTAGCAACTCCTGGCTGGTCGCAGAACTAATATAATTCTCTTCCCTGTTCCTGTTTATTATCACCTTGCTCCAACACGCACTAAAGGCAGTGACTGTTTGTGAGTGCCTGAATGGTGAGAACAAACACATACTTTAGTAGCTAATTCTTGTCAAACGTGCTTAACTGCTTGTATTGCTAGCATGATCACCTTCAAATGGGATATAAAAATCAGATTCTCTTAATTTTGAGTAGAGCACACACATTTCTTTTCCATTAAAGTTTGCTAAAATTGTTCACAATGCAAAATGTGCATAGACAGAAGGAAAAAGAAAAGCATAAAGAAAATCATAGAATCATAGAATGGTTTAGGTTGGAAAGGACCTTGAAGATCATCGAGTTCCAACCACCCTGCCATAGGCAGGGACACCTCCCACTACACAAGGTTGCCCAAGGCCACGTCCAGCCTGGCCTTGAACACCTCCAGGGATGGGGCCTCAACAACCTCTCTGGGCAACCTGTGCCAGTGCCTTACCACCCTCACAGTGAAAAACTTCTTCCTAATGTTCAATCTAAACCTGCCCTCTTCCAGTTTGAAGCCATTGCCCCTCGTCCTATCACTACATGCCCTTGTAAGAAGTCCTTCCCCAGCTCTCCTGTAGGCCCCCTTTAGGTACTGGAAGGCCGCAAGAAGATCTCCCCGGAGCCTTCTCTTCTCCAGGCTGAACAGCCCCAACTCTTTCAGCCTCCAAATTGTAGCAAGAAGATAGTTCACACAGTCCTTTTGGAGCTGGAGGTGCGGAACCTTGAAAGAAAGGTTACAGCCATCATTGTCCAAAACACTGAAGATCACCATGAAGTAGGAAAAATCATGCTTAGTTTTTTAAATAAGCACATGACTGACCCTTTCCATCCACAAAAAATAAACTCCCCCCAAAACCATACCACAAACAAACAAACAAACCAAACAAATAAAAAACAGGAGCTGGGGAAGAGGTCCAAACCAACCTGAACTGTGCAGAGTGAGTCACAGAAATCTAAGCGGTTGATTCTTTCTCATTTCCCTCTCAGCATGACTTCTGATATATCACTTACACCATTAAAGAAGCCAGTGCTATAAGGTTATGTGGCTCTAAAACTTTGGGGAAAATAGGTAATAAGCGACTGATCACCCTGACATTATTACGTACCTTCCATGTTATGCTGTCTCTCATGTGTACATGTTTATGCACGTGCTAAAGATGTAACTTTTAAAGTATTATACGTCTTTATACACATTAATGTACTTAGCCACAGCAATATTTAGTAAGTGTGCATAAAATATAGAACTGTGCATTAATCAGTACATTTCTAGATCTTTATCATAAAACCTCAGAAAGTAATAAATCTATGACTGTTAAAAATAGAGATGATTACTGATTCATTGCCATCTTTTAAGACTACCATTACTTAGATCCACACTTGTAAACTTTAAGTGCAAATCTATTCATGCCACAGTAAAAATAATGGTAAAAATCTTGACTTAAACTCACTGCCGTGAAATAGCGTGCATTGTAGGCCTCTTCTGACTGTATAGACTAAAAAATTAAAAAATGCATTCCTTTACAGAAACGTGCCCAGCGGGCAAGAAAACGTTTATTTCTACAAATACATAGTCAGAATTTCTGACTGATCCATTATTTCATGATAGCCATTTTTCTTCATTCATCACCATCGATGGCACTTTAAATATTTATAGTCAGTGACTGAATGTTACATTTTTATTGAGTTCTTAACCTCTTATGACTCTCTTTTCCTTTTTTGTTCTAAATGTTTATTTCCCTAATACAGCACTTCTAAATTGTCTCTGGAGAAATACCTAATGAGTGTGAGAGAGAGGAGCACTTCCCTAAGCTGCTCTCTATTACAGTTATAAAGCATCCAGGTTACAATGACCATCTTGTAAACAAGAAAAAAAAACCCTGAGAAAGCTAGTAGGGTAAAAACTAGTAAAACTTTTTTTTTTTTTTAATGATAAAAATAGTAAAAAACCTACAAACTTTCCTTTTTTTTTTTCCTTCTTTTTTTTTTCGTTTATAGTAGAATTTACCTATGGTCAGACATGTTCAGCTCATAAACTGTGCTGCACAGGAGAGAAGTCTTCATGGGTGTGCATGTTCGCACCCCTTCACTGACAAGGTATAAAGGTGGGTGACACCTGTGCTAATTCTGTACAGCTCATTAAAGACATGGTCGCTCTCTGATGGGTCTGGAAATGCTGTTTTTGCGATTTTGTCACAATTCGCAACACAGAAGCACAGGTAATAGGGTACTCACTTTCACAAGTCTATGTTTATACTGCAAGATAAAGAGGGAGTTTGGGAACAGACTTAGATATGCCTTAGCCTCCAAGCAGTTTGATTCGTGACTTAATTATTTAAAAGTTTGGATTCATGTCACCCAACTTTGGATGCTGTCAGTGCTGATAACTGTATCCGAATTGGCCACAGTAGGGTCCCTTTTTAGTTAGTGAATAAGATTAGTGCTCATTAGAATACAGTTGGTTTGACCTGATGTGGAGAGCGCATGAAGGACAGATGAACTGCTTATTTCTCTTCGTTGCCTATAAAAATACCAAGAGTGACTAATACAGAGGAAGATGTCTACAACGTACATGGACTGCACGACTGCAGTCAGAGTGTTTGCTCTCCCCATTGGAACAGCTAAGCCAGCTAGGTTGTTCAGCCCCTTTAATCACTTGATTTATCCAGATTGCTCAGATAAAACTTGGACTGATGTTAAGGGGCCAAGTGGCCAATTAAGGGGCCAGTTCCCAAATTTTCCCCTCCAAGAAAGTTCTGGAGCTTCATGCCATTTATATAAATCAGAACAGAAAAGAAATGTTTGGCTACTGAAACAGTATTTTCCTCCATATGTTGTCATTTCTTATTATCTATATCAGTCCCATAGTATTTATACGATACTTAGTCTGCATATTGTACTGAAATTCTTCTTCTACCTCCTAAATAAGCATTATATTATCATGTATGATGCTAGCCCAAAGAAAAACAACTAATACTTTGCATTTATTTACTGTTTCTCAATCATAGGTCTTAAAGCACTTTATAACCTGTTTTCAACTATGGGAGCTTCTGAGGCATTTCTATAAAGGAAAAAAAAAACCAAAAACCAAACAAAAACCCAACCCAACCCAAAATGGTAGCTCTGGCAGTTCTGTATGTTGTTTTTATGCCATTACCATTGGAATTTGATTCTGGCAATCACAATTCTGGTAAAAATTTCTAAAGATGACATTCACATTCCTGGTAAATATGTCTAAAGGTGACAGGACTGGAAGATGAGAAAGGCAAGAAGTCATGTGCTAATTGGTTTGACAGACCAGCAATTCTTCTTCTGTGACAGGAGCCATTCCCTCCAGGGAACAGAAACATTACTTCTAACTTCAGGGTAACTATTAGATTTGGGATTTTCCATGGAACAGACCTTGTCGACTTGTAGCTGGAAAAGCATAGTGGGTGGCAGCAACTTGGGAAAAAAAATCTGTCAAGCAAGTGTTGCGCTAGGGCTGGCTTAAAATAAGGTGGAACTTAGTGTATTGTAGTTACATTTGTGTGAGCCACTCTTGAAATTGCTGACTTGATGGCTGATAAAGAGCAAAAAGTCCCAGTGGGCAGCAATAAGCTGGTGAATCATAGCAGCCTCCTGATGTTCATTTGATTATAACCACAGCTTATGAATGTCATAATTGCATTTAGGGGTTATTTGCTAGTTAGGGAATCTGGTTTTCTATTAAAATACGGACAGGCAGAAAGGACCATTGGAAGGCACATGCAATGAACAGATTTCATTTATTTATGGTTATCTTCTCTAGAAATTTAATAACAAATTAACATATCAACATTCGATGGTCATTTTAATGTGACCACTAGGATAATCAAAAGAACAGAGAAGAACCTGTCATACCACAGGACACTAAAAGAGCTTGTCAGGTTTAACCTAACATTATGTAGGTTGAGCCGGGATCAGATATGATTACTCTCTAGTACCTATGAGTGTTATGAGGGAGAAAAAAGAGCTATTTATGATGATGGTTAAGATAGGCATAAGAACAAAAGGACATTAATACAGCTTGTCTAGGAATGACATGATTTCTACTAGACAAAACAGAGTTTCTGCAACAAATTTCCCAATAAAGTAACTGGCCAATAAACATGATGAAGGCTTTTAAATAGAGAAGTTCATGCTGTAGACACGGAAAATCTGTGCTCTTTCGATTTACACTGAAAACTGAAAAATATCTATACAAAATAATCCATTAAAAATTACTACCAAAAAATTATCCTCATTCATCAATACAGTGAATATTTGAAAATACTGGCAACACTAGAAGCTTACACACACAAAAGGAAGACTATTTTGCAGTCTAGTGACCTTTCCTTGAGTTAGTAGAAGACAGTGATCCCTCAGCAGACAAATACAGACAGCAGATTTTTTTGTTACTCAAATTGTAATGGATAACACTAAAATATTTTTTCTATTTGTGTAAATATTTATAACAAATTAAAAAATGAATGATTTTTCTATGACAAGAAATAGAGATATGGAATAAAATGGAGACGGTTTTCTAACTTGTTAATTATGATGTTAACATAGATTTTATTTACACTGAATTGTACTTATTTTACAAAATATATTTCACATACTTGGTTTACAGATAAAATAATTTACAAGAAAAAAACCCCACATTTTTGTAGGTATAAGTGAGGCAAACCATATTTTAGAAAATTTACCCTTTCATGAAATATTCTGTATCAGTACCAATTAATTTTTCAATAAGGCGTCATCACCACTTTTTTCTAATATCTTTTGCAAGTGAATCCTCTCCTTTTCTGCCCTACAGTGTTACTTAAGACACCTTCTGACATAACACTGAGCATATTGATAGCATGATCTGAGGGCTGGAGCACCTCTCCTATGAGGAGAGGCTGAAAGAGTTGGGGCTGTTCAGCCTGGAGAAGAGAAGGCTCCGGGGAGATCTTATTGCGGCCTTCCAGTACCTAAAGGGGGCCTACAGGAGAGCTGGGGAAGGACTTTTTACTAGGGCATGTAGTGATAGGACGAGGGGGAATGGCTTCAAACTGGAAGAGGGCAGGTTTAGATTGAACATTAGGAAGAAGTTTTTCACTTTGAGGGTGGTGAGGCACTGGAACAGGTTGCCCAGAGAGGTTGTTGAGGCCCCATCCCTGGAGGTGTTCAAGGCCAGGCTGGACGTGGCCTTGGGCAACCTGGTCTAGTGGGAGGTGTCCCTGCCTATGGCAGGGGGGTTGGAACTCGATGATCTTCAAGGTCCTTTCCAACCTAAACCATTCTATGATTCTATGATTCTATGCTCAAGTGATCTCATTCATATCTGGTAGGTGACCTAGGGATCTGACTTACTTTTCCATCCATCCGAAACCATCATTACTTGTAAGAGTTAATACTTGTGATAGCAAATTCCACAAGGAGGAAGTCCGTGTCTGTCTGGGGATGCTATTCTTTACATTTCAGGGGGGAATCCACATTAGACGTTTTACTTTGGATCAGGCATGCAATTTTGGAGCACTCAGCCATGCTTTCTTTCACAGGGCAGGTCTTGGACTGTGCAACTAGATTCCTTTGAAATGAAACCAAACCAGAAGATGTTCTCTGCGAGCATAGCTAATGTGCTCCCACTGGTAATGGGACCTCCGCCAAGAAAACAGCCTTTTACATTTTTTAGGTATGCAACTAAATTTGTGTATTTCAAGTACATTTTTGCTGGAAGATGTTAAGTTACCACAGCATGCAAGAAAGAAAGATACAAAGAAGCTGCAGTAGGAAAAATCATCATTTAGCTTCAGGAACGGTGAAAAACATGTGCAATTAGGATTTTACAACAGTGTGATACCCTACGAGAAATCAAGAGCAATTGTGATGCAACATCTGGTTTTTCCAAAGACATACATCCCAAAACAAAAGCTACTCAGAACCAAAATGTAGACAGAATACCAATGAACACGAAGGAAAGGAGAAATGGATTAGTTCCCAAATTCTACATTTTCTTGGAGGCTTGTGTCTTTTTCTTCTATAGCACAAAGTCAAAGCTTAGCACAAGAAACGTCTAACACTATACAAATTTTTTCTCTTTTTAAATAATTTTTGAGCTTTGTGATGCATGTTACAGATACCTATTTATCATTACTAAGTGTCTCTGATGTACTATCATGAGAAGCCAAAAAGCCCGGATCTCTGACCGTGTGGTTAAAACCAGAAGCACTTAAGCAGCCCATGTAAGCAATGGTGGGTTAAAATTTAAGGAAATGGTGATGACTAGTGATTTTGTCTGAGAAATAAGCTGTAATTATGGAAAGGCCTTTTGTGCTGGAATTCCTTACGTTATTTCAGTTACCATTGAGTCACCATCTTTGGAGAAGAGAGTAACTTGCTACATTACAAAAGTGAGTGAAATCACAGTAACTGGATAGGGAAATGATGTTTCTTTATGCTTCCAGAGCGAGTATTGACCATGAAAAGTCACGACTCATTCCTTCAATGGATAAAGGTATGGGAATCCCATTATATGCAGCATTTCATGTAGCTGCCCCTCAGTACTAAATGACTATTTACAGCACGTGCAGTAAGGAGTAAGTACCTCAGTCTCATTTTAATAAGCATCAGAGAAAAACAATTTTAGATGTCCATGTGGGTGCTCAAGGCTGAAATCCTAGCTCTTACTCTGATATTCTTTGCAGTTGTGACTATTTAAAGATATGAGCACGCAACCTCCTGCAAGCAGAGGCAAGTGATGTCTGTCTGCAGTCTGGTTCAGCCGATGCTGCAGAAGCGAAGTACATTAACTTTTCCTACAGATCCCACGGAGGAGGCTAATTGTAAGTCCAGCAGAGTGAGATGTCTGCTTGCAAAAGAGCTATACATAACTTTATGCTTTAGTTTCTCATCAGAAAAAAATGGGTTTAACCAGACTGCATGCCTCAGAGAGGATTTGAAAGCCCTAACAATATACCTGTTGTGGTTTAACCCCAACCAGCAACTAAAACCACACAGCCACTCGCTCACCCCTCTCCCTTCCTCCCCCCTCAAGAAGGGTGGGCTGAAGAGGAAAAAAGAAGGAGAGGAAAAGGATAAAAAAAAAAATCCTCATGGGTTGAGATAAAGAAAGTTTAACAGAAAGAAAAACAGAAAATGCAAAGTAGCAATAATAATAATAATAATAATAATAATGTGGGTCACTCTCACCACCTAGTGAACTGGCACCATCCAAAGCAGTGATTGCGGATTCCCACCCCCTGGCTAACTCCCATTAATATACTGAGCATGATGTCTATGGTATGGAATAGTTCATTGGCCATTCCATCGTTCTGTCTGTGCTTCTATGGGAAGCTGAAAAAGGTCCTTGAACAGTGTAAATATCACTTAGCAAAAACTAAAAAACAATAGGCATTAGTGACATTCTTTTCACAGCAATCACTGGAAAGAAAAATAACTCTTTCCGAGCTGAAACCAGGGCAATACCCAACCGATATACGAAGTACTTATTATAGTGACAGAAATCATAGAGTATATTTCAGGAAGGTAAATGTTAAGCACTATACAAACATTTAATTTAGCCAAGCTTTAATATTTTTAAGATAGCTTGGGGAGGGAACAGCAAACAAATTTGGACCTTGGAGTAAAATGCAGCACAAGATTTATATTGCTTATGTGTTTCTTCTGATGCAAAATCTAACAGAATTGGATTAAACATTATCACTTGCTGTTTAATCTGGGTTTTACAAGGTGTTGGTTGCTTGACCTGATTTTAAAGGATTTAAAACTCAAACCTCTTATCCTTAATAGTGATTCGAAACTGCATAGCTTTGAAGGAGGGAGAGGAAATCAGATCTGCTGCTTAGGCATTGAGATTAGCAGTCTGAGTAATTGTTCATTCCTGTCATGTTCAGAAAGACCTATATGGCTACACACTGGGAAACATCACAGGCTATTTCTGCAATTGAAAACTGACAATTGAGCAAGAAATTAGGAACTTAAGCTGTCCTGCTTGGAATTAGATGTGTACAACAATAACAACAGACAGATCTCAAAGTTCAGGTGAGATAACAAAGGGAGAATAGAATAGAATATTTAGCCTTATATTTTCTGAAATGCTAGTTGAAATTACTGTGGGGGAATAACAACCCTGTCTTGGTAGTGGATCTTATTTTTTGAAGTTACTCCTACTCAGAAATCAGAAGCTGAAAGCAGTTATTTAGGACTTTTGTTCTTAATAAAGGGGGTTAACTGGTACTCGGAGGTGGGGGGATTGTTTGCATTACCAAAAGAAAGATATAATGACTAGTGCTTCTTTCAAGGGTCTTGTTTAGTTATCAAAAATGCAGAAGCTTCTGCAAGCACCACAGGACTCAAAAAGCACATAAAATCACTTTGCTTACAGAGCTGGGTGCCTTTATCCAGTCACCACCTCCACCTGAAAATTTCTTTCTCAGCTTTTTCTTTGGACTGTGTTATAGCTGGTTCTCTCCAACTCTTCGTACTGTCTTTCCTGAGTGAATATGTTTTAAAATACGTCGTTTTCCAAATTAGTGTCACTGTCCTATAAGGTTTTTCCAACCCCTCTGAAAAGCACTGTGTTGCAAACAGCTCATGATTGGTATAAAATGGGCATTCCTATTTCCACTTCAAAGTTTGAACTGGAAACTAATCCCTGGCATATTCCCTGTTAAGTACAAGGTGAACACTAACCCTTAGCTCTTAAATATGCAGAACATTAATCCTCCCTTCTGATTTAGGATTACAAATACTGGATAAGGTCCTGTCCCAGGTTTTCACTAATAAATTCTTATAATGTTACTGTGAAGTTGAAAGAAAACGTAAAGTTTTAAGGGGTGAGCTAGGGAATCCAACTGCAGATCCATCTACAAGGACCATCTGAACTGGGTTATCATCAACCCTTAGCAAGAATCGCATTGCTTCCAGTGAAGGATCAGACTAGTCCTGGAAAAGATAAGTGCTTCTCTGGTACTTGCTGGCCAGAAATTGATGTGAAGAACTGAAACTCAGGCTAGCGGCAGCAAAGAACAGCGCATGTCCTCTCTCTGGAAGGGGCGGTGGTGGCAGAAGGCAGCAGAAGCTGGTTTCTCATGGGGATATTACCTGGGAAAACTAACCCCATTCCCATTTCATTATCTGACTTGGGCTGTTTGTTCAAGTTCTCCAGTTACTAGGCAGAGGCATCAAGCCTTTCTCATGAAGGCTTCATATGAAGGATATGAAAAAGAAAGGAGGGACAGAGGAAGATAGTAGGAGAGAAGACAGGAGAGAATTGGAAAGGTGATGTGCCATGTAGGAAAAGAAGCTGACAAAAAGAAGCAAGAATTAGAGGAAATTTAAAACCTAGACAAAAAGGCTAGCAAAATATTAAAAATATTTCTTTTAAAATATGCATTAACCCACTAACTGGCATGGGACACTTTGGGGCTGTCTCACTCCTTTCACACAAAGAGGAGATGGCCCGGACGAAGGAGCTTTGCTGGTGCATTTCACTGGAGACCCCTGCAATGGCTAATCTTCTCCGAGCCCGCCAGCAGCGAGGCTGCTCGGCCACTGCTCGCTTGCTGGGGCCGGGTTCTGCTCTCCTCCCTTGCGAGAGAGATAATCCTTTGAAAGATGCCATCTTTTGCTCTCAGCGATCATCAAGCAGCATAATTTGCTCATAGCCCATTTGAAGGCGCTTAACACTTCACTTGAGGACTAAACTTCTGGCCAGGCCAAAAAGCGATGCAGCATTCGCTAAATCCTTAATCGTTGCCATTCGGAAACAAGATGATTGCTCTAAGGAGAGGCAGAGGAGGGGAGAAAAGGCTTTTCCTAGTGGTTGAGCCTGAGAAATATTAGCTGTGCAGTGAGAGATCTTTTTTTTTTTAATTATTTTTTTAGTCATGTAAAATTTCTTAGCTCTTTTACACGTAGTAAGTCTGCAGCGTGGTACAGGAAGAAGTAGAATGATCGGGCACATGTTCTTAAAATGAGACTACGGAGACTTTCTCCAGTAAGGAAAAAAAGGGGTTGTTAAGTCTCTTGGATACTGCTTCTTTATTTCTCAAGGAACAGAAGACTGGTGCTGGGATATCAGTTTTTCTGTACCATATATTTTGCCCCATGTTCTGTATTTCACAAGATGTTATTTTACAAAGACATAATCAACATACCTAAATATAGAAAAGTTTTGGGAAATACCAACAAAAAAGTGAGTTTGAGAGCTTTGTTTTTGAGTTGGCACCCTATCCAGAACGCATGTATTAAACATTACCATGTATTATGAAAAGAAAGAATGATCCTAAAACTTCACAGAAAACAAAATGCTATTCGCTGCAAATTTCACTGGTATTAAAATATCTTGCTTACAGTTCCTGAAAACTCACACACAAGAAAGCCTCTGAACTTTTACTTTTGTCCAAGTTCTGAAACTTGAGGCCCATTGTTTTAACAACTAATTCTTGTGTCTTTTATGGAAACACGACTTTCCAAATGTCTTTTTTTTTATAATTTCATTTTTTATAATTTAATTTTTAAGCTTGTTCAGCAGTCAACAAAATATAATTTGCATTATGCCTCTTCCCTCAAATCCCCGAAAGCTAACATTTTCCTTTAAAAAAATCAATTTATATGTAAATTATCACATATCTTTCTATAGTCCTAAATATTTCTTCATGCAAATCTTTTCAGCACAGTTCCTCAGTGTACCTGAACCCATTCAGTATGCATTGCTTTTGATAATTCCAGTTTTCTTCCTTTCACCAATTGCAAGACTTCCCGAGTGAGGGAAACCAGTAAAGTTACCAAGGCAAAAAAAAAGCCCTTAACATTTTTTCTTTAATGTAAACACCGCTGAAATGCATGTACATAAAGAAGTGCAATGGACACTAAGCCCTTTTAGCTATTGACACCAGAATCCTACGAAATAGGCAGCACAAAAGGATACCCAGTTGCACACCATATCCCATATCAAACGCTGAATGACACTCAAACTTGATAGCATACCGTCTAACAAGTTACCCTGAAGTTACCCTGAAACGAGTTCCTATGGTAGTGTATTCAGAGATGCTCTCTCCTTCTACTATGAGTAAAAGTGCTGATTCCTTTGACTGCAACTGTTCAGACTCTGGTTTCTAAGGATTTGAAAACTTGCAGGGATAGAATGTTGAGTTGTGATAAGTCACTAAAAGTCCGCTTCAAGATAAGATATAAGGTTAGAATGACATGTTTTATTAAAAATATAACCTGCAATAAGAGTGCAACATTTACAAAAACAGAAAATAATGAAGTACATTACAAGGAACGTAATAATATAGATTTTCTTTAGTTCTGCTACACTTCAAGTAGCTCTTGACACTGACTAATTTTGATTCCACGTGTTTTATTATCTCATCTTTTGCAGAACTCTTGAACCATAAATGTGCTGCTCCTATTGCTCTGTTGTAGACACAACCACCCACAGACAATCTCTACTCCTATCAGGAATCATTTAACTTTTTCTGTTCCTATTTATCTGCCCCTATTTTAAGAATCATACAATCATAGAATACCAGGATGGAAGGACCAAGGATCATCTGGTCCAACCTTTCTTGGCAAAACCATGGTCTAGAAAAGATGGCCCAGCACCCTGTGCAGCCAAATCTCAAAAGTGTCCAATGATGGGGAATCCACCACTTCCCTGGGGAGATTATTCCAATGGCTGATTGTTCTCATTGTGAAAAATTTTCCTCTTGTGTCCAATTGGAACCTTCCCAGGACTAACTTGTACCCACTTTTCCATATGAATCCTTGTAAAAAGGGAGTCTCCATCTTCTTTGTAGCCACCCTTTAAGTACTGGAACATAGAAATAAGGTCTGCCCTAAGCTTTTTCTTCTCAAGGCTGAAAAAACCCAATTCTCTCAGCCTTTCCTCATATGGCAGGCTTCCCAGTCCTTTGATCATCTTGGTGGCCCTTCTCTGGACCATCTCCAGCCTGTCCACATCTTTTTTTTTACAGTGGGGACCAAAACTGGACACAGTATTCCAGGTGTGGCCTGACAAGCACTGAGCAGAGTGGGATAATGACTTCTTTATCTCTGCTGGTGATGCCCTTGTTGATGCAGCCCAGCATCCTGTTGGCTTTCTTTGCCACAGCAGAAGTGTTCACTCATATTGAGCTTGTTGTCCACCAGGACCCCCAAGTCCCTTTCCACAGAGCTGCTCCCCAGCCGGGTAGATCCCAGCCTGCGCTGCACTCCTGGATTATGTTTTCCTCAGTGCAAGACCTTACATTTGTCTTTGTTGAACTTCATAAGGTTCTTGTTAGCCCATTCTTCCAGCCTATCCAGGTCTTCCTGCAGGGTGGCTCTCCCTTCTGAATGCATGACTATAGCTGAACCACATAGTGTCTCAGACTATCTATTCACTGCTGTAATTCTAGACACGAATTATAGGTCACAGCTACTGTGCTACACGTAGCTCTAGCTATTCTGTCACATCTGCCAATCTTGTGGGTACCCTAAGGCACCTCAAATGGGCATAAATGGCCAAGAAGGGCAACTAAATCAAGGCCCAGGTCTCTCCTGACTAAAATGGGGCCATAGATACAATAGCGCATATAGATAGCTACTTTTAAATACCTAAATACAGACACCTACAGTCTGGGATTGAAGAGTGTCACAAGAACATCTGATAATGTCTCAAATTGCTCTAGCCTAGGGAAGGTCCTTTCTAGCTCATGTAAAGACTGTGCTACAGCTCAAGCAGCAGGTGATGGTCAGAGGTGTGATGTCCATTAAGAGCCAGAAGTGGGTCGTAGCATTTTTATATTATTAATGTAATCAGTTAAGCCAAATTAATCCCTTCCATCAGTTACCTTAGTTATCTGAAACATGTCTGTAAACCTGTGCTGCACGTCAAACAAAATACAAAGCCATCATTATTACATGAAAAAAAAATAAAAATCCGTGAAGTGTATAATAAATGTATATTATAAAATGTGTTTATTAACTGTGTTCCTTTCCTTTCTTTTCCCAGAGGCAGACCCAACCTGTGTTTCCCTTAGTCATGATGATTACAGAGCAAAAGCCATGGACAGCAGTATCATTAATGTTAAAGGGATTTTGTAGGGAATAAGGCATTATTTTTCAAGTGCTCTGTGGTCCTCTTTTACTAAAGACACTATAGTAGTTATTAAGAAAAAAATCTATATTCTATGGAATTCTTACTTGAAGATTTCCTGCTTGGAAACTGACCTTATTTCTATTGTTCTTGAGATGTTCTCCATTTTGATGTAAGCCTCCAAAATGCATCAACCCCAGGTCTCCTCTCTTCTTTTAGACACATTTACAGAAGGTCTGGACCAGCAGTGATAATACTGCACAAATTATGAACCCTGGATGCTGGTGGAGTAGCAAGCTATCTGAAATTTGTATAAGCTGGGTGGCCAGGACTTGAGACAAACCTCCCCTTCGCACAGACCCAGTTGTACATTCCCTGCCTCAGGAGTGCCCCGGGTGACAAGAGCCTCAGAAGAGGAGGACTCTCTCTTGGCTTCTGGTGGAGAGAAAGGAGATCAGTGAAAAAACAAACCCTAGGGTATGGTCATTTTGTATACCCCCGTCGCAGAATTAGAAAAACATGGTTTTTAAAAGGGAGATGAGACATATATTGTTGCTCTTGTCTTGTGGAAAAATGCCTACTATGAAGGAGGAAAATTTTGCAATTACCAGCACATGGTCTTCATCAGGTGGAGGTGAGTGGTCAACCTACTTTAAGACAGTAGTCTTCAGGACTAGAGTGCAAAGTTTAGAAAGAAACAGGAGTGAGACAGAAGTTGCTAAAGATGTTCCTCTAACCTGAGAAACTGACTGATTTTCCACACGACGGACACTCTTAAAAGAGCTCTTGTAGCAGAAAGTGTTAGCCCAGCTGCCAGGGTTTGCTGGTGCAGGTAGAAGAGCAAGAGAAGCACAGCAAGAGAAGCAGAGCAAGGCACAGCCAGCACATCACGGAAAGGAGTGTGGGNCTGCCAGGGTTTGCTGGTGCAGGTAGAAGAAGCAGAGCAAGGCACAGCCAGCACACCAAGGAAAGGAGTGAGCAGCAGCATAAGGCACCAACAGGGACAACTCATGGAGGGATGAGCAGTGCAAGGCATGGCAAGCGGGAGCCACCAAATGAAAAGATGGGAAGGGCTAGCAAAACCAGATCACGCCAAAAGGTTTATTCTGTTTAAACTGTGCTTTGGTAATCAGCAAAACTGAAAAATCTTAAACTCTGAGTGAAGGTTGCGATGAGAAAGGGAATGCAACCAGCTAGCTCAGAGGGAAGGACTTAACAACTGTCACAGTTCCCCTTTAAGAGCTAATTCTTGTTACCTTTTCTATCGA
The DNA here is from genome assembly GCA_008711295.1 of Anarhynchus alexandrinus. Taxonomy (NCBI): domain Eukaryota; kingdom Metazoa; phylum Chordata; class Aves; order Charadriiformes; family Charadriidae; genus Anarhynchus; species Anarhynchus alexandrinus. Next base: position 1,205,767 of record VUYV01000086.1, on the reverse strand, counting down.
TCTTGTTAGAATTTCATTCTTTAATGAAAATATAGTCTGTTAAGCCATTTCATTGATGTTTATGAGTGGGCAAAAGTATTTCACTTGTCACCAAGAAAAGTCTATGGCTGCAAGCTGATGTTTTAAGGAGATACTCATCAATTTGAATGTTTCTCTCACCGCTGTGAATCAAGTCTCAGCAGAGAGGAGTTCATAGATGCAAGATGCTTTGTACAGACAAGAACTGATATGAGCTGCAAGAGCAACATCCATTTCTATTATATTAATGTTAATGTTATAAGACATCACATTGTAATTACATTAATTTAATGGGTTCGGTCTTGGATGTCATTGTGTTTGCCTGCCCTAGAGTATGCAAATAACTTAAATATTCCTTCTTGATACATGCTTGGCAACATTAGGAAACATTTATAGTGTCAAAAGGTAAAGACAGAGAACTGTATTTCTTCTTTTCAAGGTTCATACCAACTGTTCTAAAGGAGAACGTGACAACAGAAAGTGCTTGGCAGTGGCCTTTTTCAGTCCACATCTTCGTTTCGTATTCATCTCCTTAACAATACATTTAAGCGAGTAGGAAGTACAGTGAAATGAACTTTGAAGAGGTAACCTACTTACAAACAAAAGGGAGTTGTTTCACCTGCAAACATTTTCTTGAACTGTCTTCCCTATGAGTGGTTCTTCCTTGTCAACATAAAAAAAAAGTTTTTAGCACCAAAGCTAGTGTGATCTACGTCCAAAAGGAACACTGAGGGGCCTCTACCTTGAAAAATCTAAGCAATCAGCAGAATGTCTCCAAATCAACAGTTTTTCATAGTCTGATGAATAAAGTGGACATGAGAGGAAGAAATTAATTTTAGTAACATGTTTTCACATCTTAATAAGTGTATGTAAAGCCATAATAGACTGAAATATTCAGGAATAGTATCCAAATTAAAGAATACTTCTTGTATGTTTATCATGGTAAAGCATTTTTGAAAGATAAGTAAGAGTGCCAAGTCCTACTTTTGGTCACAGTGTGGTCAGGTTCCTCTCAACACAGAGCAAGTCTATTTCTAGTGTTTTATTTGAAAGGATGACAGTTATTCAGATTCAAGTGTAATTATCTTTAAAATATACTTATCAAGTAGGAGCAACTACCCTTTCTCAAAAAAAAATAATCCCAAATGTAGGCAAATTGATCATAATGAGAAATTCTATTCTTTAGGCCTACGGAATATAGACTGAACCAAATAGAGAGTTTCCAGACCCGAGAGGTGGGTCCGAAGAGGGTTTGTAGAGAGATCCAAAATCCAGTGGGAGAAGTGACACCTGTGGAAAATGTTATACAAAACAAAGGACCGAGTTACCTTAGTCATTATCAGATTAATCAATGGTAAATCCAATAGGCAGTATTCATCTGTCATTTGAGACACCTGAGTCAAGTCCAGCAGATAGAGCACAAGAATTCTGGAGACCAAGTGGGATATCTCACAGGGCTAAAAATTACACGAAGAGCCTACAGTTAGGCAGATGTTTCCCACTGTAGAAAATGTTGAGGACCATAGGGAGGCTGAAATTCCAGCCCTTTCTTGGGCTTAGATAGGTTCCCCGTCTGACTCTTCGCAGCCACATAGCTTCAAGAGGAGAAACATCAGTACCCTGGAATTGCAACATCAATGTCCTCAAGACATAAGTAATCCAGAAATGTACCCATGTATACAAAGCAGATACAGAAGTTAGGTCCTTCTGGGAGAGTGCTTCAGCTACAAACATCTATAGCAAGAGCTATGGTGATTATCACCGGTTCTCCCTTCCATATCATGAAAGGAAACAGAAATCACCATTGCATTTTGTGAGGAATCCCATCCTACAGGTTGTGTTAGGGATGCTCCACGAATAACCGCTAGCTGCAACTTCCGGCAATTTGGAGGAGTACCTACGTTTTGTGATTCTGACTTGGTCTATGCTATTCTGAGTGGTTGTGGAAGTGCCAAAATTTAAGGTCAGAAAGTAAGGTGCACATGACAGGAACTTCATTTCTCCGTGTACAGGGCAGGAAAATCATGCAAAACTTCAGAATTATAATTTTGCATGCACATCCTTAAATACTGTCCAAATCCTACTTAAGTCTTTTATTGGATTTTGCTTTAAAAAAGGCAGCCTGAAATAATAACGTCAAGACTTTGCATCCAGGGGCTGTGACAATTCATATCTTTTATAAGTAGGCATGGGATCATGGTCTAATACACTTTCACCAGTGGGTTGGTGTCCTCAAGAGAAAATCACTTTGGTTTGCTCTCCTTATTTTATGTGACACCATCAGTTTAAAAAAGGACTAGTGCAAAACAGTATTATGAAAGTGTTCAAAAGGCATAGCTATTCTTCATGAGTGTAATTATTTTTAGCAAACTTATGGAGCTTCTTATGCCTTTGAGACCCTCTTGACCTGTAGCACAGTCAGTGGAAATTTCAGCACAGGGATTAAACGCAGTTTTGTATGTCAAAAGTCTGCTGCTGAACTCCAGCATCTTCTCTTTGTTCTCTTTTGGAATGGCTTTAACAGGCATATTTTGTCTGCTCATCTGTATTCCAGAAACACCACGTTCAGCATAGGAGTTGAGACAATTTTTAATGAAAAATTAAAATCTAGTGACTTTTACATTTAACTATATAATCTGTAGGATTTCTTTCCCCTGTTAACAGGCCTGTCCAGATACTTGCACCCTCTCCCACATCACCATGCCTATCCAAAGATTGAAATGAATACTTTGGTTTACATAAAGACTTCTATAATAGAAGAATCATTTTTATATGATCTGTTGTTATTTACAAATCTGAAAGCACCTTTCTGCACTTCCTAACAATGAACCACAGCAGGAAGCTGATTTGCTGAATTGAAAATATTTTACCTGGACTTAGTCCAAATGGCTCAGAGAGGCATATCAGAGCCTGAGAAGATACACATTTCAGAGGCTATCCAGGATGAAAGCAATACTGTGTTTCTGCACAAAAGGTAGTTTTGAAATGCCACCCATGAGCACCAAGTACAGGTAAGATTTGCTTCTGCATAAGCTGTTTCACCGGCTAACAGTTAATTGCTAGCTGCAGACTAATTCCTAGCTGTGATTCATACCCCAAACTGCGAATACTGCAGAGGTTTTAAATCCCTGATTTCTCAAATGTAAAAGTAGTTTGCTACCTTGAAATGTTTTATGAATTTTTTGTGCTTTACACTACACATAAGTGCAATATATATATACATGCATATATACGTAGAAAGTAGCATCTTTACAGTTTTATGGCTCTATAACTTTTCAGAGAGGGATGGAAAAGAACTATTTAAGCTTACGTTATGTATTGACACAAAACCAGCTTAATGTCAACTGGACATAAATTGATCTGGAAACAAAAACACAGTTAACAGCAATTGCAACCAAGGAACGAGGTTCTGTAAGTGTCTTCCATCATTACTGGGAGCAGTAAAGGGAAGGGGACACCCCAGTAGCAGCTGCTGAAATTGCTGTTTGCTGGAGACTGCCTTTCAGGTCCCGGGCCTCAAGCTTCTGCCCATCTTAGGATGTGGCCATGAGAAGACAAGATGAATTCTTTAAGTATATGTTTGTGTAGCTGCAAGACATATTTTTCGTTTTAATTCAGTGGAAAATATTCCTCACACAATGGAAAATATTATGAAGTATTAACCAAAACTTGCAGTTCTTTGCTACCAGAACCAGTGTAGGCTCAGCCTGACTAAAGAAAAAAAGCAATACTAAAATAATCTCCATTGCGGTCTAGTCCTGTCTTCTAGAGAAAAGAAAGGTCTGTTTGGGGTTTTTTTTTCCCTTACCATGGGAATACTCCCATAGCATTCTTCACTAACTGATTTTGAATTACTAATAGAGCTACTGTTCTTTCTAATTATTTGGCATTTAGACCTCTCACTTAATTTAGTTCCAAATAAAATAACACTGGCTTGTCTTTACCTAAATATTATACTTTGCCTCTGTGACAGTTACTCCATGTCAGTGATGCCCCAAATTATGTTCACAACCTCCGCTAGAAAGAATCTGATTACCAGACTAGCCCTAAACATCCTTTCCCACCAAATCAGAGTGTAACTGCATGGTAAATGTGCTGGAAGTCTCAAGAATCACTATTTTTTTCAGAACAGGAAAGCATTCTCCCATGGAGATACGTCATTCAATGCTCAATTTTAGTTTTATTTTTATCTTCTCTCACCTGTCCCAGAAACTCCTGAAGTTTAGTTTCCTACAATGAAAAGTGAAGACTGAAAAATACTGAAAGCATGTAATTTTGTCAAAACTCACATTTTAAGTCAGTGGTGCAAACGGCAGGCTATTTTCCCAAAAATTAAACAGACATAGGAAAAGAGCCGGCTCTGAGCAGCTAGATCCAAATTGGTTATTTGTGGTATGAAGATCAAACACAAAGCTTCCTATCTTCCTATCAGCTTTAATGGGATGGAATCCCTTTAAAATCACACTATTCACATTATTCCCTCCCTTCCCTAGAAAAAAAACCCAACCAAACAAACAAATCCCAAAAGACTACTGCTGTCTTGGAAGGAATGTAACTGCCTCTCTTGAAAAATAAAGCATTCATACAAAATTTTGCTTTCTGCCTTGATATCAGGTTTTTTGTTTTTCTTTTGTTTCCATCTTCTCTACGTCCTGATCAAAACCTGTATGTACAGAACTCTTGTGGCAATGACAGACTATGCAAGCATATTAACTGGAGGGATCCTCACTTTTCAGTGAGAAGGCTGCATTTTTAATTCCTTCCTCAATCATTATCCAAGGAATTAAAAAAAAAAAAGTAATTTCTGATTTTCTGGACAAATTTGATTTTAATACTGTATTTTCACCATCTTAGCTACTAGGTGAAACAGTGAAAGTTCCCTGCAAATAATGTAATTTTGCAATTTTTGAGGAGCTGCTTTAACTGTCCCTTCCAAGTCAAAGGTCACCTCCAAAAGATTGTCTCTGAAAGGAGACTCTGAAAGCTTCCTCTCAATTATTTCAAACTGAAATCTGAGAAGTGGAAAACAAAAGACTCTGTGGGTAGCCTCAATGTGAAAAAGTTACTGTCTATGCAGGTCAGAAAATCAATGCAGCCCACAATTTACTGCTCCGAGCTTTTACTCATTTAACTGTTTTGTGTTAAGATTGGACATTCATTAGGGATGTTTCACTGCTTATAAAGATTCCTGAAAACCAATGGAAAACAAATCTATTCTTTCAGCAACTCCTATTTTTACCAGTCGTTTATGTAGAAACATATTCATTTACAGGAGAAATATAGTCAGATATCATCAATGTTCTAACAGCACATTTAATTTCTCCTTCAAGTTTCATCTTAGTGTCATCCTGAAGGGCAGAGAAACATTTATTGCTTACAGTTTCAGGACCGGACTTAACGTTTGTTCCTTATCCTGTAAACCATAAGCGATGTCATAACCAATAAGCTGCAAACATTTATTTCCCATTTGAATCCTACAAAGCCTCCTACCATTCCACCAGCCTATATCTTCTTAAAAAAAAGGAATAATTTGGACAGTAACATCACCAAATTTTCTGTGCAAGTCTCTGCCGGCCTCAGCATTTCTGGGTTGCTAAGCAGGGTGAGAACAACCGAAAGGCTTCCACTGACCATCCCCCATGAAGCCATGTGCTTTTGTGAACATATCCAGTTGCTCTCCTTTCACTCCTTTCTCTTGCCTGACTCTAAGGATTACCCCAGAAGCTTTTAACGCTATGTATTGCCCAGGGAAAAAGCACTGTGGTTTTGACTCATTCAGCATCAGCGTTCTTACACGACGCTCTGCTGATACCCACTGCTATCTCCGCTGTTGGAAGTCTCTCTGCTGGCACTACTCTTACGCATATCCTTACGTCAACTGGTTCTCTCACCAAGCCCAGTGCTGTGCTATTACAACTTTTCTCTATTAATTAAGTAAAGTCAGGGACAAAACATAGACCCATGACCTTCTTGTATAGAATGACAATTTACTGCATTGGGGATATTCAGTCACAGGCATACAAACCCCCAGGATTTAAGTTCTTTCTGTTAATCTTTTTATTTTTCTGAGCCTGTGCTTCCATTAAAAATGCTGTAGATCAGCAAAGCTTCTCATGTCTCTAGCTGTGAAGGTGGTCAGTGCAGTTACTGCAGAGATTGCAGCTCAATAAAATAACTAACACAATCTGAAGTGTGTATTTTCTCCACTTTGCTTCATGATAACATTAGTAGAAAACAAAGGGAGACGACAACAACAACAAAACACTCACAACTTCTGAGCTTCTTTTTCCTCAGCTGTATCATGCTTCTGTGAAGGCTGCAGTTTAGGTTAAAACCTTCAATTTGTAATGTGTGAAAGAGAAGGATTTTAATCCTCCTTCCCGTGAAAATGCAACCTCAACTCCAGAGTTGTGGGCTAACTTCTATAATCCTTTGGTTTTATATATTTAACTTTTATAGAAAAAATAAAAAAAAATAATTTTCTCCTTCAGCAAAAAAAAAAATCCTTTAAGTTGGAACATAAGAAAGTGGGAAGAAGATAGAGTTTGAAGAAAACATTGAGTTATTGGAAAAATACCCACCCCCAATCTTTTATGGTATCTTTTGCTAACAACAAATTAAAAAATGCTAAAGAAGAGACAAAATGGAGTATATATATAAAATGAAGCTAGTCTTCAGTGGGTGAGTCTTTATTGTGACTGGTGTCTGATGATGTTTCTGTGTTGCCTGAACACCTCTGTTGCTACCGTTGATTTAGAAAGCAATTAAGAATACATTTACATGATTAGGTGACTTGGCTGTCTATCCTGAACTCCTTCACAATATGCCAGTTAATATGCTGAACTGACATGGATGCACACCCACTCTGTTACAGTCAAACACCACTTTCTCGATGGGAGATGCTTTATGAAATATTTCTTGATTACAGCCGGTGTGTGATATATTCCAGTCCTCTTCAGTGCAAAGGCAAACGGTTTATTTTAAATGTTTTTCAGTTGAAGTCTTCTAACTATTGGAAACGGCTAGGATCAGCTTCCTAAATCTTCAGTTATCACTCAAAACAACCGGTTTGACTTGGCACCAAATGAGATTGAAGCACTCATATGTCACTTACTGGAATGGGATTTATCTTATCCACCTGTAGATCTCTGTAGACACTTAAAACAGATTTAGTTTTCCAGAGCTCCTTTTTTAGTGGTAGTTAGAAGTAGGAACTTTTAGAGAGCAATTAAAGCGGTCTGTATCGGATCCCTACCTAGGAAATGAGGGAAATGACACTCTAGAAGTGCCTATTATTTCCCTATAAAGGAAGCTTGAATGACCACTTCAGATACTGCCAATGTGTTATAGATGTCTACATAGACGAGAGGGGTCCTTCCGTGGATTTTTGCTGAAAGAAGAGAGAGGGCTTTTGAAACTTCCTCCCACTCTTTCCTGAGTGAACGAGTATTTACAGTACCTTTCACAGCAGAGTCAAGCAGGTTAATTTGAACAACTGATTTCGGAAGCTGCTCTCACTTCACCAGCAGTTCGCTTCCAGCTCTCCCCAGCTGACACCGGGGAGTGTAAATTTTCAAAGTGATTGAGTGTCTGGAATTGATTTCTCATCCGCTACACCTTTACTCTTCATGTCTTCAGCCTTAGCGTGCACCTGAATGTTACACCAGTGTACACAAAAAATCTTAGTGCACCTCAGTATCATCCATAACTGTCTGGACACACACTTCCTAAGCCTTTTTTTATTTGCAAGAAAATGTCTAGAAACAAACAAAGTTGTTAGCGTCTAGAATAAAGGGTCAACCTCACTGTAAAATAAACATGACATGGGAGAATATGATCATTCTCATAACTTAATTTTTTTAAAATAATTTCTGTTTAAATTTCTGGTTCTGGCTCTGCATTTATGTCTAGAGTTGTACTAGACATGCACAGACAGAAGGTATTTGAAAATCACACACAAACAGCCAGTTCATTCCACCAATATAATACTATAGTGGCGAGTTGGGAATCGAAGGGAGCCCGAGGTAATGGTCATTCAGAATTGTTTTTCTTTTAGAAATGCATCTCTTGATTCAACAAGGAAAAACAGACAAAGTGTGATGAATCTCTAGGTTGTTTTTATTTGGCTTATTTATTTTTTTATGCAGCCTTCAAGTTGATTTATAGCATCGCATTAAAATAACTTGGTGGTGGCAGTCTTTGTTGCAAAACAAATGGATCAAATTAACCATCCTGTGTATTACAATTCTGGACAACAAAGTGCCAAACAGTACATGGGTGGGTTCAGCACTTTTAAAATGCTCTGTATATACTTTAATGCTTACTCCAGCCATTGATTGATTAGACTACAGTTATCATGTAAAAGGATCAGCCCCATTACAAGGAAAAAGAAGAGAAAAACCAGCTATCAAGTACTTGGACCTCTATTAATATCGCCCGAGAAACACTCAGTATAAATGAGAGCCTGAAATGAGGGACAAAGGTGAACTTTTTCAATGCTAGTAATTAATTCTTGCTTTGCATAGGGTAATTGAGGGCAATCATAGAATATTGCATGTCATTTCATTACTGAGCCATCAGATGGACTTCCACTTGCGTACCCTGGTAAATGTGTTAACCCATGAGTACCTTGGCTGCTGGACCCATGTTGAAGGTAAAACCCTCCTTAACCTTCCCATCATTCCCGTCTTCCTTTTAAATCTTGTAATTTCCCTTTCACTAATTGTATTTTCTGCAGACTAAACAAACAAACAAATAAACAAACAGATCCCATGCTTTCCTCTGCGTTAGGATGAAAAGGAGCAGGAATAACTAAAACAAAAACATTCTGGAACCGCACTAAATATGATCTAACTTCATAATGAAATTCCCTGCCTGGGATTTTCACGCTGTTGTGGTCATTGCTGTCACAACCCTTAGCTTCCCTTCCTATGCCTGTGCAAACCCCTTACCCAGCTGCCAAACCCTCAGAAGCAGGCTGTGAAGAAAGCCCAAGGCAGCTGCCAGTGTAACAGACAATAAACAGAAAAATATCAGGTCTGTGATGTAAATCCGGTTCCTCATTTCTTTGTGAATTCCGTGAAGCCCCCTACAACATAATGTACAACTTCGCTGGCAGTTTAACCCACTTGTTCTGCAAAATTTGACATACCCTTTTCTCGCGGACCTTTCTGTTCATGATTCACTCACTAGTGATGCTTTCAAGGCCACCATACACTGTTTGACTGAGCACACATGTAAATTATTTAATAAGAGTTTTATCTTCTTTCTGCAGGATAATTTGTGGGACATAGAAGCACGCCTGCTTCTTTGGAGTTTTGACACAGCTTACGTTCAATGCTGATATGTTTGATACAACAATTCCTTTGGTTAATTCCTACAAATTGTTTCAGTTATTGCAAGTGATATAAGTACGGGTCTTCAAAATAGATAAATGTACACTGGTACCAGATTCACATACCTTCCTTTTAGGAGTTCAAATGAAGAGCATATCTTCTGTAGACTTCTAGTACAATACGGAGTTTTCTGCAATCTGTCGAAATTTAAGATCTGAATCTCTGGAAGTGCATCTCCTTCTCCTCATTGATTTTGTGGGATTCAAGGGAAAAGGTTTTCTGACAGGTATTTTGGTCATATGCCTAAATTACATGGAATAAACCTAGGCTTCAGTGCAACAATGAAGAGGATAAGGGTTCCTATTAGTAAAGTCCAAAAATAAATATGGTCCAAGCCAAGCACTTTGAAAAGTTTCCATAGTTTGTAATACCTTGCAGTGCTGCTTTACTTTATCACTGTGTTAGACAGCAAATGGTGGTGGGATCAGAGCCTTAGAGTGGATATCATACCTATTGAAGAGCAAAATGTGGATAAAGTACGCCCTTACTTACCATTGTAACACAGGAGTTTGTGTCACGGTGTTTTTAAATAAAGTGAGTGATATCCCAGCGTGCGCTCACTTCGTACAACACAGACACGAGGCACAGCCTTGATCACCCGAGACGTGCACGTTTGTCAAAGCAGAGGGTAAATTCTCACCTAGGAAAGAATTAAACCTGCTGTACGCATGAGCGCGCCATAGTCACAAAACTATACTGTAAACTCTTTTACCACCCTCCTGCCACGAGCTGCTGATGGGGGGACCTTTCTCTTTCTGCAGCCACATGCAGCAGCCTTTGTGCGAGGCAGCCCTCCTTCTCACCAAGGCTGAGTGCTTGATGCCTTCAGTTTCGTCAAGAGCGGGCAAAAGAAAATTGAATCAAATCCCGTCACAAGATACAGCCAACGTGAGATGGGTATTTACGCGCATACTGCATCTTTGCTGAAAACGTATCGCTTTTCCTGCTGAAGATATCAGCTCTACAGATCACATTAAATGCATCTCTGTTCTTGATGGGTTCGGATGGCTGCTTTGCATACTGCATTCTGATTTCATCTTGTATATACAGCTGCATATTTACCTGCTGTTTGTGTGATATTGTGTATTGCGCTATATGAAATATAACTAGTTTGACACATATTAGCAAAACAGCAGGATATAGGTACTAACGCATTCAGTTTTATATCTGAGGAGAAAAACCCTAAACAAACAAACCAACCAACCAACCCCAAACTAGTTTATTCCTGTTTTCTTTTCATGTCCGTCAGGGCAGTTTGCCAATCAAAAAAAAAACCCACGGAAAATGAGTTCACTGTTTTTAATATTATCAGCAGGACATTTGTTTGATCTTCAGTTAAACTCAAGTCCATTTTTTCCTATAGTACTACAGGGGTTTTTTGTTTTGTTATGATTTGGCTTCATGTAATTAATTTCATTATTCAAATTAAACTGAGTAATTAAATAAATATATTTTCGTAAATTTCCCAAGGGGGAATTCTTTTTGCAAAATGATTAACATATCTTACAGTTTGATGATTTCAGTAGTGAGAAAAAGAAGTGAATTAGTTTCATTTTCACCACAAATCTTTTCTGTTTGCTTAAAAAAATCTTCACAGTTTTGAAGATGTCAGGGAAGATTAACCCACTATTAAAACAGTCATCTATCACATTTAACAGAGAAGAACATTTTCTTGCTATAACTGACTCGCTATTCTTTCCATGTACTAAAGGCCTCAGGCCTCATTAAACATTCCAAACTGTTTGTCTGATGTTTCCAAATCTATGGTATTATCCAAAATGGTGTTTTACTGGGCAAAAATCCTGGATTCTCCACTACAGTTTCTACTACCCTTCATTTCTCATCAGATGAGCTTCCATGTCTTCCATCCTTATGCCCTGATATACTAACAATATACCTTTTTTCAGCCACAATAATGCTTTTGAATTAAATGGAAACTGTGCAAGGCCCAGCTGGATGGGGCTTTGAGCAACCTGGTCTAGTGGGAGGTGTCTCTGCCCATGGCAGGGGGTTGGAACGAGATGATCTTCAAGGTCCCTCCAACTCTAACCATTCTATGATTCTTTAAAAAAAAATAATAAATTAACTGAATTGAACACTACATGTTTTCCCATGTAAAGGGAAAAGAAAACACTGCTATTTCTAAAATATGACCATAACGCGCATTTATTTTGCCAAAATGGCATTCTGTACTTCCTTAGTTACGCTGACCAAAAAGGGCTTTTGTTTGAACGGATAACAACGCAAAACATGCCTTGATCTCTCAGCCCTTGAGACGGTGAGGCCTTGTAAAACCAGAAAACATGCAGTAACAAGGGACTACTACATTATGTTGCTGGGGCAGCCTCTTGCTAATACGCTGCTGGGAGATTTATTTATTTATTTATAAACTGAATTAAAATCCATCATCAATGAAAGACGGAGGGAACAAAATAAGTCTGCTCCTGAGCAGGGCTAAGACTATTTGATTCAAATGAACTTTATACCACGGGTTTTTGTTTTTTTTTCTGATGGGGGGCATGTGTTGTCTACAGGAAGGATACAAACAACTTCCAAAGCATCATCATATCTGGTATGCCTCTCTTTTGTAAATTACACAAGGAATCGATACTTCAGGTGAGGCTGTCGAAACTGCCTAGTACTAACATATGAGTGACTTTAAATTAATCACAGATTATCGATCACCCTATCGCTAGAACAGCATCGGTGGGGAACAACCAACTAGTTCAGCTTGTTGTCAGCTGGGGGAAATGAAAAACTGGAAAACACACCTACCAAATGGACCTTGAATATAAATTCTTTCTGAGGACCTGCACATTATTTTCGGCCTGACAAGCCCACCTCGGCTGAAGGATTTATATAGTGTCTGTTTGCAGCGGAGGCAACAGACCATAATTACCTGGATTGAGTGTTGCTCTAAAATAGCACAACGGGGGGATGATATTTATGAATCACAATTAGTATGGTCCTTTCCACCCAGGTGGATCACGGAGCTGCTGTTCATCAGTGACCCAAACTGAAGTTACAAAATGATCCACAGAGCGTTGCAGGCCCTCTCCCCAGTCTGAGAGAAATAAGAATAAATTAACGCAATTTCAGTTGAAACCCATCTCTAAACTACAGCATTAATCAAATGCGGTGCTAATCACAGAATCACAGAATCACAGAATTTTCAGACTTGGAAAGGACCTGTAGAGATCATCTAGTCCAACTCCCCTGCCAAAGCAGGATTGCCCAGAGCACATTACTCAGGACTGCATCCAGGCGGGTCTTGAAAATCTCCAGAGAAGGGGACTCCACAGCCTCCCTGGGCAGCCTGTGCCAGTGCTCTGTCACCCTAACTGTAAAGAAGTTTTTCCGTGTGTTGGAACGGAACTTCCTATGTTCCAACTTGTGCCCATTGCCCCTCGTCCTGTCACTGGGAACCACCGAGAAGAGTCTGGCTCCATCCTCCTTCAACCCACCCTTTAGATATTTGTAAGCAGTAATAAGGTCTCCCCTCAGCCTTCTCTTCTCCAGGCTAAAGAGTCCCAGCTCTCTCAGCCTTTCCTCATAAGGGAGATGCTCCAATCCCTCAATCATGTGCTACTGTTGATAGTTATTTTAAAACCTGTTTAGGTGAAAAGGGACAGTGCCTATTACAAAATTTATCTCCCCGACATCAATATGCAGCTTGTCTGATATATGCGTGGATATGTATATGTATATGCAAATCTACATATGCACACACTTATGTACGTATAAGCACCATTTAGCAACTCAGAAATTGCAATTCAGTCATTATAAACAGAATTAAGAATCTCTCCAAGGGTCTCGTAGAGTTCTTTGAGATCATACAGGAGAAAAATATCAGAGATCTGGTTTCCTTGCATCGGAAGCAGCGACGAAAATGGCCTGGGGGGAATATTTTGTGTCCCTCAGCAATGGCCAGCGGAAAGATGGTACTGGCAGCAACTCAACCCCTCATTTGCCAGAGGCTCCGCGTCTCTCTCGGATAATAAGTAATGATCTTACTGCGAAGATTGTGTATACTTTAGTCATCTGCGAGAGTCAAAAGAGCTACCGGCTGTTCCTGACTCCACATAAATGATCTAAGCAAAAGCTTTACCTCCTCCTTTTTATTCTCCGTAAGCAATAATTTCACATGCAGAGGCAAGGGGTGTCACAGGAAAAGGATTATTTTCAGGAAAATACAGGAAAAGAGATGATTAGAAATCGCAGGACAGGGCGCAGCTGAACTTCAGTAAACAGAGGCACAAATCATTTAACTGACCCTAAAATACCAGTGTTCAAAAAGAAAAGAAAAAGAAACAAGTTCTTGCTCACAAAACCTGTGTCCACAGTGCTCAGGGTTACCAGAGAGAGCTAGTTAGAGAGGTCCAAAACAGATCAAAAGACTGACCTAAAAAATAAATGGTGTGGATGAACGGGGGTTGAATACTCAGGCTGATTTCCCCGGTCTCTTTTATTTAGCAACATTGTTCTCTTTGATCATGAGGGCTCCATCTAACAGTATTTGTCAACGGCATGCAGTAGTATGGAAAAGAAATATTAAATAATAGTTCCCATTTATAGAAAGTTGATATTTGCCCCCAAAAATCCAAACCCCAAACTGTATTTTAGTCCAAATTCGATCAGAAAATTAGCATTAGTATTAGTCATGGAGAAAAAAATAAGTACGAGAAACTTAAATTATTTTTAAAGAAATGAGCTCCATTCATTTTTTTTATTAAATAGCTTTGCTTTACATCTGCATGGAGGAAAAAAAATAATCAATCCAATGTAATATGAATTAAGAAATTTTACTTTAACTTGAAAAATGTTTTCTTTTCCACTTAATTGTTTTTAAATCAAGAGAAAGAAAGGACACATTCTTATAACACAAAGAAAATATGAAAGTATTTGAACCTCTTTAGGACTAACACTGTTAACTGCACAGAAAGTCTTCAGGGTGGCGTTTTAAAGGGCCAAAACTCTGAAAAATAAGAATCACATCTTCCAAAACAACCTGCAATGCTCCAGGACTTCCTCCTGCCATTACCTTTCCATAGCCGTGTGGCTTAGAGAACCCTAAAGCGCTCACTTTGAGGTAGCGACAGTAGCTTTTGGTCTTACTATTAACAGCTGTTGTTCCTCATCATCCCCGTATTGAGCTGCACAAATAAGTCAGCGTTTGGGTTAGCCTGAGCCATCTTCCACAGCGACTTAAATTAATACAGCTGGTTCGCACTGAAACAGAGTGGGAGGACTCCCACAAGCTGTTATTGGGCCTCAGCTGCGGGGGCCGTAACGATTACCCAGAGAAGCAGCAATAAACAGCTGCGAAAAGTAAATTCAAACTGTTCTCGCCAGATCTTGTTTGTCTCCGCGCTAACTTAATCAGCGTCATCCTAAGCACGGAGGAGTTCTTAAGATTTCACTCACCCAAAGACTGAGGAGGCTGGCCTGACCTTTCTGGGCTTATACAGCACAATGAGATCACAGCCTATTGCTTCAGGGGGAAAATAGCAAAAGATTAGTTTTACGATGGAGATGTAATAGTTCTGACGTGGCCATAGGGCATATCTTTTTTCTGACTTTTATTTTCCAGCACGTTCTTTTCTTTACCTTAATAGCGTGCAGCTATAAAACTCAAATTTTTGCTTTTTAAAGTAAAGGAAGACGTGAAGCTGCAATAGCAACAATTTGCTGGAAGTCCACGGAGAAGATTTTGGAAAGAAATGCGACTTCTTTAATTCATACCCTAGAGAAATCCCAAACACCAAAGTTTCAAAACCTTATTTGTTAAATGCACAGAGAAACAATGCACCTCAGCAGGGATGAAGCAGCAAGTTGTGAAACTTTAACTAGATCTCCAAGGAAGGTAAAGAAATGATGTTGCTAAAACTAAAAAAAAAAATAGCTGAGGTAAAGTTTCACTTTCATGAACTTCATCTGAACCCTGGATAACCTGGCCAAAATCTGAGTTCCTAACAAAACATCTTTTCTTATTTGAAGGACAGTCTTAAAATGTGTAACATTTTTTAGAAGCTCTAATAATCAGAACTTAGAAAAGCAGAACAGAAGAAGATGCTATAAATTGAAATAACTGAATTCTGTATACCACTGTATTTTCTTTTATCATTATGTCTTTAGTTGATTTTTTACAGTTATATATTGTTATCTGCTACCTTATGATTATCTTTTACTTTATGAAGACTTTAAGGCTTTCACATTGAAAATACGTGAATCCACTATGCAAATACCCCTATATGTGATTCATATTTGCCTAGTTAAAAGATTTAATCCAGAAGGTTTAACCACTCTCATGAGACCCCACCTGGAGTACTGTGCCCAGCTCAGGGGCCCCCAACATAAGAAAGACATGGACCTGTTTGAGCGTGTCCAGAGGAGGGCCACAAAGCTGATCAGAGGGCTGGAGTACCTCTCCTGTGAAGACAGGCTGAGAGAGTTGGGATTGTTCCACCTAGAGAAGAGAAGACTTGGGGGAGACCTTATAGCAGCCTTCCAGGAAAGGTGGAGAAGGACTCTTTATCAGGGAGTGTAGCGATAGGATGAGGGGTAATGGTTTTAAACTGAAAGAGGGTAGATTTCGATTAGATATTAGGAAGAAATTCTTTACTGTCAGGGTGGTGAGACACTGGAATGGGTTTCTCAGAGAAGTTGTGGATGCCCCATCCCTGGAAGCATTCAAGGCCAGGTTGGATGGCGCTTTGAGCAACCTGCCCCCCACGGCAGGGGCATTCCAACTAGATGGACCTTAATGTCCCTTCCAACTCTAACCATTCAATGATTCTATGAATTGATCATTCCACTAAAAATAATTTTTAATTGTTTAAAGTTAAAAAAAATAATTAATTAAATGTGTGTCTAAGGTCTGAGAATCAAACCTTTCCTCCTTCCCCCCACCCTCCTCAACCCAACCCAAACCTGTCAGCGCCTGGTAATTTGATAGCATTAGTACAACTAGCAAGATCATGAAATTTGAATGAGGGAAACAAAAGACAAAAATATCTATTCCTAGTAACAGTATTTTACGTGCACTTAAGCTGCTGGAGCTACTTGCTTGGAAAGATAAAGATTAATGCATTCAGAATCAAATTTACAAAAAAGTGAAAATTACATTGTATTGTTTCTGTATGATGTACTAAATATTTTGTGACTGGAACCTGGCAAACAATATTTTTGTGCTTTGCTGGTAATTCATGGGAAAAAAATGAGAAATCAATTTAGACCAAATATTTTATTCATTTTTAATCAAGTAAAAAATATTTCATGTTGAAAGTGATTTTCTATTTGAAAAAAAAACACACAAAACTTTTCATTTAATAGAAATAAAATAATTTTTAAATAAAAAATAATCTGGAAAAGAAAACTGAAAACAATCAAAATGAAAATTCATAGTTTAGGACCATCCCCAGCTTCTAAGTCAACTTAATGGTGTATTATCTACAAAAAAGAGAACTAAATCAACTCCTTTTCTGCTATGTATGATAAGCTGAATGATAATTATTTTTATTTTATTTTATTATCTATTTTATTTTATTTTATTTTATTGGTTGTGGTGTTCGCCCTGCAACTCTGTGTATGGAAAATACTATTTACTCAAACAGGAGGGTTGGTTTAGAAAGCATTTGACTAAATTTCTGTCCGAATTTCCATGGGCACAAGGAGGACTGCTGGATGCATCAAAACTCTAGAAAAGAACGTAGTTATCTCTCCCCTGATTTGACCTCCTCCATTTTTCCTCTTGCATTTAAACCCGTATGGAAGTCCCGCTGGTTTATGAAGAGCTAAAGAGAATTTTAACATAAGATGGTCAGGACAGTGTGGGGCTCTGATTTCCAAAGTCCTCCTAAAACTTTCAGACAGTGCAAAAGATCTCCCACTCACTGTGAGGTATCTTCATCCTTGGGATACAGCAACAGGTAAACATTAAAAAAAACCCATCTTTTCTCTTCCTAGTCACCTCTGGCTGCTTACAGCATGTGAGGAGCTGCAACAGGGGCCCAAAACAGTAATTCCCACACCCACAAATGGCTTTCCCAACATAAGACTGGAACATGGGGAGCACAAGAAACAACACTTGAGAGACTTTTCCTCCTGCGCTTCCTTTTTGTGAAGAGTTGGCTGAATCAATATTGCTTACTGCACTGTCAAAATGTGTATCCTCATGCACGTTAGGCATTCTCAGAATACTGTATTTCTTGATTTATATACTACTTAAAAGACTTGAAATGATGGAATTTAAATGCAGAAAGAAGCAACAGCAAGAAAATACACTACTGGAGCTGTAACAGGTTTTGTATATTTATCTTTAAAAATCGTCTTACAGGGAACCTATTTTTAGGTAACCATCTTATCAATTTTAAGGCAGGAAAATCATGTTTCTCCTTTCAGTATTAGATATCGGCCTTCTAAACAGAGCAAATAGTATTTTTCTCTACATAGTAGATCCTAATCAATCAAACATTTTAGATTGTTATTTAGAAAACACTTTGATCAGCTACTCTGTAAGGAAAGAAAAGGAATGCACTATTTTGTTTCCCTGCATGGTCTTACATTCATGACTGCAGAAGACCTCTAGCCTTTCTCATCCCGCCTCTCCATGTGCCAGTTTTTTGGTGACTCAGAACAATTCTAGCTGATCTCTCTAAGCTCCAGCTACCCAGTCAATATCCTGAGTGGGTGAAAGATTAATTATACCCGCTGAGATCAACTATGTCAGGATAGCAAAGGCCAATTACAGACAAAAGCTATCATGGAGCGGTCACTTTCAACCTCCTGCCAACACCAATCCCAAATGCAAAGGAAAACAGTTCCCTGCTGAACTGAAAAGGCACTAGTTTAAGTACATCTTATGTAGCCAGCATGCTGGTGTCACTTTTATTCATTTTCCACAGCTGAAATATACGCTTTGCTGAGCTGCGTGACTCATCTCGCAAGCAGCAGCAGACATGTACGGTGCCCAAAGTGGTGGTAATGCTGAGGCGGGGGGGCAACAGGCAGCACATCAAATATGCTTCTGGTACGCGAGGGGAAGAGAGGTTGTCGAGCAATTGCGACTTCAAAAAACTCTTTTGCGCGCTACTTGTTGACAGCCGGTGTTAGGACATCTAATCTATAGTCGTTATTCGGGGAAGCAGCTCAGCCAGGATCCTGCAGTCATTCTGCTAAGCCCGCTGAGTGGATTACCTCCAGCTGTAGTTCCCAGAAATTCAAATTCACTTGTATTTGGTTGCATGAGAGCAGAGTAAAAGTCTTGATCAGTGAGTGGTGGCAAAAATGCCCCAAAATCCTGAGAAAGGAAGGAAGAGAAAGGAAGTTTGGGGCATAATATGTGCCAGCAATCCTCAGTTGAGGAGCAATGGCTGAAGGCTAGCAGGGTAGTGCCTAGGGATCCTTACTAAATGGACTAATTTTGAATAGTGTCAACTCGAGCTGAGTTGAATTCTTTGCTATCTCAGGTGTCATACAGTATTATCTCCACACGAGTTAACTTTTCTGCTTCAGTCCTACTGCCGTCACTGCTTTGATGACTGGAGGATGTGTGATGTCCAGCCTTCAACATGCTCTGCATGACACCAGCGTTTCCTGTTGGCTCTGGCTGGCTCTCATCCATTTTTGTTCCCCCATTCACATTTATTATGCCTGTCCCTTTTGAAGAACTTCTACCTTGGATNCCAGCGTTTCCTGTTGGCTCTGGCTGGCTCACGTCCATTTTTGTTTCCCCATTCACAGATGCTCTGTTTTATGAAGTTACTGGATTTGCATCTTATTTATTATGCCTGTCCCTTTTTGAAGAACTTCTACCTTGGACAAAATCACCAAGGGTAAATTCAGTAGGCAGAGGAGTTACTTGGGACATTGCTGATGCTCATTCATCAATTAATACAAAATTAGTCACATGAAGTGGAACAGCTCCAGCAGGAAAACCTGAAAAAGGCTAATCTAGAATAACAAATATCCTGTTCATCACGGCACTCTCCTCTCATGCTGGACACCACAACCCTACACATTAAATCCAGTTTCTCCCTCTCACTACTGGTTTTGACCAGGAACTCCATTAGGGAGCAGAGAAGGCTTTGCCAGCAAAAGCCATCTTATACTGGCACAAACCAATAATGAGCTTCTGTTTCAATTAATTGGATTTTCCAACTAAAATAAAACAAACAAAACATTGTCAGGAAGTTCTTGGCCACTTCTAATATGCACAGAACAGCTCCTGGACCCATTCCATCTCTAACATTGCGACCAGTTACGAGTTAATGTATTACAGTTTGCTGAATTGATTTGAGCATTAATTCACAAACTTCGGTAGTAAGTTTGACAGGTACATTGCTCAGTCATGCTCTAACATTACCCCAATAACTGTGTCACTGCAAGTATGTATCTAGCCAGTAATTGCCATCGTCCTTGATGGGATTAGGAACAACCTGTCTTTCTGTTATGGGTCCTGAGAAGAGAGAGAAAATCATCTAAAATTCCTTTTCAAACCTGATGGGTTCTTTTTCACAGCATCAAGACTTGGAATGAAAAAACTCCTTGATTAAGGATTCTTCAGCAGTGCAACTCAGGCCATTCACTGAATATCAATTAGCTCAAGAAAACTCAGTTTCAGTACAGATTAACCTTAAAATACAATTGCTAGAATGAAGTTTCAAGATGCAAATACTGTATGTTAGTGGTTGGTCTCCTCACCCCCGTCTCCCCCTCCCCCCAAAATCTTGCACAGCTACAGGCTGTCTCTTTTGTGACTAATGTGGGGTTTGTTCAACATGAAATCTGTGACCTTACAGCCTTGAATTTCTCAAAGAGCACCCAAGTGAGATTTTTAATATATGTCTAATAGAATGTAAGATGACTACAGTGTAAATGAACATTAGTCAATTCTTTATGCTTATCATAATGTGTGATAATTTACAGAAGATCTGAATCAGCTAAGAAGATTTACACTCAAGCTCTGTAGGACAGCCTATAAACAAGGAATCCATTGATTCACAAATATTTACAAAAATCAGGATGATGAGACCAGGTAAACAAGCAAAAAGCAAACAGAATTTTGTCTTTCAGCAACTGGAACGCTAGATTGTAAGAAGCAGGGATATGTGGTTTAGGGAACAAACATCTGATTAGAACTAATTACTAGAAATAGCGCCTTTATTTTACAATGGTAAACGGTGAATCTTTATCATCAGCTCTGTAATGGAAACTCAAGCCTCACGTCAATTCAGCGAATAATTAGACAAACTCCCTATTGATAGCCACAGCAGTGACTCAAACCCGAGTTAGAGAACAGAATTACTGTTATTCCTCTGCAAGAGCAAACACGAAGCCCGATGCTATGGGTACCCTCATGTATGTCGTCTTAACTTCGAGCATTACAATTTTATTCACTGCATGCGGTTCTGGAAAGACACACCATACGGTGAAATTCAATTTCAAGGAGTGTAAATATTTTAAACTTATGTAAATAACACTTTATTTTATGTGAAATAGACAAAATGGCAAGAGGCCTGTAAATAAAGTCGGTATTTCGGGGGTATAACTTGATAGGAACTGGGGAAAACAAATTGGCAACAAAATGACAAATATTTGGGTATGTAATTCAATCCAAACAATGGTTTGATCCAGCAAGCACTTCAGCCAATGCAGAATTTGTATGTGCGGGTAGCTGATCTGAATTCAATTACATTTTTGGGGCATTAGAGATTACACACATAAGATCCAAAGGACGGATGTCAGCATTTGCAATATAATGCTTCTATTTTAAGGTAGCTTTAAAAATCCATCACAATTTGTAATGCTTAATACTTTATTCAATTAATGAAACAATACGGATAGATTCTATTGGGATTCAGTTTCCATTAATACACATTTATTTGCCTTGGTTTATCTCAGTGACAAAATGTGTGCGATTTCTAATGCCCCAAAACATTTAATTGAATTTTAAAGAAGCTAATACTGGTCTAGCTGCTGGAGTGAAGCAAAATAACACAGTTCTAACTGATGATTCTATCTCCCTGATAGAGAAGCTGAGAAAAAATTCATATTCATAAATACTTGAGTGTTTATAAATTACTGACAAACAATACATGAACTATACAATACTACTAAAAATGTATGATTTGAAATTTTTTTTTTTAAATGTGATCGTACAGAGACAATATTCTTATATTGGACTTTTTTTACATTATTTCTATTCATAACATGAAGTCAACACCAAGATACTATCCTTCAAAAACAAACAAAAAAAAGAGCAAAGATCCATAATGCTAGCTATAAGTAGCTATGCCTTTATATGACTAATTATGCGTTTATACTGAAATGTGCAGAAAGATCCAGTTCTACACCAAACAGGCGCAATACAATTGTTTTGAAAAAATAACAGAAATATTAAAAATGTTGAGGTTAGTTTTCCATCTATTTATAACAGTATAAGTCTTTGACACATTTGTAAAATGTTTAAAATTGATAACGAAGGGTAAATTATGCATTATGGTTGTTATGATTCTGTCAAAATTGTGAGACACATAAGTGTAAAAATATAGCCCTTAATATGACAGAAGACGAAAGCTGAGGATCGTATGCTAAGCTAAAGCTATGAAAAACATATGCTAAATATTTTTTTTTGCTTTATTATAATTCTGAGTGTTAATCATTCACAGCAGGAGGTGGTTTAGAGGTCTGATGGCTTGTTCTGATCAAAACTGTCACAGAAAGAGATGATCTTTTCTAAGAAAAAGAACAAATTAATTATACATTCCATTCACTACTGGACACAGAATTGACAGCTTTTCCAGCAGCTCTTCTAGAAATAGGAATAAGCTATTACTGATTTTTACTTTTTCCCCCCCAAATCTGCTTTCTTCTGTTTACTGGGGTAATAAAACTTGTAGTGAGCCAGGGATTCAATTACTTCATTAATTTCTCAGTAAACAGAAAACTTGGAATTACTATTTGCTTTAATGCTAAAGCTTTGTCTCTATGACCTGACTTCTGCCTCTTTAATTTTCAACCTCGGGGATTCTCAAACTTTTTTTTTTATTTTATTTTTAGAGATAATTTTCTCTCTCAAAATCCCATCAATTAATTTTTTTAAAAACATTTAGGAAACCTTATTTATCATTGTTAGCAGAAAGATTTCTTGGACTTCGCCACGAAGAAATCCCTGCTTATAGATCTCACCTCTTTGTTCACAGATCTTATGTGTCTTCAGAAAAAGGAAGGAGTCCGATACCTTAATGACGAGGGACTTCAAGTTGTTGAGATTTAAGGCGACAATGTCCAGGAAAATAGAAGGACAGGGTGCTTCAGTAGAGCAAAACTTGGATGATACAGTTTTGTATGCTACCTTTATCATTATTGATATTAAAAAGGGAATTTAATACAGCTTGCAGTTGGAGACGTAATACCAAGGAGAGCAGAAAGATCAAGTATATTCCTAAGCAAGTCTCAGGCTTGCCTAGAGAGGAATTTGATCAACTGGGGTTTGAAACAGAACAAGTCTAGGGTTTGTTTGGAGAAGAGGTAAAAGCCACATTTAATCCCAGCAGACTCTTAGTCTTAAGAGGTTCTTAAACAGGTCATGAAACATCCTGTCCAGAAATAATTGACTTTTTTTTAATTTTATTTTTTTAATATTAAATGTACTAACATAATGACTAGGAGCATAATATATACCCAAGACCCACTTCATAGAACGTTTACAAGTAATAGAAACAAGAATTCAAAATGCCATAGTAATTTAAAAAAACAAATTAAGCATGTTGATGCTCAATTTCAGTCTCTCTGATCGCCTATTAGTTGGAGGGGAGTAGCAATTAACCTGCTTCTTCTACACTACAATTACAGTTCTCCATCTGATAGTCTCTTTACAACTCTTCCAGGTTTCTATGAGCTTTTTTCTTCTTCTCTGGAAATAGTACTCTACCCTTTCTCTACATTTTAGTAAGTCCTTTGTTTGAACTTGGCTGCAAACAACCACTCCAGGGTCCAATGAGGTATACAATATGAAGTATTTGACAACACCAAGTTAAGCGGGAGCGTTGACCTGCTTGAGGGTGGGATGGCTCTACAGAGGGACCTGGATAGGCTGCATCGATGGGCTGAGGCCAATGGTATGAGACTCAACAAGGCCAAGTGCTGGATCCTGCACTTGAGCCACAACAATCCCATGTAGTGCTACAGGTTTGGGGAAGAGTGGCTGGAAAGCTGCCCAGCGTGAAAGGACCTGGGGGCATTGACTGACAGTCAGCTGAACATGAGCCAGCAGTGTGTCCAGGTGGCCAAGAAGGCCAACAGCATCCTGGCCTGTATCAGAAACAGTGTGGTGAGCAGGAGTAGGAAAGTGACCGTCCCCCTGTACTCAGCACTGGTAATGCCCCACCTCGAATACTGTGTTCAGCTTTGGGCCCCTCACTACAAGACGCTGAGATTCTGGAACGTGTGCAGAGAAGGGCAACGAAGCTGGTGAGGGGTCTGGAGAACAAGTCTTATGAGGAGCAGCTGAGAGAACTGGGGTTGTTCAGCCTGGAGAAAAGGAGGCTGAAGGGAGACCTTATCACTCTTTACAACTACCTGAAAGGAGGTTGTAGAGAGGTGGGGGTCGGTCTCTTCTCCCAAGTAACAAGCGATAGGACAAGAGGAAATGGCCTCAAATTGCTCCAGGGGAGGTTTAGATTGGGTATTAGGAAAAATGTCTTCACTGAAAGGGTCATCAAACATTAGAACAGGCTGCCCAGGGAAGTGGATGAGTCACCATCCCTGGAGGTATTTAAAAGACGTGTAGATGTGGTGCTTAGGGACCTGGTTTAGTGGTGGTTTTGGCAGTGTTAGGTCGGTGGTTGGACTTGATCTTCAAGGTCCCTTCCAACCTAGATGATTCTATGATTCTATAAGTAACTAAAGACTTTTTCATTAGTCTGCTTCTGTCTCCAGCTGACACGGGGTCTTCTCTCCTCTTCTTTGAGGAGAATTCACTGCTATTTTCAGCAGGGGAATTATAATGGCAACAATTTTTCCTGGACTTTTTCACCTGTCCAGGCAACAAGACCCCCTGCAGGACTTGATGGCTAAGTGCCTTGGAGTACAATCGGATATTCTAGGTGTCTTCTCCCCTCTCTCTTAGCTTTACAAATCAGTCTTCTGTTAGCATACTTCTCCATCTTTAATTCAATATCTAGGGGCTGTCATTATGCTGGTTTTGTGTCAATTTTACATTAACCTAATTAATGCTAAACTTGATTTTATTTTTTGTTCAGTAGTTATAACTTGGATTGGGTTGGATTCTTTCCCAGAGTCTTTCAGAGAGAATACAGAGGAAATGGCATCTAATCTATGGTGTCTAATCTAACTTTATTCCAATGAAGCTGTAGAAAAATTCACAGTGGAGAACTAACGGAGACCATATTTTGGTAAAATTATTATTTTAGTTGTCCAAGGTAACAAAAAATCCAACTCGTCTACTTGCATAAAGTGATTTATAAAGTCAGTCAGTAATTACAATATGAAACCAGAACATTTCAAAGCTAAATTTTCTACATCTGTCACCTAATAACTATGGAACACATATGCTATGGATCAGAAGTTATTTACTTTAAATTGATAAAATTATGGGGCCTTAACTAGTGAACAAAATAAAAAGGAGGAGGGAGTGTACCAGTCATCAGGATCCATAGTCTGGCAGCAACAGAATGAGAATTACTCACAGACCATGCTACCTCCTGGAGTTTCTTCTCCTCTCTTTCCTTCCCCACAACCTAGCACCACCCTGCCTCATCCTGACCCTTAGAAATGACCCGACCAGACCAAACCCAAAAAGGCATATGGAGGATATCATCACTTT
The DNA here is from genome assembly GCA_008711295.1 of Anarhynchus alexandrinus. Taxonomy (NCBI): domain Eukaryota; kingdom Metazoa; phylum Chordata; class Aves; order Charadriiformes; family Charadriidae; genus Anarhynchus; species Anarhynchus alexandrinus. The sequence continues at coordinate 1,180,507 of VUYV01000086.1, read as the reverse complement.
CCCTGGCCTCGATCAGATCTCAAGCTTTATTTGAAATGTGACACTTACGTTCCTAACATCACTTGCTTTCATGTATCCTTTTCACTTTCACTTCATATTTCTGCTCTTCAAACCAGTTGCAAAGCCATGCCAGCAACCCTGAACGTCTTTTCTATCAACATGAAAAACACTGCAGTGGAAAACAAACCTAAAATTAAGTGCAAGCAAAACAGGCAGGCAGGCAGAGATGACCAGAGCTGTATTTGTACAACGACATCCACCAGCTCAGCAACTTATTGATGCGATGAACTGTAACCCAGGGTAGGGATCTACTTCATGGACTTGGGGGCTAGAAACGCTCAACATACTAGGCTTTGGTTCTTGCTAGTGGCTGAAATACCTCTTTTTCAGCGACCACAGCTGCACGATGAGTGGTCACACTTTGTTACCAGGGAATGTCAAAACAGATGTGTTTAGCAGATTATGACTTCTAATCCATTTCATTGCAAGTCTGCTATCCTTGGCTGCTCAAAATGTTCTATTTTTGTTCGATTGCAGTAAGCTTATCACTAGAAAGGCAGCTAATGATAATATCTCAAACAGCTTGACACCGCCACAAGTTTGCCGAGTGTCAGACTAGCTGACTAGATTGTGCATAATACCTGTCTTTTTTTCAAAAGCAATGATGCACAATTCAGCCCTCGTCACTGATGCTGTATTTTCTGCTCTGGCTATCTGTTCCTCTCACTTCTGCACGTGTTTGATTTATTTTGTCTTCAGGGAAACAAGACAGAACTGGAGTAGTGAAAGTTGTGTCCTTTCTCAGCTAACCTTTTCCAGTAATGACTATCAGCATTACCATCTAAAAAAACTGTGGAGTAGAAAAGGATTTTTCTTTTCTAGAAACTCTTGAGGTCATTAGAATTGTAAGACTTATTGAATATCATGCATTTTCAGCCACTTGAGATTTTTTTCTTTCCCTTTTTGCACGTTTAATAAAAGGGAAAAGGTGGTTTCCATGGTGGCAGCTTATCGCACAGATTTAGGTCTTGGTATTTGAATCTGAAGTGCATGTAGCTGTTCAGTTGCATGGGCACAGCTGTGTAAAAAAAGTTTGATGCTGAGCCCATTCCTGCTCTCAGGGGAATGTATATGGCATCTTCTTATGGCATCTTCTCCTGTACTNGCTCTCAGGGGAATGTATATGGCATCTTCTCCTGTACTGGGGACTTCTGCTCTCTGTGCAAAGACAAATGTGCTGTCTCTAATGCTGTTCAGTGTCCTGCAACTTATTAGCATGATGAGGGCCATAAATGCCGTAGGAAAATCTGCACTGGCTGCACGGGGCTTCGGCTTTTTATGTTAAGACCCTGCAGTTTATGTTAAGACCCAGGCTAGTTTCTGCCTGGAGCCCACAGTGGAGTTATGCTCCTGTATTTGTGGCGGTTCAGGCAGCGCACCCAAAGGGAAGGCAAACCTCGTCTGGCAAATGCAGATTCACATGAAATGTTTTGAAAGATTTGCACAGTGTTGCCTAGATATTTCATTATACAAATCAACTAATGTGCTCAACTTCCTCAGTCAAGTATGGATGCGGAGAGAGAAAGTCGTAGCTTAATTTGGAAAAAAATATTTCATAAGACGGGTTTCAAAGCCAAACCAGACCAAACAAACCAATAAAACGAGGACACGGAGATATTCAGAAAATACTTAAAAGCTGGAATGTGCAATGTACCAAGAGAGACAGATCTTTCATAGCAATTAAGAAATCAAACATTTTAGCCTGACATACGCTATTGTGTTCTGCTACTGTGGCATTCCTCAGATAAGAACTCCAAGGATAGAAACGTAGGACGTAGGATCCAGCCTCCACTTACCATCTGATTGAAAGAAAAGCAGCTATGAAAGTATTAATAATTACATAAAATCCTGTCATACCTACTAGAATTAAAGGCAATCTGCGCCTAGCTTTTGTGGCTCATGCTTCTACATGTCGTTTTGATGTTCTCTATTTAATTTCAAAATATAAAATGAAAGATATTTTGCTTGGTGGATTTGGGGATTCTAAAAACCCTTTAGGAGGGAAATAAAGGTGAGAGAACTGCTTGTTGCAGGTGGGAATGGACTGTGTGACCATTTATGTTGGGCAGTGGGCTGAAAATAGTGTCTGAAGGTTTTAGCATGCAAGAATGTTAACAGTGTATTAGCTGATGAGCAGCAACTGTTCTCCAAACCTATGGCAAAAGGCAGGTAATTCAGTACCCTGTTTCTGATATCACTGAGAGTAAAGGGCATTCAAGCTTGAAGAGCCGGCTCATGTATTAGCAGTGAGATGTTGGTCCTGATTGCTTCTTAGTCATTTTATAAGCTTTGATATGAAATATTCCAAATAATCGTAATGCTGACTTATATCCCTTTGTTTGATGTTTCTCCAGACTGTGGCTTTGTGAGCTGAAGGCTAAAAATTGCCACATAAGTAGTAAGGTCTAAAGAATGGAATTTTTCTCCCTCATTTTTCTTCAAGGTTTGCCTTGCTACTGGGGCACGTACGGTGCACATTTTAATAGCTTCTTCCTGCAAACACTTATGCACATGATTAACCTTTCATGTGAGAATAATCCGCAGTGTCTTACTGGCAATAAGTATCAGGTCCTATGGATATGATGATGTTCTAAAAAGATATGCAGGTCACTTTAACAGCTAATGGTCACAAATTTCCTCTTATGGAGGAAATGACAAGGAAAATGTGAAGAAATGTCATTACTTTCTTTTGCCATTTTGCCTTGCACTTCATCAAACCACAAAAATATTCTGTAGTTGTACTGGATTAGCACAAATTTGAGCTAAAAATTCAAAGGCCTACCAAGGTGCGTTTTTTCCCAAATATATCTCATAAAAGGTATTGCAATTCATTGTTTAAATAAAATGTTTGAAAAATTTAATGATTAAAGATATGGTTTAATCTACTATACACTAAAATGGTACAGTTGGTCTGTGATTCTTTGCAAATTTTCATATACATGGAAGACTGCATTTTGCCTTAATAAATACATTTCTCAGATGAATATAGCCACAGGGTCAGACTTTCTTCACTTTAATGCATGTGGGTTGGAGAACATGAGAATGTCATGTTTCCCCTACTTTCATATTTCTACCTTACCATTTCTTGCTGACATTCAACCCAGTTCCTAAATTCAGCATATCAATCTGCCTGCTTAAATGTACTGCTCTTTGTTTTCCGCTGAGAGTCAAGAAATGCGATCAGACGCCTCTTATCTCAAAGGATCTGCACTGTATTCTGTCTCCGACGCACAACATCCCACTGGAGTATTGGATCGTTTATCTGCTTGCACTCAGGCTTATCTTTCTCATCTCGTAATGTAGTACATTAAAACAAGGCTGTTGCCCCATTTGTTTGCTTACTGCTTTACCACCAGCAGTCCCCTTGTCGTATGTTGTGCAGTTGTTGCACGGTGCTTAAGAAGCACGCAACTTCTATAACTGGCATGATTAATTATATTAATTCTTGCTGTGCTTAAAGACTCACAGAGTAGGAGCCCCAACGGTTCCAGACACTGTACAAATGGTGATAGTTGAAATATCAGCAGTTGAGAAAAAAAAATAATTTAAGGGGTAGGTCATTGTCATAAGTAGATTTCTTTCAGAAGGAGCCCTGTATTTTAACAGTATGACTTAAATTGCATTATCTTATGTACTCTAAAAAATATAATTTTAGGGGTATACTATAGATATTTGAAGTGTATTAAATTTTTTGTAACTTTAAAATGTAAAAATGCATATAAATACATATATCCTTGAGTGCAGTGTATTGTTCTGTCCCTTACTTGTCGGCACCCAGACAGATTTTTAACTTTCCAAGGCTGAATCATTACTGCATGCCTATATAGCCCCTCACATACTTTGAAGGCATTATACAAATATACAAATGTTAATGCTAAAATGTAAATCACTGGTGACTTTGAGGACTAAATTATAGTAAACACTGATGTCTTCTTGGTAGTGGCTAATATATGTCCTCTTATCAAAAACAGGCAAGATGTATTTCTATTGTTTAATAGCAGTCCCAGAACAACTGTTTTCTAAAGTTCTATTTTGTGGAAATTTTCTCCTTCAAAATTATGATCTAGGATATGAGTGGTTCCTACAGGCTTTACTGAATAAAGAATAACATAAGCATAAGCTCTAATTCTTTTCCGATTAAGCATTTTCATGAAAAAAAAAAAGCCTCAGAAACACTCCTCCGCCTTTTTCATTATCAGTAATACCATACAAGCTCCAGGAAGATAATTTAGACAGGTTTTTATAGAAGGTCATATTTTCATACAATCACCCAACTCCATATGACAATAACGGGACTGGTGTCGCTGGAATTTCATTAAGGTGGCTCTATTGGATTACAACACTTCTGAAAAGTGAATGAGTGATCCATTCTCCATGTTTGCACATCATATTTAAATCCCCAAGTGCAATTAGGAAAAGACAAAGCTGCTAAGCAGTGAAGAACTGTGTTGGTTATCTAGGAGCTTGGTGAGATGTGTGATGCTCCACAGGAAGGGTGCAGCCCACAGGGCTACTAAGATGATTAGGGGATTGCAGCATCTTTCTTATGAGGAAAAGCTGAGGGACTTGGGTCTTTTTAGTCCAGAGAAAAGAAAACTGAGGGGGAATCTTATCAATGCTTATAAATACTTAAAGGGAGGGTGCCAGGGGGATGGCAACAGTCTTTTTTCAGTGGTGCCCAGGGATAGGACAAGAGGTAACAGGCACAAACTTGAACATAGGAAGTTCCATCTTAACATGAGGAGGGACTTCTTTACTTTGAGGGTGGCAGAGCACTGGAACAGGCTGCCCAGAGAGGTGGTGGAGTCTCCCACACTGGAGACATTCAAAACCCGCCTGGACGTCGTCCTGTGCAACCTGTTGTAGGTGACCCTGCTCTGGCGGGGGGGTTGGACTGGATGATCTCCAGAGGTCCTTTCCGACCCTGACCATTCTGTGATTCTGTGATACCAGAAAGCTGAAAGCTGTAGCCAACGGTTCACGGTTACAAGTTAATGTGGTCTCATATCCTTCCTTTTTCAGCAAGCCCAAGCTTTTTGATGTATGGGACTCAATGTAAAATAAGTGAAAGAAAGCTACTTGCAGATATAGTTCATGTGCAAACATGGTTTAGCTCTGAGTGACAAGTTTAGAAATTTCTTTGGTGCTGGTAAGTGTTTTGTTTCTGTATTGTGACCGTTCATAGTACATGCATAACGTGTATTCATAGGTTTAGAAGTGTGTGCAGCTACTTTTATAGCCCAGGGTGTGCGTTGCATCCCTTGCAGGTTAGGACTGGGAACACCAGCCATGGTGCAGGCGATCAGTCACAGCACTAACACATGAGAATTGCTCTGTTCTGAGTAGGGACAGTAACAAGCTCACCAAAGCAACAGCATTTTCCTACACAGATGTTGGATTATCAAAACTATAGCAGGGTAGGTGTGCTCTAGAGCCATCGAGGGTCCATTTGGCAGGTAACCTGCAGCACCACCAAAGGCTTCCCCTGCCCAGGGAATGCACGTTTCCTCTCATTAGCACGGATGTCTGTTCTCAATAAATTGAAAAACTGTTTCCCGGAGTCAGAATTCAGCTGTGGTTGTGATATACAACTACAAACACCAGAACTGTTAGATCCAAGTCCTAGCTCAATTCCTTTTCAATGCTGAACAAAATTGTAATTCATTACAACCCTACACAAGAGAAATCTTTACAAATCTCCTTCCACCTGAGGTGCAGACACATTTCCCTTATCGGGCACAGCGTTGCACGGTTCAAATGTCAGAAAGCATATGCTTAATTGTTTGCAGCCCTCTGTTACACACATGCCGCCTACAGAAAATATGTTAACATCAAGGGGTAAAAATGCTTTGCTGACATCCAGGTGTGAATTGGGGTTGTTTCTAACTCATGCTAAAATGACTGTGATTTCATCCACATCGTGCGTGTTTTTACACTTCCAGAACAGTGAACCTCCCAGAAATGCAACCCTGACTCATGACCGTGCTCGCAGTTGCAGAACTCTCCTCCTGTCCTTACTCCTCCTCCTTCTCCCTTTGGAGGCACCGGCAAAACACACTGAGAAATCTTTTAGCGAAGTGGAGAACTACTCATGTGTGGGCATGGCTTCTGCTGTACTGTCTCCTTTTTGCTGTGAGGCTACTCTTTTCCCAAACAGAGACGGAGGTATTTGTGTAGAAGGAGGGATCGTATGGCACTTGCCCATTCTGCACGCTGTAGGTTATGACTTTAAGATATTATTAGGAAGAAAAAAATAATCAGACAGCAAATGGCAGATTGCTGGCTTGTTAATATTCCCATTGTGTAGTCTCCCGTCTGACCATGATTCCCTCACACTTGTTTTAACAAGCTGTATAAAAATCTCCCCTATGCAAATTGCCCTAGCACTAGACAGCAGTAAATTGTGACTGGACTGACCCACATGCAATCCAGCTCCTCAAAAGCCCTTCTGCGCACAAGAGCACTCATCTGCTCTGCTCTGCTCTGTAAAGGCCATCACTTCCATCTTTCTCCCGGCGGATTGCGGCACTCATGAGAGGTGAATCAACGTGGAGGTCAGAGATTTGACTCCTTATGCAAGTTAATTCTGTTAATCCATTCCTGGCAGTGTCATTTTCTAAGAGCCCATTTATACCATCCAGGGATAAAGTGCAGTAATGTCATTAATTCTATCGAATTTGCTAGAACTCTTGGCAGATACCAGCTACGCAAACAAGATCTTTTTCAAAAGCTCATGTTTAGTATTTTTATGTTGCTCTCCCCAAAACAAAGTGTAACCTGTTATTAGTGTTAAAAATTTAATTTCAAACTTCAACTTTTTTTGAGGGTTACACTTTTTTTTTTTCTTTCATTTAAAAAGACCGCTTGGAACTTTTGAAATAGACCTTTCGAAATTTTACACAGAATTTGGAAACAGGGACATTTGTATATATGTTTGTTCATACCTTGCTTGACTCAAAGTAAAGACTGAACCTCTGATCTGCACATGGCATAACAACACCTTATCTTCAGAGCTTTTGGCTACTCCTCTTCTTACTGAGACATTCATTCTCTGACTGACCCAATCCTGTTACTAAGACAGAGTCTTGATTTCAAAGCATCAGCATTCTCTCTCGAAGCCTGTTCTTATGACAACAGGCATTTTCTGTTGCATCAAACTTACTGAAAAAGGTAAAAGTTTATAGCAAGTTTAAAGAGAAAAGTCAAGAGAGGACAATGACATTATATGAGAGGCACAGAAAGCTTTTCTGGGCAGCATGGAGGTCTGGAAAGAGACTTTTATATATATATATATATGTATACAGTCTTTTTTTTTTTTTTTT
>VUYV01000086.1:840454-1172818 GCA_008711295.1 Anarhynchus alexandrinus | reverse complement strand
TTTTTTTTTTTTTTTCCCCTTCACTGTTCTTTTTAACCACAGATAACTGAGCAAAGAGACTGGTTAGAGCAGGTGTAACCCATTACAGGACATCGTCACATCATTTAATAAAAATGCATGATACTAATAGGACACTTTCAGAGTGGGAAGTGTACTCAGGAAACAGCTAGGAGGACAGTATTGCAGCAAACCTTTGAGCTAAGGTAGTCAGTTACATCTCTCATGGATGTAAGTACAATTGGTTTTTAATTTTTACACCCTTGACAACTTCCAGTCGAACACGAGAACTCTTTACTACAGGGACGTTTGCTGCAAAACAAGCATACAGTATAGGGAGGAAAAAAAAAACCCACAAAACATTTTTCCTCTAACAAATATTTATTTTTATGTAAAAATGTAAACCTTTTAATTTGAGAAATGGTGAAATTAAGGAGATGTAGATAGTTTTGTTTGGTTTTGCTGTTTTTCTGTGGCCTCATGACAAATTAGTACTACATATTTGCACAAAATATAACGAAGCTCATTCAGCAGACAAATAACATCTACTGGTGTTTCATAAAACGATATACAAAATGTATTTTATAGAAAGCTCTTTTCACTTTTTTTTAGCCTACCTTCTAGCATATACATCTGTACACTGACACATACCTTGTTATCCATCTACTAAAATTATAACAACTGGTTTGATTGCCTCAGCACTGGGGAGCTAATGACTAAATTAGACTGTTAGCAATAACAGAGTCATCTTTTTAAATCATGTCAATTAGTATTAGAGTTTCTTCCCTCAGGTGTCCCAGGGGTCCCCTTTGGTTGCCTTTTTTGCCTGAGATAAACAAAATCATTGTTTTAACCTATATCTCTGATACTTACTTTTTTTTTTTTCCCCACCCTGTTATTGTTATTGTTGTCTTAATGAGCAGGAGTTGCTGATAGCACTGTCAGCTGCAAACAGTCTTGGAAGAGAGACTCTTATCCCAGTGGTATACCAGAGTATCGAGTTCCTAAGCCTGTAAAGTACTGCTACCCTTCCTCCTGACCTCAATTTACAACAACATACCGCTATGCTATTTAATAAAGTGTTCTGGAGTGTGTTAAAACACTGTGCTGTACTTTCTTCTTTGATATTAAAAGTTGACAGTAAAAAATATTAATAGTAAAGTTCCTGAGACATAAATTTGATGTATAGCCTGGCTTGGTCACTGCCCATCTATCCACACACGGCAGGCAGTTCTTTATATGAGTGGTTTTTTGCAATGGGAGGCAGAGATTGTTTTCTAAAGAACCGGTGCTTCACTCAGCATGGCAAATCAAAGCATCTCAGAAACAACATATTAGTGTATACTAGAAATAACACATCCGTGTCCATGTGTTTTAACAAAGATAAGGGAACATTAGAAGACAGATTGGTGATTCAGTTAACTGTGGGTTATTAAAAACTGAAACGAATGTTACTGATACCAATGTTACAGAAGCTGTGCAACAATACTAAATATTAATAGATACAGCCATTGAAAATAGGCGACGTATGGATTTCAGATGGGGATAGGAAAGGACATCATGTCACCCTTATTCCCCCACCCACCTGAGACCAGAACGGATGTGTCACTTGCTGACGTAAATTATACCACCTAATATGGGAAGTTTTACCAGTATAATGTACTCCTTTCATGTTGATAAATTGCCCTATTTTTTATGTATTCCAAAAAACACTAAGTCCAAAGGATCCCTTTGAATTTACAGGTTCTTAATGAGAACTCGGAAGGCACAGGAACTGATCTGATGTTCTATATACCAAAATTTACTTAGACATATGCTGATCTTATCTGAACTTTGAAATATATTAAAGAGGAAAAGTAGGAATGGAAACATTAAGTATTATAGTGTTGCCACTATAGGTTATTTAAGCTTCTTTCTTTCTAATTTAAGTAGGATTTCCAACAATGAAGAAAGATCCCACGGAAGATAAATCCTGAGAAGGAAAAGTTTCTCATCCTATAGAAAAGAAAAAACATCTTCCTCCTCCAAGTTCTTTTTCTCCATTGTGCTGAAACCTACGACCTTCGAAAGTTTCCAGACGGACAGATCCACTTATGATCCTGCTTATGAAAAGCAGGAGGCCCAGATACAAAGTCCGTGCTTTAAGAAATAGTTCATAACTAATACAGATATTTCCAAAAAGAGGAATGAGAGAGTCTAAGAAGTCAGGGGCATGACCAGGATATAGGGAAATATAAATGCAAGCTCCCGATATCCAGGAAATAAAAGATTTGAATTTAGGTCAGCCACAGTTTCCATAAATGTTGGACTTTGTTTATTTCCTATTTTCTCTTTCTCCAGAAATCTCTTTTTGCAGAAACACATACACAATTTTCCCGCTAAACCTTCCCGTATCAGCAATATTTGATATAGCAAGAAGTCCTACAGTACTGTATATGAAGCATCAACTTAGCTCATATGTAGTCTGACCTCAAGTTTAATCCCAACAGAGAACGGAAAAGCACCCACCAAGCCCAACAGCTTGCAAAGAATAGCTTGCTTGTCGCATGCTGTTTTTCTACAGGAACTCGGTTGTGTCTTGTTAAATCGAAAGCACACCAGTTAAAAAGACTGAAAGAACCCAAACGAAGAATTTTTTGATCTAACTGCGTGATTCTAATGTTCTCTACCTCACTTTCACTGTTTTTTTTTACGATAAAAAAAAATTTCAAAGGAAAGTGCTAAAAGCTGCTCTACAGATTTTAAACCTGGTTATTTTAAGCCTCTGTAGCTAATTGAAATTTATTGATCTGTATAGAGAGCGCTGGCTGCTACAGAAAGCAAGCAAGAGATGCACGTACCACCATAGAATCCCTATGTGTGCCTTGCAAAGCCTTCACATCAGATCCATGAAGGGACTTTTTAAGTCATGGATCTCCTGACAAAATCCTCTAATCCCCAAGACTGAGGTGGTGACCAAATACCTTGCAAGAAGCGAGTATGAGGGCCGGAGCTTTCTGCTGCCTGTTGTTCCCTCTTGGTGCGCTCTCTGAAGACCGAGCAAACAGCCAGGACTCAGGAGGCTCCTCAGGCTGCATATTCCAAACCCAGAGGGCTCCCCATTATCACTCAGAGGAAGAAAACCCCACTGTATGATTTGTTTCAAGGGTGCTACTTCTGAAGGAATTAGGAATAAGGGACAACCAGGCTGACCCAACTTGCTATACGTGCTCTCCATGCACAGGGGAAGGCAAAAGAGGTAAATTGGGGAAGGTGGAAGGAGACAGTAGCCAGAGCTGTACCAGGGAGCTGAGGAAGAGTAGTGGTGGCAGGAGAAAAGAGTTTTTTTGGCAAGTGCGGCTGTGTCAGGAGAAACATGAAAGAGCATCTGTGCTGCAGATTAATTTTGTCATTAATTGTATTCACCTCCTGATAGCTTGGTGTTCCTTGAGAAAAAAAAAAATTAAAAAATTGGTAAGTCCCACTGTGCAGCAAACCTCTTCAAGGTCACATTTCTGGACCATTTCTTTAAAATTAGCCTTCCTTGATGATTCTGGTTCTGGTCCACTGATGTTATCAATGCTGGAAGCCAACGCCCCAGCACAGGTTTCTTGCTAGCTGCTGCCATGGTTTTTAGTTAATTGGAACCTGACCCTGAAAGTCCGCTAAGTGTTAAACATGTACGTGCTCTTTGCAGGACTAATATCCATATTGTCCAGATGTACTCAGAGAATAGCTAATGGACAGGATAGGATACCTGAGCTGGGCAGTCAACGTATTGCCTGAGCGCTGTGCCCCTTCTGCCATGGAGCATGTGCTGATCGGGGGAGCTACAGCACCCAAATGTCTCCCTTTAGGAAAAAGAAGCTTCCAGTTGGCCACAGCTGTATGGCCACAATCTGTACTGTGCTTATCCACTGCATTTACAATTTGCCTATGCTATAATAATTAAATATACATAATACATGCAAAAAAACAGAGTACTTCAAATATTTTTCTATACGCAAAGTTGTCCCACAACATCTCCAATTAAGTAGCCAGACAACAGACAGAAGGTAAAATTTCAGATTGCTACTGCGGTCCATTCACAACATGACAAATATTAAGATGTATGCTTTCCACATAAGTATTAAGCTGTATGCTTTCAACGTGAGTGGAAAACAGAAAGCGAATGTAAGTTATAAATATTTCATGCAAGTGAAATCAAAGGAGGCAATTGCTTTGCTTTCTGCTATTCTCTTTTACCTCTTCCAGATACATTGTCTTTGGTGGAAAGAAAATCAGATCATGCTCTTTGGTTTCACTTGGACAATTGAGAAGAGATGATAAAGTTCAGATAGATCACAGTCAAAATATTTTTTCCCTTAAAAAGCCTTCTTAGATGCTGTGCTTTACAGTCATTCACTGAAGAAAAGATCCTGTCACAGTATCTATAGGCAGTCACCACTAAATGGCTTCGACCTCTGGATCAAGTTTTACAAGTGATGTACAGCAGCTGGCAACAAATGCTTGTCCGAGTACAACATTTTTTTTTTCTTTAATTTTTCCTTTATTTTTACTCTCTGGAATAAGTTACTTTTCTGGCAGTCACTTTGTACTGGTTTCTGTAGCAACTTCCCCTGGCAGAATTTTCTTACCAGATTGACAGGCTGCAGTTTTTGCACTGTGAGCTGCACATTCAAATGGGGGCATTTGGGTCTTTGTCTTTCTGCCTGTGAAAAGACTTTGCAAAAGAGCCTGGATCTAGTTATTCACCCTCAGACAGTCGACTTTTAAGACAGCTTGCCTGCACAGGCAGGAGGCGAAATAATCTTCCAAATACAAAAGGCAGCATTCTCGTCTGCCAGAGCTCCACAGAGCATCACGACAGCTTCTTCTCAGTTCCCTGTTGACACAGCGCAAGTCAGGCTGAGAGACAGAGAGCACAACCCATATTTCAGGGGTTCCCTAGATTTCCCTAATTACAGACTACCTCTGCTTTAAGCTTGAAGAGTTTAGAAAATAATCCAACACAAAAAAGTTCCAGGAATTAAAGGAAGAAAAAGTGCTAGGCATGCTTTGCAATATTTTAATGTGTGCATTCACCCACAGAGACCATCATGAACTCCATTAAATAAACAAGCTTACGTACACTGTGTGCCAATTAATGCATTAATCTGCAGAAAGGATATGGTATTTAGGCTGCGGTCCCTAGGCTTCTAGGGCTTGGATGGTGCAAACTAATGATAAATTTATACTCAATGTAAACTCATTTACACTTAGTGTATAAATGTTATGCATAACTTCTTGTAACTTCACAGACAAAACATATTTTAAATTTATTATGTAAGCAAGAGATGAATCATAATTTGATTTCAGATTTTTAATATCTTTTAAATCAATTTGAAAATGTGCACTACAGGTACCCAGAATAATTTCTGAGCCATTTACATTTTGCATCCTCGGGTTCCAGCTTCCATGACTATTATCTGTTTCCATTAGGGAGCATTTTAGTTATAATTAAGTCATTTGCTTATTTAATGAAGGAGAGATTCTACAAGATGACATCATTTCTTTAATGCTAAGAAGTTTTACTGTTATGGTCTTATATTACAATAAATAGAATGCATTCTCCATTAGTCTTATTTTCAATATTCAATTCTAACACATAAGGATATGCTAATGATACATGCATGGAATGTCATGGGCATGCAGTGTCTTGCAGTAAACAGCATTAAAACATTGGTATATAGGAAAATTCAGGAAGCTTCTAGTCAAACCTCCTGCTCAAAGCAGGGTCAGCGATGAGGTCAGATGAGGTTCTGGGCTCTGGACTGTACCCAGTCTGGTTTTTAAAATCTCCACAGACGGAGATGCTACCTAGATTCATTTAATTTTAAGTTAGACCCAAGAAGAATTATGGAAGCAGGTTTAATTTATTGATAATTCAAAACCCCATCTTGAAATACATTTGAATTTGCAGGATGACTGGAAAAGCAGAAAGCAAACATTCTCACACCAAAAATATGCCACTGTAATATCTTTTTATGACAGGAGTGAACAGTGCTATACAGAAACCTTTGTTCAACTCTGGCCCTAAAAATTATTATGTCTCAAAATATTATGCCTGTTGGAGAAAATCATCAGTCCTCTGTACACATCAGTTCCTTCCACGTATAATGCAGAATAGAGTTACCTAATTATCTTTCAGGGGTGTTGGGACTCCTACTTCATTAGCATCTTCAAGGCATTTTGTCACCTTCAGGAGGAAAGCACTGATACAGGCAACAGCAGCAGCAGCAGCTCAATATACAATGAGGTCACACTATAAGGGAGGATTAATGGCCTAGTTTTACTTTTGCAAATGATAGTAAATATACCTTAATGAGAGTTGGCAGACAGTCACTGCACTGCAGGTAAGAATGGCCCCAAAAGCTGATTTAAAACACATAACGTTCAAGAGGAGAAATCATTTTAAAAGTTAGAACAAAAAGTTGAAACTTGAGGCGTTGACCCCACTTCCACAAACCAGTGCGAGCAGAATACGGTGTCATCTGCGTAGCCTCAGTACCAGTCAGTAATTTCTGTGACTCCTAACACAAATCTGCCAACATTCAGTCAAATTTATAGGGTTTTGAAAAATTACATTTCTCATACATTCAGCAGATGCTTAGATTTTGACTCTTAAATTCTCAGAAGATTTTGTCTATAATGGCATGGTACAATGCAAAGTTCCTCAGGACCTGTTCTCCAGCCGAAGTCCAGGGTTGCTTTGGGTAGGTCAGGTTGACTTTAGAGGTCTCCTCTGTCTAATGTTCTCAAACATGCGATAACCTGCTGGTTAAGGTTTCTCTTCTTACATGTTACAAGAATCACTGAATGTGCAGGCACACCATTTCTCACAGAACCCATGCACCACAAAGGACAAGCTATGAGAATGAAAGGGCCCCATGGAGAAGTGCCATGCTGTTATGATCCGCACTGCAGGCACCCCTTATTCTTTTCTGTGAATGTTCATGGACTGAAAGTCATTCTTGGTACCTTCATACAGTTTTATCAAGTCAGGCTTCCTGAAATTTCACTTTCCCGGCCCCATGTGCCTTACATTTCTGGCAATACAAAGACCCAACTTCAAGAAGAATTTACCCCAGACCTGGGAAATATGAAATTAAATGACCGTAAAATAAGCAGGTAAGAGAACCGTGGTCTGCTACTTTTGGCACACATCCTAAATGCTAGATTGTTGGACTCGATGATCTTAAGAGTCTTTTCCAACCTAAATGATTCCATGACCCTGTGATAAAAGAGATAGGATGCTTCCTCTGATATAACAGCTTTTTGAAAGAAAAGAGTGAGGCAGTCATTTTGAAAGGCAAAGATTATGCCAAATTAAACGATTTCAAGGAGGTGATCTTTGTGAGATGTCTGTAGTCAGCTTGCATTTACTTCAAACAAAATGTGATCCTACGTTTTGCTTTAATGCCACCTTTGTTAACATTTAATAATTATTATCTAACAACGATTTCATAAAAAACTCAAGACAAAGAAAACTTGTGTTTCACAAAACTAAGGAAAGTTAACTTAGCTTCCTGGTCTGCCTGCACTTGAACAACAAAACACGAATTTCAAAGAAATAGCTAAATCAAACATTACACTTGACAAGGACAAAATATTACCTTTCTGTTAAATTTCAGTCTTATGTTGAGGTTTTCTTTTAATTAAGGAAGGCATTGTTTCTGGATAGGCAGTAGAATTATTCACAGGGACTCAGAAAAAGATATAAAAAACCTCGAGATTCTACTACAGTGTTTGCTATTAATATTTTTGTGCTACCACAATATCCAAACATTGTGGGTCCTGTGGGATTTGCAATATATGCACAATGTAGGAACTTGGTGCCTCCTGTGATAACCAACTATCTCAAGTTTCTCCTCTCCTTTTTTGAAATCACAGTTATAGAGCAGAGTTGTAATGACACTGCTCTTAATGCCCTCTCTCAAAGTTACTCATGAGGGATCATTTTTCCATAGGAAAGTGAGCCTGGATGTCAGCCGTGGTTATCTATCCTGTTTTAAATCTCAAATACAGCATGAGAAGGAAACACATAATAAAGGGCATGTAATGAGCAAAAATACGCTCAAGCCTTTTCATTGTCCCCTTCTAGGCACCAAGGGGAGCAAACAGTGGGAGCAACTGTAAGAAGCGAGAAGAGGCTGTGAGGAGAAGAAGGGAGCTGAGGGGAGCCAAAAGTATCTTTACAGATGAAGGCGTTACTTGCTACAGAAAAAACTTCCAACAAAATCCTCTCTCCACATTTCTCCGCTTCAGCCAAAACTTAACGCACCCAATTTCTTTCACAAACTTGAAACCGGGTGTCCAAATCAGTGCATTCGAGAACAGAAGTGAGTAAGAAACATTTCAAAGATGGAAAAGAATTAACAAAACAGGAAATTCAAGTCAGTCTCCCGACAGAAATTAGAAAAATAAGAGCCATCTAATAGAAACATTGAGTTTTGAAACTTTGTTTCAAGTTTCACCTGTTTACCCTTCTTGAAAATTTGTAGTCCATATCACTTAGAATTTCAAAATGAAGAGTTATTTTATATTAAAAACCCCAAGGCTTTCCAGTTAAAAAATGCCCCTGCTGTGAAGTAAACATGCAAATACTCTAAAGTGGTACCTGGGATACAGTGATTGTCATTAAACTGCTGATAAGTTAACATTATGTATAATTAAATGCAATTGTTTCCATCATACAGCTGATCGCTACTCCCCTGGCTGCGAACAGGAAATGACTTCACGGGATCAATCGGTGACTACTGACATCTTAATGGAGAAGACTATAATGTAATTCTGTCTCTACACAGCACAACTGTTCCCTGAAGTATATTTTCTATTGATATTTTGTAAAAATACCTTCCAGCCAGTATATTTCAGGAGCTGGAAAGCACGATTTTGCACCCTGACAGCTTCATGATGAAGTTGTACAGTGTCTTACATAGTATTTCTTAATGTTTAGGAGGACGCACACGCAAACAGAGAAATGAAACCTAATCTTTTAATAAACTTCTCTTGCTAGCATGCCACTATCCCCAACAGTCGTACCTGCTGTTTTCATTTCTCGTAGCTTCGTTTATTACAGATCCTTCATTATCTCAGTACTTTTTATGTAATCTAGTTAGAAATGAATACGTATTTGGCCAAAGGATATAAATAGGAAGACAACTAATAAAAAGTCTGAGTCTGGAGAGAATTACATTACCTGTGCAACAATATTAAGTAACAACGCTAGTTGAATCTGAAGTCCCATTTAGTGAGAGAGAGATATATTTATTATATATATTATATAATTTTTTATATATATATTCATAAGTAATTATTTACAGAATTGGGAAACAAAAAATTATAAAAGCATTATGGCCAATCAAAGCATGTTTGGTTGGTTTAAAGAGGATACAGAGCGCAAAAATTGTTAATTATACTGACAGAATGCGTGGGCTGGGGGAGCCAGATAGGAATGGAGAAAAGTGCTTCAACACTGTAATTTCAAAAGAAGCAAAGACAGAAGCACCTGAGGATGTCTCCTGAGGAGGTATCAAACCATTCAACTGGTTGGATTCACTTGAAAAAAAGTTGCCTCTGTCCACGACTAGTACTTTCATTAACTAGGAATAGCACAGCAAAAAGGTCTGGGAGCAAGTTTCCAAGTGATTCAGGATAAATTCCACATCGTTGTTACAGAAAACTTACAACAGATTTCAGTTGATGCTTTGCTAAAAAAAAAAAAATAATAAAGAGATCCCTGGTATTTTATTCAAAGATGAAAACTAATGTACTGTGAAAAAGGACTTCAGTACAGTATTATATTAAAGACCATTTGCCTTTTCAATCTTCATTTTACAGGCCGTTTAATATTTTGTTAAATGAAAACTGACCCTGGGAAAAAAACACAACATGTCCTAAACTAAATTAAGATGGATGTAACACAGCATACAACCCTGTGCCTGTTCTCTGAAGTTACCATGGAAATAATATATAAAGTACAAATTACTCCCATGGGAAATCGCTAAAGAACATCTTTTGAGCACTTCTAAAAGCATTTAAAGAGACTGAAAATACAAACTTCTTTTCTAAAATGAACCATAAGCGAAACAAAGAGTGATGAGGTGATAACTACATAATTGATTGAATGGGTTATCTATCTATCAAGAATTCCTGCAAACCATCACGATTGCTGTGTAGAAGAGGATGGTATGGTATCAAATTTAGAAGATGGAGGTAATCACTTCTTCACCCTCTGAAGTTCTCCCAAGCAGATCTGATTCAGCAAAACACTTAGGAAATTTTTAACATCAAGATCCAAACCCTTTCAAAGGAAATCTTCTGATTTGGAATATATTTTGCCTCCAGCCTGTATGTAATCCCAGAGTCAAATGATGCTCGCATTCTTAATTTTATCCCTGGCTTAAGTGCCTTGTAGAACTGGGGCTATGGTAGAGAATAAAAAGAAGCTGATCTGGGTATTAGAATCAGGCTTCACGCCAGGCAGATGAGAACACTTCAATGAGAAGGGGTATATGTACGTATATTTTACTTAAGCAGCAATATATATCCAGGTGGTGATGAAAGACATCATGTGAACCATTATCAGACAGCACTTGGCCATCTGTGCAAAGCTATGGTTTTCTTTAGTTAATTTTATGCTCGTTACATATAGTGATAGATGACAAGAATTAAATTTTCTGAAATTCTGTTATTTATGGATAAAATTAAAGAACAATAAAAGATAAATGGGGTAGCTGTGGTCTAAATGACAACCATATGGATAATAAGATTTAGCACACGATAAGGAAAATTTTCAGTGGGGTGAAACGTAGTCTGATGTCTATTAACAAGGTATATTTTTGTCACTCTAATTTCCAAAGCAAGACAAGGAAGCTTAAATGAAATTCACTCACAGTGTGGGCTGATCTCCAACTGCTGAGCTCTGTGGGGCATATGTGGGGCTAAATTATCTTCTAATTACTATTGTTCTATTCTACCTTCTTTTGCTGTAACTTGCTACCCATGGTTTGTAAGTAACTTAATGAGGTTTTGTAAATGATACAGTGAACATGTTTCTTGGCTTGAGGGCATGACGTGTATTTTTGATTTGCTTCTGACCTGATTTCTGAACTGTTTACCTGAAATGGGACCAACTATTCAAGGAACCATGAAGTTTTACTGTGTTAACTGTTACTGATCTAATTATAAATTAGCTTTAACTGTTTTCCTACTGAAGAATTTCTAGCAGCTGGAAAGAACTGTGTTTTCATAATTTTTTTAAAATACACACCATCTTAGAAAAATATTTGTATTTGGATTCAAGTTTCTTCCATTCACTGTAATGTGTGCCAGAGCTCAGACCCAGACCAAGAATCCATCCTAGTTTTGGGGATTGTAGATTCTCAAAACCCGTCTACAGGGCATCCTGTAGACAGTTGTTTTGTTCTTTCATTTCTCAGTATTAAATTGCCATTAAATATATACTAAATGCCATTTCCATACTACTTTTGCATATAATCATTAGCTTTGTTTTTCATATGGTTCATATGCAATCATAAATACAACAAAATGACTATAGGTGCATTGGCACATTCTTTGTAGTAAAAGCTAATCTGCATTAAAAGGTTTTAATATCACTATTTATTGAATTTTATCAGCTGAATTATTGAATTTCAATAAAGTATTGAGAAGCCAACTATAAAAATACCTTAGAGACCCAGAGATTCTTCAAGATCTTTCCCTACAAATCAGGTTACAATGTTACACAACATTTTGGTGGATTTGGCGGTGTTAGGTTTATAGTTAGACTCCGTGATCTTAAAGGTCTTTCCCAATCTAAACAATTCCATGATTCCACGATTCCTTTTATTTCATAGGCTACTTATGGCTCCCCAGGTATTGTTTTCCTTTGGTGCCATTCCCTTCCATCATTGCCAGCTACCGTGCCAACAAAGGCTATCATTTTAAATGTAAAATGTAAGAACAAGTCCCACCACTTGAGCTATCTACTGAGTTTTGGATCAAAGAACATAAATTTGGGTTTTGGTCTGAATTAGGTCTCTGACTGGTCCTGAATCAGAGAATCTTTATGAATGTAGAACTTGTACCAGTTGTTTTTCTCCAGCACTCATTCTGTTGCAAATTTAAAAGGTGAAGCTGTACATCACCATCTTTTTCTTTAAAAAACACTGTGCTTAATTAAATGCATTTTTTTTAAAAAGACATATAAAAGACATATAAAAAAAGACATATAAAAGAAAGCTTACAAGTGATTAATGAGTCTTCATCACTACCAAGGCTAAGAGTGGAGTTGCAGAGCTAGCTATCTTGAGAAAGCACGCTATCATGTACATCCATTTGGCAAGCAGATACAGTGCCCCTGAATTTATGTGAGCTGGACTACAAGACACAACATGTTTCTCACAACATCAGGAGCTTTAAAACTGGTAAAAAGAGCAGAAGAAGGCAGGGAAAGGGAGAGCATTCTCTCATGCCTAATTGGTTAATTCTATGCCTAGCAGATATCGTTTTCATCTAATTCTAGTCATTAATGACTAGAAATCTATTTTAGTATGAAATATGTACAGGCAACTCTCAGGAAAATATACCATTTATTTATTGTTACTATTATTACTTATTATTTATTATTATTTGCTGTTTATTACATTTGAAAAGGTATTGAGTAGTATGAACACAACTTAGCATGCAAAGGCTAATCAAGAAATATGATTAAAGGTACGTTCAAGGAAGTTCCCTAGTCAGAGGGGAATGATGCATTTGCATTTTCCCTTTTCAATACCCATGCCAAATGAACCCAGAGTTGGGGAAACTTTGAATTATATTTATTTAAGAGGTCTAGTAATGTTAAATTCTGATTGAATTACAGAATAAAGATGAACTAGAAGAAATTTCTTAAAAAGCAGGAGTTAGATAGTACAGGAGATTTATATCCTGAACAATTTCAGTAAGAAAATGCAGTTTCAGAAAACTCTGTAGGTGCAAATTCTCTCAAAGTTATCAGGAATGTGAAAGCAGCAAAGGAAGATCTTCAGTGAGCTCAGAGAAAACACAGAGATTCACGCTATTTTATTTTCCTCTTTACAATTGCATTCCAAATTTAGCAGTTAAATACTTAGATATTTGTTTTATAGTCAAGTTTGTTTTCACTTTAGTAGACTTGTTCAATAAGCACACAAGGCCATCTGAACAGGGAAGGCAATCTGTTTTCTCAGATTCCACATAAAGCCATGTTGCAGCCACAGCTCTTGGGTTTCTGAAACTCAAAATGAGCTCGGGAATCCTTGGGATCGGGTCTTGTTTCCCACTAATCTCCAAGAATTGGTTTGAGGTCGTGCCATAGCAAATCCTTTGATGACAGACACTTTTTAGGAAGGGGCAGTCACGGGGTGACACAGGGTGAACACTTCTGTCACAGCACCACTTGTGCCTTGCCTAAGTTAAGGAAAAAAATGCCCATTCTTTTTTTAGGCAATGTACAAAAAGTTTGTTGTAGCCACATTTTGATTCCAATGCAGTTAGGAAGATAAGCAAAATGGAGATCTACTATCAATACATTCCAGTGAAAACCGGAATTTCTTTTGTTATTGCTTGGAAGAAACTCTGCTTTCCAGTTGTGAGGATACAACATTTGTTCTATTTCTAGTTGGACTGTGTTTGCCATATGGTGTAAATAGGATTAAGGAAACTGGAAAGATCACCTTGCTATTCTGATGTTATGATTAATGTTATTGGACCCATGGGGAAAAACACTTAGATGAATAATATTAAGTAGTTTAAAGCTGATTATCTGTCTGATTACAAAAGGGACTAAAACACCACAGAGTAATTTAACTGCAAAGATAACAGTAAATAAAAATTGTATTAACAATATTTTTGTTATCAGAAAAGTAAACAGGTGTGTTTTCTTGGAGCCGAGCTATCTTAGCAAACACATGTGCTGATTTTTATCCCGATACTTCCAGTCACATAAAGACCATCTGTTCATTCTTTTAAATTGCAATTAGTGCTATTGACTGATTTATTTCATTAATCTCTCCTACAAGTGTTTCTTCTAAGCTTTGCCTGCAGGAGTGTTCTCTTTTGATAGAATAAACCTGGAGGAAATATGGCTGCTGCCCTGAAGTAGCTAACTGCACTTCCTTCTCAGGTGTCCTTTCCAGCATCCCAAGGCACACAACATTAAGACACTGTTCTGAAACCTGTGTACTCCTTCTGCAAATATTTTGTAGCTGTTCTTAAGCATTCTTAAAAGCCTCATCAATAAAATGGATGGTTTGTTCCAGTGCACAGCTAAGCGCCATCAATAAATAATTGGTGAGATTAAGGAGTCATATACCTTGAACTGTACTTTTAGTTTAAAGCCTTTCTCCAGACCCCCACGCCCCATTTCTTCCGGGACTGAATTAAATTAACAAAAGCTCCCAGGAAAAGATCATGTTATCAGGGAAAGAATGGTATGCATACTGTGAGGGCTATGCCAAGGGAAGATGTTGGGAAAAGAATTAGCTGTAGAATCATTACCTTTCTTTTAAAGCACATGTCCACAACTGGTCAGCTTAATCCACAGTTTAGGAAAACTCTTAGACTACTCAATGGTAAGAAGATTTCATAAATGTATGAAGAATGGACGAGAAGAATCTATTCCATTCTTGGTAGATGATGACCTGACAGAATCTGGTTGTGCTGAAATTATCTCTCCACTGCACTACAGCAACACAAATTATCTCTGCAGGAAGCCTCCATGACTAAAGGAAATCCATCAAGAATAAAAAAGTGGCAGGTCATGTCTCTAGCGCAGTCATTTACTCAAGAACAATAAAACAGACCTCTCATATCTTCCTCTTTTTATCTATGAAATAAACTTGAAAACCTCAGTTCTTGACTTCGGAATACCGAATTGTCTGGGCCATTGTAAGTAAATCCCTTCAAACTCTTAGACAAAGTCTGTCGTCAAACTTTGATTCCTTTAGAACTGTCCAAGGCAAGCATAAGGATAATCTGGGCAGCTAAGAAGGCTTTCTCAAGGATTAGTGAGGATCTGAAGTGAAATGCCAGAGGACCTGGGGATTACCACCTACCCCCCACTAGAGAAAATAACTGATAGTTATCAAGGATAATTAGACAAATTCGGAGTTTGCAAACACAACCAGGACACAAGCTGTGATCACAACCAACATGTATGCAGTTACTTTAGTTTTCACCCTCTTTACCTTGGTATATCAGGGTTATATGTATATATATTTTTTAATAAAATTCATTCATTAAATAAAATATCAGATGATAGTGATGAACATTTTGAATTCCTGAAATGAGAGTCTACAAGGCAAGGAAAAGAAATTATTCAGATTTTAGCAAAAAAGCTATTCTCATTCTTCTCTTTCCCAACTTCTTCAATGTTCTGCTTAATCAAAACTCTAATTATTGAGGACCCCTGTATCTTCTAGTGGTCATTAACTGTAAATCTCTATATATTGGCACAGAATAATATTTACTAATTTTCTTGTGAAAATTCCCAATTAAAGCAGTTGACTTCATTATGAAAGCATCCCAAGATTTTCCAGCTGATTTTTAAATTTAAGGGAAGGATTCATAGTTTCTTTTTCCCTTATACGTAAATTATATAACACTGCCCATTCTACCTAATGCATTTTCTGTCTAATGGATTTTCTGCCTATTCACAGTGACTCTGATGTTAAAAAAAGATGCTGTATTCATACAGACAATCCCTGTTCTTACACATATATACATAAATACTCATCCTTAGACCCAAACCTTTGTCCTTTTTTGATTGTTGCAAAAAGAAAGAATAAAAGCTCTGCTCTGAGATGATGATTGTTTGCAAATGAAGAGAAAAGATGTATCTACTGTTTTCATTCCACTGGGAGGAGAAAGAAATTACCTTGATGGATTTAGGAAGAAACTTCTGAAAAGCAAAGTATAAAACTGTACTGGGATTATTCTCACTTTACTTACTTTGTGTTGATTACTTGGGTTTAACATCATTTATAGAGAAGCTGCTTCAATATATCTTTTAATTTACTTAGTTACATCCATAAAGTATTCAAGTGCTTTGGAAACAAATACGTGCTATAAATTTCACACTGACAATCAGAATAGTAAAACTCTACTACTAGCAAATATTTTCTTATTTCCACAAATGCAGTGTCACACCTTCGCAGAATGAATGAGATGGTGAGATTATCTATAGAACTAACCTAAATATGTTGAACTGTACGGAATATCCATCCTTATACAATTCCAATACACACAGGAAGAGAATATACATATAAAAAGACAGAATATCAGGTATTGAAGTTATCTGAGTATTATTTTTTTTTTGGTGCTTCTGTCTTTTTGTGTGGAATTACAGCCTTAAATAACTCTGATTCATAGTATTCATGCCTGTATTGGGGTGAGAGTTCCAAAGCCACGATATTTTGCATAGCACGTGGTGGATGCTTGCTCCCCTAAGAGTGGTGCAGCATCACTTAGAGATTCAGAAACAGTTGCTGCCACAGTTCATTCCTTTGCATCCTCGATCTGATGTTACAATCATCAGAACAAATGAATTAATGTCTCTGCTTAAAAGCCTGATCGTTTAGGTCAAAATACACTCTGCAAGAGTGAATACCTAAGGCTGATCATGAATTGAAATAAGACAGCATAATCTAATGTTTATGCTTCTGTCTCTATCGACTTCAATATTGTCACTTTGATTTACTTCAAGTGAGAACCAGTTTCACTATGTTTCCCAGGTCTGAGCACTGAGATTTTAAGACAGTTTCTGGGGACACAAATCTTAAACGGAGTTTTGAACCTTAAATCGAACTTCCTCTTGCTTTCTGGACATTGGGCTTTTCTCATTCTGCACAAAAATTGCACGGTTTACAAATGAAAATGCAGCACATTACCTGCTTACGTATGTTTCCATGCGATCTGAGAACCAAACCTGATGTTTTTCATCCCATCCATCTTTCCAGTAGGAGGGAATCTTCAGTTACATGATGGCTAACTTACAGCTAAACAACACTTGTCCTCAACATATGTCCCTGGAGAAACTGGTGCAACTGCTCTGCTGCCTTCTGGCAACAGGTGGATGGCAGGAAGGCAGTTCACCTCGATGACCAGAGCCTGGAGTTACTCTACAGCTCTGACAATTACAAAATCACTTTTTTTTTTTAAATGCAAAAAGACCAATTTGCCTAGAAAAAACAGTAAGACATGGTGATCGCTGAAGCCCCCCATGCTCTTTTTGCAAACTACTTTTCAACCTATATCCAGTCTTTCACAACTGAAGATTTGGTTTCTCTTCAGTGATTTATGCTGTCATTTCTCCAGGCCAGAAGAACGACTTGCTTCATTAGACATCAAAAATTTGCCATATCATTCCCTTTAGCCAAGAATATTTTAAAGAAAGATTTACTACTCAAAAGAATGTTATTTAAGTATCAAAAGTCTGAATATTTGTTGAGTGTTGCTATGTTTTCTACAATAAGGTACATCACACCGTTCTATTAAAAGCTCTTAAATACTTGTCTTTTACCTGCTGCAATAGCTTTTCTCTGGGTTTTTATACCACCACTGACATAGCAGAAGTATTAGGAAACCTTTTACTTTTACAACAGATTCAGTATTTAAATCTTTTCAATTTTAAATCAATGCATTATTTAAACTACATTAACTGTTAATTCAATTCATACTTTGAACTTATGCCAGTATTTAACTGTATTACATTTTCAATACTAGAGGAAAAATTGCTTTTTTCTTTGGTCAGAAATGTAGTCCTTGCAAAGAAGCACTTCTAATGAAGCTATACATTTTTCAGTATTTATTTAGACTAAGAAAAAAGTACAAGATATTTTAATTACTAAATAAAATGCAGTTGATTTTAACAATTTGCTTAAATGATATGTGCTACATAAACCATTTTTAAAAAACACTTTCTCAAAAGATGCTCTTACTTTCCAGCACTAGATCCAATCATTAATCATTCCTATGTGAGCCTTTCCAAACCCGTGTCCCTTCAGACTGCAAAACCGTTCAAACCATGTTTGTTAAAAATAAAGTGGACATTAGCATATCTCTCAGGAGCACTGTTTAACCTTAATAACTAAGCTGTTTATTGAACCTGAGATCAGACTGTAGGGGTTTAGCTGTACATTTGTTCCAATAAGATAAGATGCAACACCTGTGGCAGTGCAATTTGAAATTTGTTTTCTGAATTTCCCTTTCTCAAGCAAGGGCAAACTCCCTTCTGCTGCACAAACACAGAAACACAACAGATACCAGTGGACTCTCAGTCTGAAAGAACACTCCCAAACCAGCACAATTCTCCGATCAGAAGAGATGCAGCAAGCCATTGTAAAAAACTGTGTAAAAGCCCCTAGAAGATCCACCTCCCACCAAAACAAAAACCAACCAACCAACCAAGCACACACAAAAGGGTGTATAGCAACAGAAGAGGAGTGCCTGGGGTGGAACTGATCTCACCTAAACCTAACTAAAAGCCTCTCCTACATCAGATTTCAGTTAATCCAAATTAATTAGACTTTTACAGTAGATTGAGACTAATTCCATTTAAGGGGTGCTTGTTTTTCCCCACCGAGTGTAAGGAGACAATACCTGCAAAACAGAATAGCACAAGGTCATGGAGAGTCCTCTGTCCTTCAGGCCAAGCGGCATATAGGTTGACTCTAGTCAACCATATAGGTATATAGGCATATAGGTATATAGGCATATAGGTATGGCTCTAGTTACTGGTTTCCTTTGGATCTCCTTGGCATCTTGCTGGGGTTTATACATTACTGCTATTTGTAGAGTGTGGTTTTCTCATTTCAAACTGTCTCACGAAGCAGTGTGGTGCAGCCCAACAGAGTGACATTTCTGTAGCATGAAACTGAGGATTTTTTTTTATTTTTTTTTTTTAAACAAGTGCCAGAAGGCAGCAGGAGGGCCGCATGAGGGCATTACTGGTGTTGTCGTAGGGCTCAGGAACTGCGCAAGTTACAGAGAGTCAAGACTGGTGCAGCCCTTTTCTTATCCCATATTGGGAAAGGCCCCTCAAATGTCCTCCACAAACAACTCTTAGGCACTGTCTTGCAAAGAAAGGACAGCATGGGCCAAAACCATGCCAGGAATGTGTTGATGAGCAGCATTCCCATTCACAAGCCCACCCCATGGCCATGCTTTATTGAGCAGTACAGATGTAGCCAGTGACTAGGTCAAAAGTAGATACCTGGCTAAATCTGATGGCTCAATGAAAAAGAGAAGTGGGAAGAAGTTAGAACTTTTCCGAGAAACAAGTAAATCTTGGATGCATGAAGACAAAGGGTGAAATAAAAAGGCAGACATATTTAGGAAAACATACGCAAAGCCAATAAATCAACTCACAACATTAATCAGACTCTCCAAATCAATTTATCTCTTCTATGAGAGTCTCACATGTGGAATACATAATAAAGAAGGGTGCAACCAACCCATTTACTTGAAAATGACACAAGGCCCGCATGTGCACCATCACTTGCATTTGTAATGTTTTGAAACGCAGGCAATGGTTTGGATCAGATCTTATTATTTTTTTATACATACTGTGGCTGTCCTACCCTCAGGCTTTACTGTTTGAAGATGCTAGTTAAGTAAGTGTCTGATAACAATGTTTTTCTTGTTTGACATCCTGAAAAATTTGGAAAGATATACGAGATTATAGACTGCTGTCCCTTCTTGGTTAAATGGAAACCCTAGTAGATGGGGCACCTTTTTTTTTAAAAAAAAAAAATATCTGCTTTTCATCTGTTTTGATTTTTTCTGGTTTACACAGTAATAAGACTCTTGCACATAGAACACAACTGACTGCATATTTTCAAATATGAAGAAACAAGACCCTAAATATAGTAAAAGTTGAAAATATATGAAGAAATTATATATTAAAAATTATATTTATTTTCAGCTTTAAGCATTGCTGATCTGCTTTCTTAGAAGTCCCCTTCTCTATTACCATCAGTGATAGACCTATGTACAGCAGGCTTACAGACCCCCTTGCATGTAAATCCCCCCAAAATCAGAAAGTACAAATTCTCAAGACAAGAGCAGCCTAAAAACTTGCTTTTTAACAGGAAACACTGATGCTTCTGTGGTGTCCATGCAGTTAATTTCTTCAAAAGATCCCGACACATGGAGAGGATGTGAGCGCTATGCACAAACTGCCACGGTGACATACACAAATGGACACCTAGCAGAATTCATGGGCTTGTATAAGTATGCATGTATATACACATCTCTCTACCTATCTGTCTGTCATCTATCCATCCCCAGAGTCTCTAAATAAATTATCTGTTCAACTCTCTCCAATCATACCTTAAATTTGGGGGTTATTTATCAGTTTTCTAGTGCAAATACTATGCTGGGTAGATTAATTTTTAGAAGACTTTGTAGTGGCACTTCAGAGACATTAAATACTCTCTATAAAACATTAACAATCACCTTTAACTATGTCCTCATACCTGAAGCCTTGATTGCTAGTTTCAAAACAACGCACAGTTAAATTCAAATGGAGGTTGAAATGACAAAGCAGAAATGGATCTAGAAGCCTCCCAAATGCCACTTCATATTGACTCAGCAGCAAAGGGGTAAGCCATCTGATGTGCACAATCAAAGGCAGTGGACATGATATCAGCTACATAAAATATCACTTTCTGAGCATGCCAGCTTGATAAGCACACCTTTCACCTTTCAACAATTTGTTTATTTAGTAACATTCAAAGCTGGTCTAAGAAAAAAAATCTTCTCTTTGATTTAACTGAGAATTACTTATTCCATCATCTCTATCAAAAATTTTTCATGGCTGTAAGGACAGCTACACATTTGGGAGTAAATTTGGGAGTACTCATTTGGGAGCACTATTTGAAGATATAAAAATTTATGAAAGTCAAATGACCTTCCAGAATCCATAAGGTAGTAACTTCTTTTTTTGTAGGATTACCTAATTGAACGTGAAGCATTTGGCAAGCGTCAGGACTGGAAAGGGAAATGAAACAAGTTTCGTCAAGCAAAAGAGAAACACTCCTTAAATCATGATACGGCCTCTGATGGCATAACGCGGTTTGGAACTGAGTTTAGTGCTACCCTGTTGAAAGTCACATCTGAGAGCCTTATACCTTTTGGAAAGTTGGTTCGTTTTCAGGCATAGTTTGAGTCCTTCAGAACAGCAGCAATGTGAATTTAGTTAATTTATATGTATAATGCCATACACAATGGTGTGTGTATGGACAGAAGTCCCTGGTTTGGACACATGACCGCTCACATATCCCATTTGGGAAAGAACTTAATGGTATATTTGAGTGTAAAGCAGCGGTGTATGTTTCCCTAAAACAGAGAAGAACTTACTGACATACTTCCACTTAAATGACTTCTAATTGAACTTCAGAGCCAGCTTCACTTTAAGCATCTTTGCACATGCTTTCCTCAGTGGGAATATTTTTCTTGATTGGGACATATATTAGGATATTTATAAATATTGTGCTTCCCGCTCATATATAAAGTGGTCATCTGCTAATATAAACTTTTAACTTCTTAAAATGTGTCCTTTCCATAAAGTTATTCCAGGCAGTTAATAAACATATTCTGCAAGTTAAGCCGTGTGTAAAAGACGAGTTTATGACTTTCCCATCTATTCCATTAATCCCCAATTACTCAAAGTTTTCCCAGTCTCAGAGAGAGAAACATTTATATCTCTGGGAAATAATGATTTCTGTCCTTTCAAGTACACTCACCATACTAAGGAGGTTACAAAACTGTATTAAGGAATCTATGCTTAAGAATGAATAATTTTCCTGGATTACATTCTAATTACAGAATGTTCAGAAACTCTTTTACCTTAAGCCTAGCAGCAAACCGCTGCATGCTTTTGAATACATTTTCACAGACAAAAATACCTCAGCCTCAGCTATTAGAATATTAACAGCATAAGATTAACACTTTTGAACATAAATTTTAATAATAACAAGAAACCTTTCTTCCTAAACTTGCCCTATTTTAATAAAATAGTTCACAAAAGCAGTAATAATCTACAGCATAAAGAAAAATAATTGTGCAATGAATCCAAAAAGAACTTTAATTTTGTTGTACTGTGCATACAGCAGATGGATCCGGTAAATTAATATTTATCTAACAAATAAACTCTTAAGAAATAGGTGTTTGTTTTTTTAATTGTTGATGAGATACAATTCTGGTAGTGTCATTCACAAAAAAGTCTGTATCACGTATAAAGCCTAGAAAATATAGTAGGAATGAAAATATTTTAATGTTAAAAAGATTGTTAGATGCTGAACCACTCAGACTAATTAAAGGAAACACTAAAAATAAATAGGATTTCCTCGGCATAGATGGCCTGTCTTTGAAAATAAACGTAGTGCAGTTTTGAAGTAAAACACAATAGACAGCAATAATGAAAGCTCATTGTCCCACATTCGGTGAACCACCCCTTTTGTACTTAGCTTTTCCGATGTCTAAAGAGGAGGCAAACACTGAAGAATTTCTTACTGGGGTTATGTGAGAAATTATACTGTTAATTAACATTTACCTGTAAATGTTCCACATCTAACAACAAAAAGCCCTGTTATTTTGAGTTAGACCTCTCATAAGTTTGGTTCAGACAAGCCCCCACGGTAACAAAAGCAATTTTATGATAGTGTAACTATCAATTCTCAATCACATTTTTCCCAAGAAAGAAATAATTAATTTTTTGTCCTAGAAATTTTCTCTCTCTCTCCATAAACAGTTTTGCTCCTTATGTAGACCGGACTTTTGACACCTCTAACTTTATGATGTTTGCAGTGATCTTTCTATCACTTTCTTCCTACTTTTTCTCCACGTTGTGCCTTACAGTGAAGAGGAGGGTGTGCCTTAGGTAAATTTGCAGAATATAAAGCATTGAGACATGAGGTCTTCTGTTATTTCTACAAAATGAACGTAGAGAACAATACATGTAAATCTTCAGATATCACATTAATTTTCATTCCTCCTATCTATAAAGGCTTATTTTAAACAAATCCATCCCTTATAAAATTAAGCACATCTTCCATTAAAATTAATAGAATGTCAGTGTTTTTCATATTTTCTGAAAAAAAAAAAAAAAGAAGGTAAATGTAAAAATAAATGTTTCTAAATAAAACTTCAGTCCAGATGGAGAGACATGACAATACCAGAACACTATAATCTTTAAAAACCTGACTATTTCTGTATGTAAAATGTATTTCTTTTGTATATCCCTTCATATTATTAGAGTATTAATCCAAAATTCCCAGCACAGTGATGGGTGCCATGCACATGTACATAGAACAGATAAACAGCAAAGGCTGCAAATGCCACCTCGAGCGAAGACGTGGGCGTTCGGTTCTGGTGCTCCAAGGGCAAACTGAACACCAGGCCTTCCCTCCAGGGTCCAAGGTGTTTAACAGAAAAGTAAATCTGTGCTTCCAAGCAAATAAGAAACCATGAAGAGGATATTTCTTCATGAGTACAATCTCATAGTCCATCCTGATTCACAAAGAAGACAACGGAAAGAATGAGTGCATCATGGCAACAGTTTTCATGTTTATGAGTAAAAGAAAAGGGAATAAATAACTTAAAACACAACCTGATGAAGACATCTATAGCTATAAGCATTTTTCTGTTCCTAGACAGAATAAACGTACTTTATCCTAACTCCTTATTTAAACTTGTAAATATAAGGTCTTTTGTCCGTTACCAATCACACAGAGACTGGCAACATATTCCTAAAACGGAAATAATAAAGTAATTCAACTCAGGCACGACTGAAGTAAGGGTTAAAAAGCAAGGCTGGGGAGTCAGCTATCTATCTTTCTTTATTAATATTATCATTGTTGTTAAAGTCCCTGTGGAAACTTAAAGAGAAATCAATGAGTATAAACTGATACATAGATTTATGCAAACTCCTTTTATATGATTTTAGATATTTATAAGTCTACTTCTACTCTTGCACATACTTTAAAATTTTCTTTTAAGTGGCCAAAAAAAGCCAGGAATTATTCAAAGAATCAACAACCATCACTTGGTACTCTTTTTCTTGAGAGTTATTAAAATAAGGATGGAAAATATCGCCACATTCCACATTTACTTATGGGGTGCCCAAGCCTTTCTTCCTTTGTGGACATGGGAAGAAAGAAACGGCCAGGCTGGACATGGCCTTGGGCAGCCTGGTCTAGTGGGAGGTGTCCCTGCCTATGGCAGGGGGGTTGGAACTCAATGATCTTCAAGGTCCTTTCCAACATAAACCATTCTATGATTCTATGAAGGAGAAAATAATATGGTAAAGGCACAGACATAAAAAACATAATTATGAAGCAGGAAATTTTATCAATTTCCCACTCACATAAATATATTTTCAGTTCATGTGCAATTTCAGTGAATACATGCTAGGAAGGTTATTTACTGTTAAAACATTCTTCTCATTTAAAATGACCAAGTTATTTAATAAATGTAACTTCTCTTTCACTTTGCATTTATCTGCAAATAAAGTTCATCATTTTAAGCTGACATGTGTATATGTATCATGTTCTTGGACATTTATGGAAAAAAAAATCTCTCCGTATTAGATTCTGAAATTTTCTCTGAGGCATTCAACAAACGTCTCCTGTTCTTTCTACTTGTTTGGTTATGAACATCACAAGAGATTGCTCCAGTTCCCAGGCTGGCTAGCAAAAGAGACAGAGAGAAGAATTTAGGTAAGCCACTTCTGGTGTGATGATTTCTGCCAGCATTCACGCACATTTTTTGCAGTTGCAAATTCAACTTCCTTGGGAGATCTTGAAAGAAAATGCACCTATCTAGCTTATAGGTTGATATAATCTTTACTTTTTCTTGAACCAAATGTTACTGTTTTGTTGCTTGCAGCTTCTAAAGTATAGGACAGATCATTGTACCTTTCCTACAGTGTCTGATCAACTTTCTGTATTTTGCCTGTCCTTCTTTTTTATGGAAAAAAAAATACCTCTGCTTATTAGATTCTGACATTTTCTTCTCTCCTTCCCTTTGCAGAGTTTTAATCTTTTCATTTGTATGTTTCAAGTGAGAAGCCTTATTCTTTTTTTTCTTTTATTTTTTTTTATTTTTTGTAGCTTTATCTGCTCTTGCCCATTCCATTATTCTCTCTGATTTCTTCACAGAAGTTATTAAGTCTTTTTGGTCTCGTCTTTCTCCTGAATCTGTACAATTAAGTTTGAGCCAGTTTAACACCTCACATATTCTTTAAATAGATTTCCTAGCATTTCTCAACAGTGAACTTATCTGAAACTATGGTCCCATTTTCTTAATCTGTCTAGCGTTCTTTGAGGTTCCGCCCATTTCTTTTTTTCTTGAATAACCTGAATAATTTTATATCACCTGCAAATATGGAGATTTTTCTTCTAAATTACTAGTCAGACATCACTGAGCTTATTTCTGGATCTTGTCCTTGACACCCTACTGCTAACAGCCACTTGTGAATGACTTCACGGAGTCTCTTTCAAAGTGAAAATGGATTATGTCATCCAGTTTCTCTTCATCCACCGCTTTAATCTATTAAAGGTCTTTAAACGTGAAATGAGACAATGTTTGGTTTTGTTTTTATCCATACAGTACTGATAGCATGCCATAGTATAAAGTTTATCTTTTTCATAATTTCACTCTCCATTAGCATCTCAACTAATGGTGCTTAATTAAGATTCACTAATATTCCCAGAAAACAATACAAGGTCCATATATAAAATTTTATGCAAGAAATCTTTTTTGACATAGAAAAAACCTACATACATATAAAACAGGAAAAACAATATACTGTATTAAGGTTAGTCAGCTCAGGAAGATGCTTATTTTGTGATCTCATGCTTTGTCTAGTGAAATTTAAAGAATGACAATAAATAAGTCATTTCAGTTAGGGCATTAAGCTAGGCATAAGTACATATGCAGTAACATAAGGATATAGGGCAAAAGAGTGACACCGGAAAATAACATTGCCTCAGAAATCAGAGCTAGGCAGCTACTGTCCTAGGCACGTTTTAAGGAAAGTCCATGCAGCCTTCCCCTCGTTGTTTTCCTCCAAATTTAAAAAAAAAAACAAAACACAAACCCAACCTATACAATGGTTTTTGATTGTTATTACTAAATATTAAAACAGTTTTGTCTTATTCAGGAATGATACATAGTGCTGTCGCTTCGCACTGTGTTTTAAAGAGCAATAGTAATAGTCCGCTAAGATTCACTGGAGCTCTAATGTTAGCTTTAAGTACTTTAAAAGAAGTGTATATTTTTACATGAATTTTGAAGCTTTTGCCAAAAACCTGTCACTGTACATCCAATGATGAGTCCCATGAGATTTGGGCACCTCAATACAAGAGAGATATCAAGGTGCTGGAGCGAGTGCAGAGGAGGGCAACGAAGCTGGTGAAGGGCCTAGAAAACAAATCATATGAAGAGCGGTTGAAGGAGCTGGGACTGTTTAGTTTGAGGAAGAGGAGGCTGAGGGGAGACCTCATCACTCTCTACAACTATTTGAAAGGACACTGTAGAGAGGTTGGCGCTGGTCTCTTCTCACAGCTAATTAATGACAGAACAAGAGGGAATGGCTTCAAGCTCCAACAGGGTAGATTTAGACTGAACATTAGGAAAGAATTTTTCACAGAAAGAGTGCTCGGGCATTGGAACAGGCTGCCCAGGGAGGTGGTTGAGTCACCATCCCTGGATGTGTTTAAGAGCCGTTTAGATGTGATGTTGGGGGATATGGTGTAGGGGAGAACTTTGTAGAGTAGGGTAGATGGTTGGACTCGATGATCCCAAGGGTCTCTTCCAACCTAGACAATTCTATGATTCTATGATTCTACATTCTCATTCCCAGAGAGACTATTTTCTTTCTAGATGTCGGGGGGCTGGTTCTGGTCCAGCTTATGTAAATAAAATGAGTATGTCATCAATTAAGTTCATGACTGTGGTGTAACTTCCACTGTTACCTTCGATAAGCAAATGAACACTATTAACAGCAAAATCACAGGTGAAAGGGAAAATATCTGAAAGCTCTCTAAGAAGGTGATTCACATTTACATTATTAAGACTTTTATAGATGTCTGTAAAACTGACACCTCAGTCCTACTGGAAGAAAAAGAACCATTCACTGCCTCATGCCTGCAGCTTGGCCACGTTTCTATATTTTCAAAACCAAACTTAACCTTTCTGTCTATATGCTTATACGTATCTATAAATGTATGCATGCATTTGGGTTATGTGGTCTTTGTGATACTCTTCCCTTAACTAAATGAGTCCTGAATGATTCAAGCCAATTCTGCACTTTCTAAATTAGTCTGGATGCATCTTCAGGCTATATATAATTTGGGTGTAATAGGTATTTCATAAGCCTCTTCAACATACTCAGCACACCACGCATAGCATTTCTCTCGCCGTGTGACAACAGCTTTCATCAAGGGCTTAACAGAGGTCAATTTAATTTTAGGGTATGAAACATTGTAGCGGCATGGAATCACAGAATCACGGAATTTTCAGAGTTGGAAGGGACCTGTAGAGATCATCTAGTCCAACTCCCCTGCCAAAGCAGGATTGCCCAGAGCACATTACTCAGGACTGCATCTACGCACGTCTTGAAAATCTCCAGAGAAGGGCACTCCACAACCTCCCTGGGCAGCCTGTTCCAGTGCTCTGTCGCCCTAACCGTAAAGAAGTTTTTCCGTGTATTTGAACGGAACCTCCTATGTTCCAACTTGTGCCCATTGCCCCTCGTCCTGTCATTGGGAACCACTGAAAAGAGTCTGGCTCCATCCTCCTTCAACCCACCCTTTAGATACTTGTACGCAGTAATAAGGTCTCCCCTCAGCCTTCTCTTCTCCAGGCTAAAGAGTCCCAGCTCTCTCAGCCTTTCCTCATACGGGAGATGCTCCAATCCCTCAATCATCTTAGTTGCCCTACGCTGGACTCTCTCCAGCAGTTCCCTGTCCCTCTTGAACTGGGGAGCCCAGAACTGGACACAGTATTCCAGTTGTGGCCTCACCAGTGCCGAGTAGAGGGGGAGAATGACCTCCCTCAACCTACTGGCCGCAATCTTCCCTATGCAGCCCAGGATTCCATTGGCCTTTTTGGCGACAAGGTCACATTGCTGAGTCATGGATAATTTACTATCTACCAGGACCCCCAGATCCTTCTCCTCAGAACTACTTCCCAGCAGGTCCACCCCTAACCTATACTGGTGCTTAGCATTCTTCTTCCCCAGGTGCAGGACCTTGCACTTGCTTTTGTTGAACCTCATTAGGTTCTTCTCTGCCCAGCTCTCCAGCCTGTCCAGGTCACACTGGATGGCAGCGCGGTCCTCTGGAGTGTCAGCCACCCCTCCCAGTTTGGTATCATCAGCGAACTTGCTGAGGATACACTCTGTCCCCTCATCTAGGTCATTAATGAATATATTGAAGAAAATTGGACCGAGTATTGACCCCTGGGGGACACTGCTGGTTACAGGCCTCCAACTAGACTCTGTGCCGCTGATCACAACCCTCTGAGTTCTGTCACACAGCCAGCTCTCAATCCACCTCGCTGTCGCCTCATCCAGCCCACACTTCCTCAGCTTCCTAATGAGGACGTTATGGGAGACAGTGTCAAAAGCCTTGCTGAAGTCAAGGTAGATGTCATCTACGGCTCTCCCCTCATCCAGCCAACCAGTTATAACATCACAGAAGGCTATCAGATAGGTCAAGCATGATTTACCCTTGGTAAATCCATGTTGACCACTTCCAATCACTTCCTGTTCCTCAACATGTTTGGAAATGACATCCAGAATGAGTCTCTCAATTTTACAATTCTTTAAAAAAGTAATATTTCTATGTGAAATTGACAAGCTAAGTGGCTTCCTTGGTGCCTGTTGAGTTTTTGATTCGATGGCAGGAAGCTGAAAGCACGTGCTGTGTGTTGAAAGGCATGGGCAGCCTGCCCGCCTGTTGGAGCAATCCTTGGACCGGTCTGCACAGAGCCCCTCCTGACTCTTATCTGCAGGCAGCCACAGTTGGTCCACTCCAAAAGGGATTCCAGGAGTGATTCTGCATGCATGAAGTGTGAACAATCAGGAAGAACAGCTTTCTGGACTGAAAAATTGAGCGATTTGAACTGACAGGGTAGGCGCAGCCTTTGTGAGAGCAGCATAAATCCATAGCGCTGGCATAACAGACTCCTTTCACCGCACATCACTCCTGTCCGAGCTTGAAGGGAGGCTATAACGCGTGACTCCAATCAGAATTAAAATGGTGTGAAGTTCTCCTCAAGTATTCATTAGAATATGCATTACAAGTGTATATTTAGCTATCATTGTCTTGCTGTTTGCAACAATTACAAGGTCTTCTCCCACAGAATCTATAGCGATAGACACAATATCTGAAAACTAACTAGCCCTCTTTAAAAATATGGTGTTATAAACATAGTTACAACAATATTTGACATCTTATAAATGAGGATTAATATTTAATTTCTAAAAAAGTGTTATTCTTTCAGTTATGGTTATTCAAAGTACATCAATGTCCACAGCAGTCAACATTTTGCACCTTTCTAAATGCTTCTTTCTCAGAAGCAGGACAACGACGAACTGGAACTATGGAGTAACCATGAAAAGGGAAGAGAAATTCAGGCATCTGCTGTAGAAATACACAGCAACCACTCTGAGCAGCTGAGCAGTGCTTATTAAGTAAAAGGCAATTAAAATCAAATATTTTCAACATTTTTGAAATGTTGAACCGTTTTCACTGCCTGTGTGTAAACTATTCATACTGCACAGCAAAATGTGTCTAAGAAACAAAACCTAAGCTTAATTAAATTGTCCTGGCAGCTTCTTTAGCTTAGAAGCAGATATAGATTAGAAAGAGATGTTTACATCTCCCATTTTCTCTCGGTCTTCAACAGCTTTATAAACATCTTGAAGCATGCACAAATTTTTGCACATTATAGTAAAGGTAGCATTTTAAAATCACCAGGAAAAAAAAAGTTTATTCAGGCAAAGAACTGAAAATGTGTTCTAAAATTTTTGACTGAAAAATTCAATGCAATTAACTGGACTTAAGTGAATATAAAAGTATCAAAAGCAATCAAAAGAAAATAAAGCACACAAAATTAGTCTGTAAATCACTGAAACATACAAAGATTATCAATGTATGGGTAAGTTAAACGCTCTAAAATCTGAAAAGTAGGGTTATCATGAAACTCGGACTACAAGAATATAGTGGTTTAACAAAAACTTTGAAAACCAGGAAAGAAATATTGTATTGCTTTGATCCAACTGAGACATAGCTTGTTTTGTTTCTATACTCATCTCATGGATCAGACATGTCAGACTTTTGAAGACTTAAGAAGACATTCTAAATGAACAGAGACATGAAATCCTGCCAAAGGTGGTGGCCTGAAATACTTATTTTCTGTTCAGTTGAAACCTGAAG
Source organism: Anarhynchus alexandrinus (assembly GCA_008711295.1). Classification (NCBI taxonomy): domain Eukaryota; kingdom Metazoa; phylum Chordata; class Aves; order Charadriiformes; family Charadriidae; genus Anarhynchus; species Anarhynchus alexandrinus. The sequence goes on along the minus strand of VUYV01000086.1, from coordinate 1,142,330 downwards.
AATATTCTTTCTAAAACCACATCTCTGGAATAAATAACAAAGCTATCATTCAGAACAATTTAAAAAAAAAATTAAAAGACTTTTAAAATGTCTTCCTGTGATTGAAGTTTAGATTAACTTTCTGATGCATTGGCAATAGAAACTCTGGGCCCTTTTCATGTTAATTTGGCAAATATAAATCATCTACGTAGTAAATGTCACTATTTTGTACAGCAACTGGATCTCTAATGTTGTTCCAATGTGGAGAAGTTGGAATGGTTCCTTTTTGTTTCAAAAGAGCACAAATGTGGATCCTTACCCAAGAATCCTGAATACCATCAAAATCTTTATGTTAGTATCTTCAGTTGCTCTAGTGATTTTACTTTAGGAGGTGGTATAATATATATGCAATAATAATTTATGACACCACCACCAACAGCTCCGATGGGTGGGTGGGGTTACAGAAAAGCTAATGGATTCTGGAAGATGCTTAACTTGATTTGGGGGAATCAAGAAGAATATGTGTCTGGTGGCCTCAGGAAATTTAAATGAAATCATTTGTCCTGCTCTATTCAGCAGAACTGGGCTGCTAAGTAGAGATACAGAAGGCAATGCTGTCGTATCGACAGAGGACCTGGGTGGCCTGGGAGCACTGACATCTTCACACAGGTACCATATCTGAAGAATTTATCTTCTGTATCTTTACTGTTCCTTACCTGACTGGAAAAAAGTGTGTGTAATAGGAAGTATTCTCCTCCAGGCAGTACCGCTGGATAGCTCTTGCACCTGCCCCGCAGGGACCACAGAGCCTGATTGAGTAGGTACAATACATTCATAATTGCCTCCCTCAGAAGACAGGCAAGCAGCAGGGGGTAAACTCTATTCCAGTGCGCTCCGTGTGTGTGTGTGTAGGAAACACATTATTTTTGAGTTAAAGACCAGATTCTGCAAAACTAAATGTCCGTAGTAATTTCAGCCTCAGACAATGCAACACAGCCAAGAAATATTGCTTCTATCAGAACGCGTTGTCCAGTCTGTGTAACGGCAACCATTTTCTATTCTCTTTGAATATTAGCTGTGATCTCACTTGCACAAATTCGTGAGTCATATTGCTTTAATCAGTTCCAAAGTTCACAGCAAATACAAGGACACAAGAGCTATTTTGTAACTGTAATGTCTCCCAGTGGACGTGAAGAAAATATGGATGAGTACTATTCAGAAAGACCTGTAGGTTCCACCACGTAGGAGCTCACTCCTGTTCAAGCAAGGGTGCAAAACCACCTAGAAATCCTACGGTAATATCTGTTTATTCTTTTTATTTTACGATCAGCCTGGAAACTCAGTGATTCTGACTTTAGACCACCCATGTTACTTCCAAAGCATACCTTCAAAGCAGAGATAGATATTGAAAACCAATCTCCCATTGCCCCTTCCTTTTTTCCTGTATTTCCCCCCTAGATTTCCCATATCTGCTTCTACTGCATGTCTTCACGACAGCCTGAGATCCCAGTTCCTGGCATGTCAGAGCTTCTTGGCTCCTAAACCTAATCACCTTAAGCTGAGCATGTTCTTACCTGAGCTACAGCAGTTTGTGAATGTCATAGATATGAAAAATTCAGAGTGGTAAAAAAGTGGTATTATTTTTAGAAATATGTTCCAGTTGGTTTTCTGACACAGAGTCAGTGAAAAATGTAATTTGAGATTTGATGATCAACTTTTTGTTCCAAACTTGTAACACAGCAAAACAGCTAGTTGTGCCCGTCTCTCTATTTTACGTGTACACATATGACCCTGTGTTGTAGTAAGTTAAATAGTTAACATGACCATTTCAAGAGAGAAATACGATACTGCATTGATTTGTCTGACACATGGCACATTTGCTTTTCAGACTTACTCCATTTTTATTTTGATATATGATGCTAAAATAATGTAGGGCTGATTCAAGAATCTGAAATTCTCACGTCCTGTACCTAACGGGCATCTGGAAAAATCGTGGTGTCTTCCTGAATCTGCTTCAGCAGCTGTCTGCTCAGCAGGAGGAACAAGTTTCCACGTTCCAGTAACTGCTAATTACCACTGATGCAAAACCCCTCCTTACCGCGCCACCACTTCTTTTCAACGAAATGTGGGAATGGCTGCGGGCAGTACCCAAAGGGGCGTTATCTCTGCCTTTGGGTGAGTATTGCACGTCCACTGAGTCTCAGCTGGTGACATACCTTTTGCTGAAATTCAGGAGCTTTATCTGGTATGGATAATAGGGTTCGCCTTTATATTTCTACTTGATATTTCATGAGTGTGTCATCCGATCTCCTCACGGCTTTACAGTTCTTTTTAATATAAAAGTGTTTTTTCACTCCTCTAAACCCTATATCAGGGTTTCATGTTTAATACTTTATATTTAATATATGTACTAGCAGCCACATTTTTTGGTAGAAAGCCTTCTTCTACAATTCGGAGTGACGCACCATCGGTACCTTAAAGTCCATTCTGCACTGTCTTTCTTTTCTAACCGATCCAATGTGAAGCAGTCAAAAGTTATTTAGGGACTGACATTGACATAACTTTGCCACAAGCAACCGAAGCAATTACGAGACCTGGGTTGGGTGCAGCTGAAACACCTTGATAAGAAAGCAATGAAAAATGACACATCACACAAACAGAATGGTTTCATCAGCCCAACACTAAATCAACATGTATGTTTCTGGCACTCCCCATTCTTTCGATAATAGAATAATCAAACAGAGAGGAGGACTGATATCCCCAATTTTTCCTGACAGGCTGGAAATGAACTAAAGTAAAGCATGCCTGGGCACTGTCATTTGACTGTATTTTAACCCAGACGGTTTCAATTTAGTGCTCCATAAACCACTTCATATTTTAGTCTGGCTTGCCTGTGGTTGGTATAAGAAGATAATCTGTTTGTTGGATTTCTCCTTCATTCCCTAAAAAAAATCAGTATTTACTAGGACCGTTGAAATCAGGAAGGATATCAAAACAACAAAAGCACAAATAAAATTTGGAAAATAGGTTACCTGATTTTCTGTGCCCTGTGCAGGCAGCATGTCTAAACAGTGGTAAGAGTTAATGAGAGAAACATGATACTCTGGCTGCTTTGGCAGAAAAGGCATCTCTATCCAACAGAATTAGCTTTTTCCGCCTTTCTAGTGAAAGAATGAGATCTATCCACGAGATATTTTTTTTTTTCTGGGACATTCCAGTTTACAGAATAGTTTGGTATTTGTTAATTTATTTCTCTTTCCAAAGTTAACCACAAGTATCATTAGATGAGTAAGCTGATTTTATACTTCTCAGAAGAAATTTAGCATTTCTAATATTTCACTGTAATTTTCCCTTCCTTTTCACTTACAGTATCAGCAAAGTCCCCTTGATAACCTATCCGGATGAAATGTCTTCCTACCCCTCAAATGCTACCACATATGACAAAATTACAGGAGTTTTTGTGAAGCAGTAAGGTAGTTTATTCCAACACAAAAGGCAATATTTCCATCTCTTGCCAGGCAAAATAGATCTTCCTATTTATGCATTTCTATTACTGTATCATTATGCAGTGATATATCAGCTACAATAAATAATGAAAACCCTATATTAGAGAAGGAGGTTTTCAAAGCTGTGAGTGGTAGAAACAATGCAGCATGGCACTTGCGTAGTCATCCTTCCAAGTGCAAGGATAGAGCCTGATAAATGGAGGAAAATCTAAGTAAGTCTGTAGAATCTATATACTGAAGATAAGCATTTGAAGAGAGAGTGCAAGAGAGGGGCAAAGTATAGTAAGAGGTTATAGTAAGAAAAGTAAAAATTTCCATTTGATTCAATGTCTTAATAATGCTCCTACACAAATCTTCATTAAAGAATCCAAAAAATACAGCAAAGTATTCTGACACTACAAATTTCTTTCTAACAATATTTTTACTTTTTTTTTTTTCTTTTGAAATCAAGTGTGCAAGTCTTCTAGGTATTGCAGTAGGAAAGTGCATGGTAAACATGGCACATATTTTGATAGCTATCTCTAATAAGGTATTTTCCTGCTTATTGAATTATGCTGCTACATAAAATGAGAAAACTGCCAACCAAGGAGAGTAATACTTCAAATTGAAGAAAGTAAGGCTTAGAAAGTGCCATAAACAAAGCTGAATAAAACTTTTAAAAGACTAATATCTGACTTTAGCAGAAACCGAATGGTTGATGTCTCACAGCTACTCAACCTACTGAAAACACCGATTGTAATAGGAACCTTTAGCACCAGCGTCAGCTCCGTCTACAATAAAAGCAGCCAGCAACCATATAATTCCTAGCACTCAAATTATTTATATGTAACCTCTATATATTTACCTTTGTCTACATAAGCAGCTATTGATTTCTGCTGAAGATTCACTGAACTGACATGCCCATTGCTTGTTCACTAAGAAATACAAATATTTTATCTTCAGGTTGGACAGGAGTAAGAGACAATCTCTGCCACCATTTATTACATTATCAGTTACAACGGAAGGGTTTTTTTCTTTTTTAAAATGCTCTTGCGTCCCTGCACCAATCTGGTGTATAGGATTTATAAAAAAGAATGTTAAAAAGGGGTTTTAAGAGAATATGTAACATCAAGGATGAAAATTATTTCAGCTATCATTTATTCCAGAGGCTTCTTTTATCATCATTATTATAATCTTTCCCTTTTGTGCAATGATTATGATAACATGTCGCAGTTCTAGTTCAACCCCCTGAGATTTACATTCACCACAAAGACACCTTGTTTGTATTTTCAGTGTTAATGATTTCACCAGTATGTTGAGCAATGATTAAAATTCCTATTTATGCTTTATCTATCAAAAAAAAAATCTCATAACAGACAGTGATATAAGATATCAAGATATTTAAATTCAAAAGTACAAAATCACCACTGGACTGTATATTGAATAGCAATGTGGTTTTTCTTCATAGAAAAGGACCCCAGGAAACGATGATAACTACACCCAGCACAACAGAAGAAAAGTAGCTCAAAGCAAGATGTAGGTAGATAATTCTAAGCTTGAAAAGGGCACAGAACAGGAGGAAGAAAGAATAAGGCCTCCATCCTATGATGGAGGAGCAGAAGAAACTCTCTAATATCAGCAATAGCTTCAAGGGGTAGCCCATGCTCTGTTCTGGCTAGTTTATAACCCTGACTGCTATGGGTCTGATCACTTTGCTCTTGGCATAATTTTTAGACCAGCACAACTCAGTTTTGGAGAGGAAAGGGATAATACATCTGAAAATGAGCCTGGACCTGAATCCTACTGATTTGAGTGGCCTTTAGGCACCTTAAGTCCACTCTGGGCATGCTGTTTCCATCATCTGGGGACGTGTAAGCTAACCCCTTAAAACTGAACTAGTAACCTCAACTCCCCTCCTAGTCTTTGAAGACAAAGAGATTGATCTAAAAGGCAATTAATTTATTCTAAAATAAGTCTCCAAAAGGTGGAAGGCTTTTAGAAATGCCTACCTTAAAACTCACAGCCATTAGCTGAAGTTCAGACATCAAACTTTTAGGCGTCTGTTAGGATTGACTGCTACTATTGGATGTAAGAAATATCCTTAAACACTCCCCACACAGTGGCTGCCTTCCCCTCTACCACCCTTATGCAGCACATTTTTCACAGAACAGTTTATATTTATGTACACTTACATATTTATCTATACTGTCCCACGATATTTAGGACCAGACACAGGTGTTTGGCACTGAGACTGCAGATCTCAGGTTTTCTTCCAAAACCTCATTCTCCCACGAATATGGAACAATACCTTCAAGTCAGATAATGCTGCATGTTGGAAAAATGATCAGTACATTCATAAACACTATTAGGGAATGTGGGAATAGTCTTCCTTGGTCTCTTCTGATGAAAATGTGCTGTTATTCATAAAGGTGATCCCCTGAACCAAGTCCTTCAACACTAGAAAGTTATGTGAGAGACAAAAAGTGGAAAAAAATAATAGGAAATGGCATAGTGCTAGGTTGCTTTAGTATAGCCAGAAATCTCTCTTGCTAACAGAGAAGCCATCCTTTGGACCAGACACTTAGTAGATAAATAGAAAAATTGCACAGTCCATTACCACACATTTATATAACAATTCCTCTAATTTTCTTATCTATTATTACTTTTTATATTATTATTAATATTATCGTCGTAGGCGCTCGGATTCACCTGAGCTGACCCACTGGAATTATTTGAACACAGTACCATGTTGACGCAATGTAGTACAGCCATGTTGCTTTTGAAACAATTTGAAGAAAACCTATGTCCTGGTTTGAGGTAAACCAGAACCAATTATTTTAACCATATGTAACCATATATTTAACCATATATTTAACCAGAACCGTATATTTTAAGAAAATGTAAAGTGCATTTATCATTTTCATAAGCACTTTGGCAAACATAGAGTAAGGATGTTATCTTTATACGGTTAATTAAGTATTTTAATGCCTACACTGATTATTCATTATCATGGTATTTCCAGGGAAACTCAGATCCTTATCATATGTGGTAGGAGAGAATTTATTTTGGTCATTTAGCAGGGGATTTCCGACCTAAGATATCTGCAATGTAGTTTGTATCTGTGCTAGTCACTGTAGGATCCTCGTATAGTCGATGGGAAGAAACAGGCACTGCAATACTATAGTCAGATTTAGAAGTTTATTTTAGGATGCAGTGAATCACACTCTAGAAGTTCTGCTGTTCTTCACTGATTGTAAGTGGAAGTAAGTATGATTAACTCAGACGAAGACATCTATATTTTAGATATCTGTGTTCAGTTACATGAATTCACCCACAAATTGTGCACATACACATTTACACATCTGGATATTATTCTAGAGAACTGCATAAATCAGCCAAAACCATTTCATGACTTATTTAATGAACAGAGGGAGCTCTTGTTACTTTTCTTAAAGCAGTATTTCATCATGCATTGATATTCTAATCTATGACAAACATATGAGTGAACACCCAAGCCATACAGTTTACTTTAGCATATCTGTAGTTTTCAATGGAGCGTGGCGTAGAAGCATGCAAAACATCCCTAAAGGCAACAGATTATATAACATTGGTGCAGCACCAGGCCAAAAAAACACCTGAGGTCCCAAAAGCAGTCTAAATTCATTAGCGTGGTCCTAATTAACTTTGCTGCCTAGAAGGAGTTTTGACTAATTCAGATGCACTTCTATACCAGCATGACTATATCACTTCCAGTTGTGGAAGGAGTTAAGTCCGTGCTCCTTTGCAGTTCCCTGCTCCATACTTAATTGTATGGCAGAAGAAAGCTTCATGACAAGGACAGCAGAACAGCCCACTGCACTGGAACCTAGCAACCGACAAATACTTCAGATGATACAGCCCATGTTCATCAAACCTTTCTATGGTCTTAAACAAAAAACTTGCACATTGTAGTCCTATACTTTGATTTCTCCCATATTTATTTCGTCTTGGAAATGATTGAGAGAATGTGTTTTCAACTGGAATTTCCTCAGCTAGAAAATTCGCATTGCTGTGAGTCAAGATCTATCTGGAGGAAGTAAACCAAAAGGGAGAAAAAATGATTCCTCTGTCATTATGAAGCCATGTATTGGCTCAGTTCAACTTAAATTTGAACTTCATAGCTCTAGAAAGCTTAGGTGGGGATAGATGGAGGATAGAGGGTCAGACAGGATGGTGCCACAGAAGGGGGAAAGGGCATAGTCTGAGTAAGGGGAAAGGGAGTAGCTACTCTGCTTTGCTCTTCACTTTATTATTATAAAGGTACGTATGCACTCTGCATCTGTACAGGTACAACACACACAAGCCAGCCATCGCTATGCTAAGCCTGACCTATCTCTTATTCATGCAGTTAATCACTTTTTCTCACTAGGACACATACTCATGCTCATGTCTATCACAACTCAAAAGCATGGGAGGAAAGAAACGATGAGATTCCCCTCAGTAAATGAAAAACTAAACTTTGTGCGCTGATAAAATGAAAGATGTTCTTATAATGAGACCTTTTAAAAATAATAGCTTCAGTTCAAACTGCTGATAGACTTAAGTAGCATTCTTTGTCTTTTTACAGAGTACTTTAATGATTTACAGTAGATCTGTATCTAACTTGCATCTGTTCTATTGTATTTTGACAAAACCACTGAAGGTTTCTCTATATTACACAATTCCAAATTTAATTTGAACTGAGCAATCTGTATAAGCAGATTTGCACAGCAGTCTGTGCTCTTAAAACCTACTGTAAATTCTATACATCAGAGCAATTAGGAAGACTATTTTTTCTGAATAAATAACATAAAATAATTTTGACAAGTAGAAATGACTTGAAATTCATAAACTCATGCTTTTATATTTTATTAAAAAGATTTTTCTTCCAAATGTCATTACATTAAAAAAAACCCCAACCCGTACTGTAACGGGTATTTAGCCTGGAAATACTCACAGAAGGATTGTATAATTAAGGCCTGCATGAACTTAATTATAGGACTGTTTAAAGGCTTCAATTACTTCTAGTATATTTTCTGGTCTTTTTTGAAGACTTCGTTAAATTTATTCAGATATTTCAAGAGTAAGTCTATTTTCCTATACTTCAATTTATTGGATACACCGTCACTTGACAGTGCCTTTACCTACAGTGACTTTGTACATCACCTCAAGAGAAAAAAAAGCCCAGAAGACTTCTCGAAAACTCTAATTTGGAAAAATAGTTTGAGTGCTAAAATTGCATTCTTTATCAAATAAAGTAATATCTCTATTTGCAGAAAGGCCAGGGGAAACCTCCCCTCTGTTCTTACCTCTGAGAACTCTTAGCTGAGAAAAAGGGAAACTCTCAGCTCAGAAAAGTGGTTTGTCCTCTCTCTTTGCGATCATTCTGCTTGTCTTCTTAGTAGCCAAATGTCTTATGATCAGTGGCCCAATTTTAAATTCCCTTTGACTTTTTTTTTTCTTATTGGAGTTTCACAACAGTGCATCATGATCGAAATATTTATTTATATGTATGAGGGTTACAAATGAAAGCCACACGAAAGACAGCAGGTATAAAGTAAAAGTGATTTGCATAAGCATCTTTTTTTAATCAAAGAAATTTGATAATGATTAAAAACAAATTCCATTGTACAAAAATTTCACTTGATGTGAACTCAGTTTTTTCAAGAATCATAATATTTTCTGTAACGCTCGGTGGAAAACAAATCATCAGGCATGTTGTCTAGTGTTATGAAAAACGTGTGAGGCAGAGAAAAAAGCAAAAGGGATAGGCTACACCTCCTCAAATTCTATCTGTCCAGCATGTAGGCCCGTGTGTCAGCTTGTCATGTATGTCACCCATCTCTTGCCATATATTTTAGAAGGTTTTCCAGGGATCATTTCTCACATTATCAAGTAGATGAGTCACTCTCTTGATTAAAAAGGCAGCACACAGGCTTCCCATGCCATACAAGAAGTCCTGCCGTACCCAGGACAGTGAGACGGGACTAGTAGATATGATGCAAGATCTATAAAAACACAGATACAGAGGTATCTGGTATGAGAGCAGGAATCGGAGGACAGATCAAGCGGCATCAGATCTTGTGGTTAGGCAACTGAATTGACCCCAGTTTTTAATTAACAATGACTTAATTTAGACACTTCATTCAAATGTTCTCATTTACCTTCAGACATCTCTATCCAGCCCAAGGTAGTGGTTCATTGCAAGACTGCAGAAGCTGTTGTTCAGGTTTTTAAAAGCAGGCTGCGTTTTCATAGCTGCCTTCCACTACAGCACAGAGCTCTGTCAGTATGTTTTGCCTCTAAAAAGCAGTTTTCTTCCTTGAATTAGGTATCGATATCACATGATACTACTCACAGAACATATAACAATGCTGACTGGACTTTTCCTGTTTATCAAGACAAATTTTGAATGATCCTTGAATAAGAAAAAAAAAAATCCCCAAATGTAGCCACGTACAACGTGCTTTTATATGAGTTTTGAGGTAAGGTGAAGGCTGATGGAAAACATATATTTTTAGATTTCTTTATACGGTGTATTTCAATAAAACTCAAGGCTTTAATTTGCAGGCATGGAATTTAATTTCCAAGGCATGGAATTTCTGCTGGGTTTATGAACAATCTGGTATTGTGATATCAAACTTCTAATATATGGCTTCATTCAGAATTGGTATGTAGCTTTTATGTTAAACAATATATTTCATATACGTTTAAATTTAGTCTAGTGAGAGCAGGGTGGGCTATGATCCCATGTGAACAACAAATGATAGTATTCAAGAATAACAATGAAGTGGATATTCACAAAATGGGATTTGATCTGTATTAGCAAAGCACATAAAGACAACATTTAAAGCTCCTATAATTTTTCAATCTACAGTGTAACTGGATATAACAGCAAAGGTCAAATATGTAGTCATTTACTGTCCTTAACAAGAATGATATAGTAGCTGCAAGGTCTCATCAACCTAAATGGCCATGACATTTCCATTTGAGTCCTGGCAGCATAAAGGCAAATGTTGATTAAATTAAAAGCCTACTGTTATTTAGAGCACATGCTTTTAATCTGAATAAAGAGGTCATACAGAACTGTCCCAAAACATACTTGCGGATATCTGAATCATATATACCTCATCATCTCCTTATCATAGTCAACATCTGTCTCTTGCATTTCCCTCTTTNCCCCCCCCCCCAAAAAAAAAAGACACCTCCTGCAAACCACCTTCACAAAGAGCCGCAGCATGCTCCTTGGGTATTACCTGTACTATTTCAAACAGGTTCAGAAAGCACATAGTTCTGTAGGGATGGTTTTATGTAACCAGATTAGTGGACCTTATACTGTACCTTTTAATAAAAATGAATCCTACAGTGCCTATTTTAAATACTTATTTCCTGGTTTAGAGAACATAACGTTAAGTCACAGATTATTGAAAATATAATATCAGAAAATAAAATCTGATTTTCACTTTTTAAAGAAATTTAAACCTCAATTTAATCCTGATTTTCATAAAGCAGCTACTTTTCTTGTAGCTGTAAAATATTGTATATTCAAATTGACCTTTGTAATTTAATTATAAATCTTTTTATATAATGTTTCATGTTGATACTGTATGATGTTCACGAGTTGTAGCAGAGTCCAGCAATTCCTGGACTGATGGAAAAGTCTGTCATTAGAATAGATCTTGTCATTCCTTAAGATTCTGTATTATTTTTCATAGTTGGAGAAAAAGTCTGAGCTGCTGAATGACACCGTCTAACATTTCAGCTGGCTTAATTAGCAAAAACATCCCCAAAGAATGAAATTATACCCAACAGGGAATGTTTTATTTCAGTCAAAAATATTCAAGGGGCTGAAATATCCAAATTAGAAATAGTCTTCTTAATACTATTAAAATTTCTTTCCATTTTAGAATCTTTTCACAAACAAATCTTTAAACTTAGACTGTGTGCTCACTTCCTACACTGGCTGAAAGCAAAACAGCAATAAATATTTTAAGACTTTAATAATTTCCAGACCCCTTAAAGTACCAATTAGCATATTAATGCAATGGTTCATTGGTCTTATCCAAGAAGTTAAACTTCTAAATGACTAAATAAAAAGCTTTTATTACATGACTGTGTGAAGACTGGTATTACTTGCAAAGGAACAGGACAGGAAAAAATACAAACCCTACATTTGATAAATTGTTCAGTCAAATCATTTCAAAGGTCTCTTGTCTTTCTGTAATTAGTCTAGCAATTAAAACTCGATCTATACGCTGAAAATTATATTTGACTTCATAATTATGTTTTAATCTGCTAGTGTCCTATTCAGAAAGATCATGTAATTCATTTCTAACTATACTCATTATTACGTGTGCCTAAAAACATTCAGTATATTTTCACTGAGTTCTCAGGAAAAAACCCCAAGCAAGCAACTGTACTTGTTCAGATTTGGCGGGCGAGAGGTTTTGCTGGTACATGAGCTCAGTGCCGGCAAATAAAACGGGTGGGAATAAGAGAGAACTGTTGGAAATTTCTTGACTTAGTGGCCAACACAAACTGGCTACAGTACCCATAAAAGAAATACAGAGTGTTCCCTAAACCTCTGAGTTGCAGAAATCCTCATGAAATTGAAGACCCTTTAGATGAAGACTCTGAAACTTGGCTGTCTCTGGTCATACATAGTGTTCTACATGCCACCATTCCCCCATAGGCTGGAAGAGTGGCTGGCCAGTTTTCTGAGTGCACAGCTGGGATTTCCCCGAAAAAGTCTACTTTGGCCAGATCTAGTGGCTTTTGGTGTCAACGGCTACAAAGCTGTGCATAAGAGAGACTCTAAACCCTGCAGATTAATCAACTGCACCATGACTTTTCTGTCCCAGGTTACAAAGGAGAGATCAGGAACAGCGATGCTACCTGCAAGAAAATTTCCTAGGGCGCATGCTGTTCCAAGCACAGTACATTCACTGCTATGATGAATACATGTTGGCAACACAAAAGAATAAAGGGGAATGGCAATGTCTAAAGCTTAAGAGTTCATCTCCTGTAGCAAAGGAAGAGATGTAGTAGAAAAGGGAATTTTTCTTTACACGCGTGTAGCTGCAGGTAATAAAATAAGGCTAGTGCTGCTACTGAAGTTGTAGAAGGTACTTTTGCAGACAGATACACATAACAAGATTTCTCCCAGACAGAAGCACTTGATTCTGCCCTGATGCTTTATTATAATATTTTTGCCATTGATGATTGAGAAAATTGGCGAGGCAAAGCAGGGTGCTCACGCACGTCCTCATTGTCAACAAAGGAGAACATAAACTTGTAGCTGCAGGAAATGGAGAAGATGCGACCTACAAGAGTTATCTTATAGTACACATATCAGACAGTCAGATATGGAAATAGAGTAGGTAAAAAAATTATACCTATGTATAAAAATAACTATTACAGTGAATGAAAATACACTCAGATACAGCATGACAACATTCAACTCAAAAGAGGTTCTTGTCACTAACTTTCCACTAGTATGAACTAGATAACGTATGCAGTCTTGTGCAATTTATAGTATTTTCAAAGAAAAGGATAGTACACCGTAAGCATATGTATACTCCCAGTGTCAGACTTTGTTGCAGAAATCTCACTTCGCTTTTTAATAACCAGATTGCTTTTCCCTTTCCCTTAAATGAAACTAGCAGGTCTGCTTCACTGGTTCATTTTGTCATTGAGTGGTCTCCATATTTTCATTCCAAGATATTATGTCTTAGATAGGTACAGCTTTGGAAAATAAAGAGCTAATATTTTCAAATTGTGGAATAACAGCAGAATGGATACCGTCAGCTCTAAGGGTTGTTTTAACACATATGAGTCTATTGAAAACAAACACTATCTACCAGGACTTGTAACAAACAAACTTAAGAGATGGAAAATGCATAATAGGTTACCAAATCCAGCTAGTTTTTCTAATCTGATGAAGCCTCTAGGTTTTACAAAGAGGTCTGTATTATTAGTCCTTAAGACATCGTAGCCACAAAATGTGCACATAAGGTGCAAATGCACACAATGTATGTATAGTAAGCATGCAAGGTGAATATGTATATGTACTACAGAGCCTCACAAACTTAAGTTTCAGTTGGTGTGGAATCAGGCTATTGCGGTAGGAACAAACAAACTTCACCTGTTGAAGGGCAACCAAATACTTGAGGTAGGGATGTGCACTGTGGAGTGATGCGACTGCCAGAGGGACTAGCTGGGAGGAAGAGGCTCCTGGGTAGGCCTGGGAAGATGACTCAGCTGCGGCTGCTGATGCAGACATCAACGGTCCTCTGAGGCTACATTTAAGGGCATCAATAAAGGGTCAAGCAAACTGTATCATCAGACACCAGATTGTCTTATCATGGTTAGTTTACTTTCTGATTCCATTTTGGGCTGCTCCAAACAGATTTTTTCAAGACAGGAATGACGTGGGAGGTAGTGAAGTTGTAGGCAGGACAGCTGTGAGGCAGACTGTGTCACTTGGTCTCAGGAACAAGAAGCGGTTCTCTTTGATTTAGCAGTATTGGCCTGTCCATAAGGCCTAATCCAGCTCTTCCCCAGGACAGGGCGATACCCTGTCATTTCCCGCCAGTGCACTACTCATCATGCTCTGGCTCTAAGGCGGGTTGTTACGGTCATAAGCCTGATGAAGAAGTGTGACTGTGACTGAAAGCTGACCAACTTCTCATTTGGGTTTCATTTTACAGCTTTAAGAAGAAATCAGTGCAGGATTACTTATGTTTCCAAACAGCTTGTGAGGGAAGCTATGATTCATTGTTGGAAATCAATGAATAAGGCTGCTGGAAGTGCTCTTCTGCCTACTCTTCTCCATTACAAGCTGCAGTGAAGCTTAGAGTTCTTCATAAAATCATTCCCTGCAATAAGAAACCTGTCGTCTCTGTCTTCACACCTTTCCTAAGGATGAAGATAATTTTTGTCTAAATGACCACTCTCGTTTGAAGTAAAAAAAACAACCCACAACTCTTTGGCTAGCACAGTCTATTTTAAAGGTTTCTATAGTTAAGTGTGGAGAACCCTTATGCTAGGGGGAGAGTTGCATTAGACAGGAAGAAAAAAAAGACAAATATAAAAGCATATTGCCTCTATGACAGCTTACTTTACCACAGAAGTTCAGCTCCTCGAAAGCCTGTGACCATAATAGAAAGAACAGCTGGCAGATAAATAAACCAGAAAAATAATTATGTAAAGAGTAATAGTTATGTGAAGAGCGTGTACAGCTCATCAGAAAAGGAACCCATCACAGGAACTAATTGACATGAAAAATTCATGAAACTGCTAAAGAGTAGCAATTTCCAATATCTCTATGAAGTTCAGAAATCTTTGAATTGTTAGGCACTTTGGTTTCAAGTTCTTTCTGTAGCAGAGTTCAAATAAGACACAAATTAAATCTTCCTTTTTTTCTTCTTTTTTTAATTTCCAAGCACTTTTTTTCCCTCAGAACAATGAACATAAGCACAGGTTCATTTTTTCAGATGTTGCTTACATATATTGAGCCCTGGGGGAGCTAACCAGTTTTCTGTTAGTACCTGATCCTTCTCTTTAATGGGCATTGGATCAGATCCTTAAAGAATAAAGACTAATCCAATACAGTCACCAGAACAAACCATTCTAAAGTACCAGATTATAAAATAATACAGGATTACATGTTTAAAATAAACAATGCCAACCGCATCCTGGGCTGCATCAAAAGAAGTGTGGCCAGCAGGGCGAGGGAGGTGATTCTGCCCCTCTACTCCACTCTCGTGAGACCCCACCCGGAGTACTGCGTCCAGCTCTGGAGTCCCCAACATAAGAAGGACATGGACCTGCTGGAGCGTGTCCAGAGGAGGGCCACGAGGATGATCCGAGGGCTGGAGCACCTCTCCTATGAGGAGAGGCTGAAGGAGTTGGGGCTGTTCAGCCTGGAGAAGAGAAGGCTCCGGGGAGATCTTATTGCGGCCTTCCAGTACCTAAAGGGGGCCTACAGGAGAGCTGGGGAAGGACTTTTTACTAGGGCATGTAGTGACAGGACGAGGGGGAATGGCTTCAAACTGGAAGAGGGCAGGTTTAGATTGACATTAGGAAGAAGTTTTTCACTTTGAGGGTGGTGAGGCACTGGAACAGGTTGCCCAGAGAGGTTGTTGAGGCCCCATCCCTGGAGGTGTTCAAGGCCAGGCTGGACGTGGCCTTGGGCAGCCTGGTCTAGTGGGAGGTGTCCCTGCCTATGGCAGGGGGGTTGGAACTCGATGATCTTCAAGGTCCTTTCCAACCTAAACCATTCTATGATTCTATGATATGCCAGACATATAGGTCACGCCTGATTAGTCAGCAGCAATTTATTCTCTGTTTCAAATAAATAGCCTTTCAGTGTTAACCTACATAAAATTTTAAATGCATTTTTCAAGCCCCTATCTGTCTGTCCTGGTTTGAGGTTTTAACTTTCCAAATGTTAAAGATAAGCAGAGTATGGAGGATATTTTCAAAAAAACCAGTATTTCTGTACCAAGTTAGTCTACTTCAGAAATTGCCCAGCACAATACCATATCATAGTAAAATATGTTGGAACATGAGATGATTTTTCATGTATGCTAATTTTCCCCAGACTCTTGTCATGTTACTTCCATCAGTATACAATTTGCTTGATGTATAATTTCAACAAGTGCTGTAAAGCTTTCGGGAAACATTTAGTAATCTAACCTATTCCATGAGGTGATCATATTTAAACTTTCAAAGTGTCTTTTCTTGGTTTCAAAGGAGTTTGGTGTTTGAAGGTAGCTATAACATAGAAACATCTGTACCACTCTATTTCAAGTGAGACATTAATTTTTATCTTCTTTGCATCCTTCAGGAATACCCCACTAGAGCTCAATGTGCTTGCTAGGCAAATATAACTCAGTTGGCCAAAAGTCTGAGCTCTCTACTATGCTTGGTTGCTTTGTATTTCAGGAATATAGTATAAAACAGTAGCAAAGAGCATTGTAAAGACAGAAGCAAGACATCTGTAAATAGTACTGGCTGTCACAAATCTTGACAGCATCAACTGACCTATAGCATTAACATATTAGCTCTTCGCTTCTTAAGACCCGAAGTGTAAAGAACAGTTTCCAAACTCTGTTTTGCAAAATGATAGGGTCTATTCAGCCCACAGGGGAAAAATGACAGTTATCCAAAATGAAGGTCATTGCTTAACTCTGTCATTTTGCATGCACACAATTCAGCTGCTGAATAGTTGCCTATTCCTGTTTTCTTATCATTATAGTCAAAGCACATGAATAAGAAACCTGGTGTAGACATTTGATTTTGTTATCTTATGTCAACTATGCTTTCGACTGACTGATTGATTGCCCTGATGTAATACACAACTGCGCTGTGTCAAAGCTACCATTCTTCATTTAATTGATTCACCTGCATCTAACCCTGATCATCCACCTGTGAGATTTTCCAATACACATCCTCAGGTTTTCTTCTTCTCTCCTCCAAACATCTGATGAACCATGGGGACCAGACCATACGGGAAATTTCCATTGCCTGACACTTGCTTCTAGTAATATTAACAGCAGCTAGAGGTTAGCCAGCTCAACCAATCTGAAACTCCAAAACACAAGTAGATTTCAGAGGTACTTCTGGGATACCGTGTGTAGCCACAAAAGACTTGTTTTCTTCCTATTTCTCTGCCACCAGAAAGATTCCAGCTACTGACTACTGTATATGAGGCATATGCTGTAGTGGGGTTAACACAGAAAGTATGTAGAGTTTTTCCCAACTTGTTTCAGAAGGACTGTTATCACCCAGCCGCTACGCAGCAGCACATTTCATGCTGTCAGTCTGCTGATGCCGTCTTTGGTCAGCAGGAAAAATTACAGGCTCGCAGTTGCATCTAATTAAGGAGAACACGAAAATAAATGTGAAAAACATTTTGGATGCCAGTGTGTGTACATTGGACTAAGGGCAAAGCAGCAGGAATTGGAAGAAGGGACTGCTTTAAGTCACTTGATTTTTAAATTCATGAGGCCAACTAGCGCACAGATGCGCAAAACCCCTGTGGTTCCTCCTTGTGTGAATAAGTCTCACTCAGCACCACTTTTTCAGTATACCGACCCACTGCCTTTAATTTCAGAGTTTCAGAGGGGGAAAAAAAGTTGCAAAAGTTTGTAATTTTTCTTAAAGAACAGTTTAATATGTCAAAGACCTCTGCTCAAAGCTATCCTTCATTTCATGGTGCCTAGGCATATGCATGTCCCCATTTTCCACTAGGTGATATATTTTCAAGGAAAACTGCATGATACTATGTAAATTTACTACATCTGCGTTGATCTGTATTGAAGGTCATGTTGGTTCTTTCTGACTCGGGGGACTATTGGTACAAAAGGGCTGAGTACAGGAAGAAAGAGAGATGCGTTGAAAAGAGAAAGAAGAAAAAAAAAAGTAAGAGTGATTTCGAATTATCAGGCCACATCTGCAATAGAAAACGGAACTGAATATCTTTCTAGATGTCAGAACATGTCATTTTAAGATCTCTTACAATACAAATTAACATGAATGTTTGGTTCTTCATTAATCTTCGGCGCTAATTTGATTGAACAAGGTCTTTCAGTTCTGTGATTTCTGTCTGACTGTACATCGCACATATGCACACGCCTATACAAACTGACAGCGTGAAAGTGTGGGCACACTCTTAGGAGAAACAGCACATGAACTGAGAACAAAAGCATCTTTTTTTTTTTTTTAATAGAGTACAAAGGGAATCTATTTGCCATCAATATTTAATAAATGTCCTCAGAACTGAGTAAAAAGTGAGGAGGCTGAAACGAAAGCCAGTCATTTCCCAGTGACAGAATTTTGAAGAGACTGGATGATGAAGCAAAACGCTGTACCATTTCAGGGGGAAACAAGAAAAAGTGTCTTCACATTGCCAAGACATAAAAACTTCCTGTAAAGGAAGTGTAGGGCATGTGATTACTTATTCACAAAAGAAAATAAGACTGACAGAAGTTGAGTTGGGGATAAAAAGTGTTAATGATTTTGCATATGCCCTTATTAGTACAGCAGAATTTCCTAGAGGTTGATGGGAAGATGTGGTTTTGAGCATCACTAAAGGATGCTGCTACCTCTTGTTACTCTGCCACGGAAAGTAAGACTTCAGTGTACTTCTTGCACTTAACATCTAAACCTGGTGATACCAATAACAGCATGATCACACTTGGCCACGTGCATGAGTATGAGATGATGTACAGAGTACACAGAGTACAGAGTATAAGGCAAAAATTTTACAAAATAAGGAGGTGGGCAGTAAAAAGCCGTGCCTTTTGATATAACTTCAGAGCAACTTACTTTTGCCCTTTTCCAGCTTGTAAAAAATAAATCTTTGTATTCTTATCACTTTTG
Organism: Anarhynchus alexandrinus; assembly: GCA_008711295.1. Taxonomy (NCBI): domain Eukaryota; kingdom Metazoa; phylum Chordata; class Aves; order Charadriiformes; family Charadriidae; genus Anarhynchus; species Anarhynchus alexandrinus. The sequence goes on along the minus strand of VUYV01000086.1, from coordinate 1,123,461 downwards.
ACTTCCATATGTTGTTTGATTGGGTTTTTCTTCGTATTGTTGGGTGGGGTTTTTTTGTCTTATTTGGAATGAAGAAGGTAGGAGTAGCTCCTTTTTAAAAACTAGATTATCACTATATAATCAGAGATATTGATTTCACTGTAAACTTCTTATGTTTCCTCCATAGGCATGGAGGAAATCAAAAGATACCGTCATATTTCTGCTGATGATTTAAAAACTGCTGCTAATGGATAGTGCAGTGAAATTACATTTTCTCTCCCTCTTCCTCTTTGTCTAAGTACTATTAACAGGTGCTGGATTTCTTCAGTAGGGAGAAAAAAAGGCCACTATAATGAATGCATTAATTTTTTATCATCTGATTTGTTTTCTTCTTGTAAAGCTATGGTTTTGGCAATGATAAAAACATTCCTAGCAGTAGTGCACAGTGAGTGAGCATTGGTATTCATTGGGAAATACAAAGTTGAGCATCACAAGAATGTAGATGTGTTTGCTACACACAAACAAAGATCTACATCACATATTTTCCCTATGTTTATATACACTAGTGATGTTTTTAAAAGACATTATGTAGAAGTAAATTGTATTAAAATGAAATAAATTAGTCCAGTATAGGGCTTGTCAGAGAACACAGTCCTTTACCTCCTTGCCTGCTATGGAGATAAATGCCCATTTCACAGAATCATAGAATGATTTAGGTTGGAAAGGACCTTGAACATCATGGAGTTCCAACCCCCCTGCCACAGGCAGGGACACCTCCCACTAGACCAGGCTGCCCAAGGCCACGTCCAGCCTGGCCTTGAACACCTCCAGAGATGGGGCCTCAACAACCTCTCAGGGCAACCTGTTCCAGTGCCTCACCACCCTCAGAGTGAAAATTTTCTTCCTAATGTTTAATCTAAACCTGCCCTCTTCCAGTTTGAAGCCATTCCCCCTCGTCCTATCACTACATACCCTAGTAAAAAGTCCTTCTCCAGCTCTCCTGTAGGCCCCCTTCAGGTACTGGAAGGCCGTAATAAGATCTCCCTGGAGCCTTCTTTTCTCCAGGCTGAAGAGCCCCAACTCTTTCAGCCTCTCCTCATCAGAGAGGTGCTCCAGCCCTCGGATCATCCTCATGGCTCTCCTCTGGACCCGCTCCAGCAGGTCCATGTCCTTCTTATGTTGGGGACTCCAGAGCTGGACACAGTACTCCAGGTGGGGTCTCACTGAGAGAATTACACCGATCTGAGATCAACACAACAAAAGACCATTATATTTAAGGTCCTAAGGTCCTAAAAATCTCACCTACTAGTTCTTTTAAACTCTGATCTGACTATTGGCAAAATGCAAGCTAAACCTTAATTTCACATTAGTCTGTAGCCCATCTATACCACTGCACAAATATAGCTTCTTGGTATCAAAAGGGAACTCACAAATCAAATAGAAAATAGGACACTTAATTGCTACTCTTCACAGCTGAGAAAAATGTATATTAGTTAACACTACAGAAAATTTGCTATATCAGTTACTCTTTGTGATTTTTACCATATCTCCGTTGATTCCAGCATAAAGTTGATATTTGAAAAAGTCCTGAGAGGCAGTATAGCAGACTGCTTAAAAATTATCCAAATGACAAACTTCTGATTTACTGTAATGCAAATGCTAGCTTTTAAAGTTGATAGGTGAGCGAATCCGTACATGTTCATATGTCAACGAACAACTCTTCTACCTTTATTAATGACATATAGTACTATATAGCTTGTTGAAAACAGTACACCGCTGCATCCCCTGTTCCCTCCTGTTGACGAGAAAACATTTCAGAAGCCCTGTAAAAGCTAAGAGTCTGCAGATATTTAGTAGAAAACCTTGCATTTTCTGAAACTTGATAGCAAATGTTTCCAAGGGAGCCAACTGCACTCGTGGGAAAAGAATTGGGGTTACACCACCACTGACCTCATTCATCACTTCCTGAAAGCGGCCTAGATAAACTTTGCAGTTTTTCCTGGACTGCTGCTTTGTGAAGTGTAAATGCACCAGGTGCAGTGACTGAATTTCAGACTAATACGTTCTTTCAAACCAACATGTAAATGTAAAGTATATGGCTTTCAGTAATTGCATACGATCCACACGGACATATAAAAATCACATGAAGAAAGCTATGATTTACATATGTGATGGTAATTACTTTGTTTTCGATTCATAGCATATGATTATATGCTTTCATCATACATTTTACCTGTACCGTGTCCTAGACCTGTGCCCTACGAGCTGCTTCTGTTTAACCAGTATGCTCTTGGATGCTCTGATTTCCTCAGATGCTTGCACTATTTAATTACTTGGATATCACCAACAACTGCAATATAAGGAACGTGTAATTACATATTTACAAATGGCAATGAGAACAAAATGTGTGTCTTTGCCCAGTCCCCTAGAACAACTACAATCCTGACTGACAGAAAAAGGATATTCTCCTCTTTTCTCTCACCTCCTTATCACCCCAGAAACAGCTCATAGGTTATTCCATAGTTCTTTATGTAAGTGAAATGGAGTCCTGCCCACGCTGATGCATTTTAACATCAATTATATTAATATTCTTACACTAATGCCCATCATGATGGTATCTGAGTATTCTCCAAAGATTCAAAGTGACGTATGACAAGAAGTATAACTTCCACTTTGCTGACTGAATATCTTCTTTGCTGATGGAGTATTTTTAACTTGCTTTCTCTTCTCCTTGTGCCTTTTTACTTCTATTTTTTACATGTTTTATATTTAAAGTGTTTTAAAGGAATAAAAATAGAAGACAGCACTATCCATTTTATAAGGATATCTTTGTTCTCTGAGCACAACTAAAAACACTTAAAGCACAGAAAAAATGTGACTGGAAAGGATGTGAAGGCAGCTTGCGGAACAGAATGTTCTCAGTCAGAGGTGAGCTCATGCATGTGTTATAACTTTAGCATTTTAACCACTAATTGGTGCTAAAGGTAGATAAGCGGATAAAAACTTGCTTATTTTGAAGAAATGTGAAGACAGAACTTTGTGTTTGAAATGAGTTAAGACTTCCTCCTTGCATCCTTTCATGTCTCCGTATAGACTGTCTTGAAATACGGAATCATATCCAGCACAAATTATGTACATCTCCTCCCATGCTGTCTCCTATGTTCCAGATAGTAGTCCCAGAGTGAAAGATAATTTAAAATACTAGCCACGTTTTCTTCAGGATTTTGCCATAGAGGAAAAAGGAGATGGAAACTGTAGCTTGACTGTACCATTTCTCCTTCTGTGGAAAATACAAAAAGTGTGATCCTAATCGCTGAGTTTCTGTGCAGCCTTGACCACATCCCTTCCACCACACAGTGCAAACATTTCGGAGAGCTGAATCATCACTGTGGTAGGGCCGCTGTTCCTGAAAAGCCCCATCCTGTAAACCAGCACAAACTCAGCACACATGAGCCATATGCTGAAAACGGTAAAAGAACGCTTCTCTGAGGGTGAAAAACAACTCCTGATAATCTCCAGTATATGTTTTACTCTATTCTAGTTTGAACTGAGCATTCCCCTGAAACAACAGTAGGATACCACTGGCTTCATTCACCTTTGCTGCATTACTGGATTACAGACAGTGGTGCTATTTTGTTTCCAAACTGTTTGATTCTGGGGTATGTTCTTTTTATAGGGTTTTTGTTGGTGGTTTTCAGGTGTTTTCAAGTTAATTTATATTCAGTTTCATTTGAATATGTGGTAATAAGAAGAAACAAAAACCATAAAAATATTTTTTTTTAATTTTGTTTTGCAAAATACTTTTTCCAATAAGCACATCTAGAAATGCATCACTTTTGCCTACCTACTCATAATTCATGTGACATTTTTCATCTGAAACTACTATTTTTATTTTGGTTACCCTTAGCCTTGTTAATCAGCCTGATATCACTCTCAAACTGGCTGTTTCTCATCTTCTGTTTCTGAACTGATAACATAGGACACAACCTAGCTCTTAGTAGATTCATCTTGTGTAAAACAGGTTGGAACTTGCATTTTTGTGTTCTTCAAACATTCAGGAAGTCACATAGCTATTAAACTCATCATGCAATAGTAAAATATATTTCTTGCTCTCGTCTTTTTCTTTTGCAAGATGTAAAACCTCAGAATGCTTAAACAGTAGTAAAAGGCTTCAATATACAGCATGAAACTGAACCATTATGTCCAAATAAAATGTGTAGCTCTATGAAAGAAAAAAAAGTCCTGAGAAAAAATACCTTAAAAGAATCTCGGTGAAACTTAAATATGAACATTATCATAAACGGTAGGAGATAAATTTTCTCTTTAATTAAATTACCCTTAAAAACAGAGGTGTAAAATATTCTAATAATACCTTAACTAAAGATCTTATACATGGGTATGTTTATACAGATATAAATCACTCCTTTCAAAACTTCATTTCTATGTGAGATTCAGGTTTCAAAGGAAACACATTGTTGCACACTGATTAACACCACAGGTTTGGATTAATTTTTGCTAATTATACTTGTCCTATAACAGGCAGTAGTCACCCAAAACTGATCATGTAGGCTCCATTTTCAGTCAACAGAGAAAGACCGACACCTCCGGAGTGCTTTCATTTTAAAACATATATATTACTATTTTTACACGACATTACACCTGATTAGAAGTCAAGTCAGTAAAAATACAATGTATATGGATAAAAATTACGATCAGAAAATAGTATAAAACTATTATTGTATGGATCATACAAAATGACTATCAGCCAAGACATAATTCTCGTGGAACAGATGAAAGATAAGGGTAAGTTGGGTGACAGTAGGACCATGGTTTCCCGTAACGGCACCCCACCTGCACTATATTTTACACTATTGGCAGCATTAGAGAATCTGCTTTGGAGCAACCGAAAGGCTTTAACAATATTTAGTGTTTATTTTTAAGACAGTGGGTTTGGAAGAATGCCCCAACATCTCAGATCAAAATCTTTTCTTGATCTTTCCCCACCAACTTACTTGATTAAACGTCTATGTCAATCTTATGTTCCTTATATAAACCATAATTGGCAAAATTGCTGGTAAGTATCCCCATAGACACTTTTCTATACAAGAAAGGTTTACAAAAGCTAACGACTCTTAAAACTATGCCTTGCATCAGACTGTAATTATACTCAGCCACACTAAGCACGATATGCTGTTGTGTTAAATGTTCCTTATTACTGCTTTCTCTCACTGCTCTTTGCTTCCATTATTTAAAGACATTTTCAATCATGTGTCATATGTTTTATTGCTTCTGTGTTATAATTATCTTGCAGATAATGAGAAGACTTCATTCTTTAAGACTATCGCTTAAAGTCTCAGGAGCACAAGGTTTATCAAAAATTTGTAAAGGGGGAAAAATACTCACACAATAATCAAATTCACTGTGAATTTCACTTCTGATGTAGCTACAAATTCATCCTGATTTCCAGTCCTTTGTTTCAATAATCATTGACAAATTCAGTTGGAGAATAGATAAGAATATAGAGAATTCAGATAAAAAATAAGATGATGATTCCTTACTTCTATTAGAGCTTAAAATGTGAACTGCGCATATTTTATGTAACAGTGGAGGACATATAGTTGTTAAAAACCACCTTCTATTCTGAAAGTCAAGATGCAGAATACACAACTTGAATCCCTTTGTTCATTTCTCAACTGCTTTTTACCAGCTCAGGTTTGTCAGTGACACACAAGTTGTGTCAGCTAGCAACTTTGCATCATAAAAGGTAAGATATCCCAAGAGAAACAACATTTACATCGAATGCTCTTGCTTGCAGATAGACCTTCTTCTCACTACAACAGCTATGATTTTCAATCTTTTCAATAATTTCCAATCTATGCTAATAACCAGAGCCTTGAAAAGCATTGGTGGAAGCAGTGGAAATGCATGTCCAGTACCAAATGATTATTATACTGCTGTTAGGTGATTTGAAATGTCAGCTTTTGAAGTATTGTGCAACAACTTGAAAGACAATAAAAGTGTGGACTAAAAAGCAAAAAAAGCAACCTGAGTCCCAAACCTTCTCAGCTAAGCCAGTAAGAGATATATATTAAAAATTTTCTCAACTTCCAGCTAGAGATGTTCATAAAAATACCATGAGCTAAACCAATGGAGGTCATCTTCTAATGCCAGAAACAGAAATATTAGAACCTGACGATACGCTTCTCTTGGAGTATGTAATATTAGAATATAATTCATCTTTATTATTTCAGTGAGATGGATCTTGCTCTTCTTACTTGAATGTTATAAAAAGGAAAATAATAATTAATTGCATTTGAGCAAGTTGTAACTACTGACAGTAGTACTGCAAAAATGTTTTGTAGAACTGGAGTATAATGCCAGTTTATCAACAGGTTTCCTCTGAGTTACATAAACACTCAACTTTCATAGCCAGTAATTTTTATAATCTTCAATCTGTCAATAACATTTTTTCTTGTTTTGCTGGATATGAACCCTACAGTTTTTTGACACTTTCTGGCTAAGTGACAGACTGTGACTAGCACAAAGTGACTGCAGAGAGAAAGAATGCGGCATCTGCGGCATCCTTTTTTTTTTTTTACTGAGAAAAATTCCCCCACTTCTTCATACTCTGTATTAACTTCCTATTCAAAACCAAGGTTGTAAGATTATTTTCAGAACAGTAAGTAGGGTAGATATAAATGCCATCCTCAAAACCGTCTTCTCTGTCATGATGGTCAATGAAGATTTTGTGATCTTTAAAATCAGCGTAGTTGCACTAATTTACAAATGCTTCTTTACTTTTGGAGAATGTCCTGGGTGGTAAAAACAATCTAATGTATGAGGTTCTGTTTACTAATATTCCATTAACTCAAAGGGATATTGTCTCTTTAAAACTAGAATGCAAATTCAGAATAAATTCAGTCTAATCAAGTTATCTTTGCACCTTCAAAAGTCAATATCACACCTTCAGCTCACTGGGAAGAAATATTTCACTTTGCTATCAGCTCATCATCAACTGACAATTCATGGAAGGCAGGCAATTTCTGGGGGCTGTTTCACTACTTTTAATCTCTAGATATTGTGGCAGCCTTATCTGTGAATTTTCCTACATTGCCTAGTTCCTTAAAACCTTTAACATGATTTTAGCATAGATTTTGATTGATATTTCAATTTCCTTTATTAAAATATAATATATAAAAGGAAAGGAATCTTTTAAGCTCCCAACTGACAATGAAATAGTACTTACATTGTCATAGGGAGCTAACTTCCTATTAATACAATTGTATTTGACATTTCCATTAAAAAATCTTCCAGTAGTGTTATATTATTATGTCTTTGACAGCTCACTGTGGGTTCTATGGTTACATAGTGATTCCAGATTATCGCTTTACTGCATTTTTTGTCAATGTACATAAGAGGTCCGCTTTAGAAAAAAACCTTAATTTGTTTTTGTTCTAAAGGGTACTAAGAAGATATTTACTGAGTTCAATTAAACTTTTGCATAATAAGTGTATGTGATGCTTTTCATTTAAAGAAATTCTAAGAACCCCTTGCTTAAGGGAGAATTGAAATTAAGCTCCGGAAGTAGCATAAAACACTTTGCTAATTTTATGTCAGTTAAGTATAGGCTTTTGGACAACGTAAAGGAAAATCTCTCAAGAGACACGACGAAACCCAGGAAGTCAGACATACATGAAAAAAGAATATGCAAGGAAAGGCACTGGACCAGCTAGACAAAACCCCAGAACCAGCTAAGTTTAGCTTAAATTCTGAAGAATATGATTTCTGTCATGGTCCCATCACAAAACACTTTTAAGAATACGTAGCAGCTTATGAAGAAAACCCAACCTTCATGCTTTAATAATCATTAGACCTGTAAATATATGTGTATAACAATACAAACGTGACTATAGTAGCAACATATGATTTCGAGTCCTACCCCATAATGCGATTCAGACAACAATTTAAAGAGTGTTAACAGCAACATCACAAGGTCAGGTAGGTATTTCAATAGCAAAAATTAGTTTTCATAGAGTATCATTTATACACAAATTATTTATTCAGGTACATGATATATTCTGTCTGGGAGCTTGACCTCTGCATTGCCATCTGCTGATTGCAAATTTTGTGAAAAACATTGTGCCAACCTCAGATTTTTGCTTGTTCAGAAGATTATCCTTTCTACATTATTTAACTACCTGTCATTCGACCTTGTCTGGAAAATCATCGTATGCTTCTCATGTCACTGCATTCACTGTTGACAGCTGCTGTTTATCACCAGAAGCTGTGGGGGGAAAATTACTCAGCGTACAGCCGAGCCCACTTACAAAAGCAGTTCGAATAAAAAGCAAATAGAAATGAGGAGTCCCTAAATACCAGCAGCCAGCACTTCAACAAATACGGGGGATGCACAATGGTTATATCAGGTGTCACTGTACAGCTGCTGTCAGCATTCCTACTGCTCAAGAAAACAGCTGAAGTGATACCTGTGGTTTCTTAACATCAGAAAGCGCTAGCTTTAAAATCCGTCAAAATGCAGCACATTAGCCTGCAGTACTCCCGTTTTTCTGCGGTAGGCTAAAACCTAAACAAGGTAGTGACTGATCACTATTTGCCCCGCTCTTATAATCATCCATTACTGGCAACTGTCAGAGACAAATTCTGGGCTAGACGGACCTCCACGTTCAGGCGGTGCGGCTGCTCCTCTGTTATGATGAAACACCTGTCAGATGCAGCAAGTGGCATCAGGACGGTGACGCAGGGGACATCGTCTTTCAGGTGTGAAACACAATCCCAGGCCAAGCTTGGTTAGTGAAACTACACTACATGTTTTCATTTGAAGGCTTCAGTTCTTGTATGACAGACAAATTCATGAATTTACCCTTTGGTAACTGAAAATACACTCGGCTGCAGCTTGATGTGTTAATCCGGCTGAGTTCCTGCCAATCCTTCTGTACTGACGACATGAGCTGCTGGAATAGACACGTTTCAGTGAAGGTGCAACAGACAGTTATATTTAGTTTTCATATTTGTGTTTATTTTATTTTGAAAGCTTATTAGTGTTGTGTAGAAACAGGAAGACTACACATACAAAGAACTGTTAATACATTTTTTCCTAAATTGTGCTTCCTACACTTGGGAGGTCCCTCTCCCTCATTTGCACGAATTGATGTTCACTACCTTCTTTAAAAAACGTTTTCCTCTTTTTATCCTTCTGTCATCAGAAAGCTGTGAATGGCATCTGCATGTGGCCAAAAAGGGCCCTATTGATGCAAATGGGAATCCATCAAGTGACTTAATGTAAAGACATTAAGTTTAAGACTACTTCTATTCTTCCCTGAACATCCAATTGACCACTGCTAGGTAGGTCTTTGCTTTGACACACTAAAGCTTTTGACACATTAAAGAGAACATGAAATTATATTCTCTCCAACAAGCTTTAGTCTCACTTTCTTGACTCACCTTATTTGTTTATACTCTCCTGCCCTGAGATGAGATCCTGCAATCATGAACTAAATGGACTTAATGAACTTTTGTACATAGACATAAATCGTAGATGAGTGACCTGCAAGTATCCATATATATCTCCCTGTGTGTGTAGATTTGATAGATAAAAGGAATAGTGATCTGAGCAAGATGCACGTGGTATGGAATAAGGGGTGGGATGTCCTGGTTGGAGGTAAAACAGGACCAATTTTGTTCAGTAACTTTGCTTCTTAGCTGGGCCTCTTCTAACTACTGAAATTAACAGCATATTGTGCAGACAATGTCCTCAAACCAGGACATACACCTTTATGATTTCGACTCGCAAACTGTTTATGGCAGTGAATTTTGCCTTGCTTATAAAGAGATACGTGCACTGCATCTACAGAACAACAAAAGACTAATTCTATACCCAACCATAAAATTAATTAGGCTTAATGAAAATTTCTTGGATTATCACACAAATAATTAAGCTGGGATGGACACAAATTACTTTGAACACGCAAAGCTGTGAAACTGCAAAAGGGTTTGCATTGCACAGCTTTCACATAGCAGTATTAACTTTAAGGGCTTCAGCCACTGAAACGGGTAATCCTATATATATATTATACTCATGCAGACCACACTCCTAGTTGGTGAGTAAATCGAGAACAAAGAAGGGACAGAGAAATGAGTGATGACTATTCTTGCACATTAAAGGCTAGTGGGTTCACTCACATGTGACTCTCAATAGATTTTTCAATCTTGTGGATTGTGGGCTTGTGGAAAGTGAACAAGTGGCACAGAACCTAATTCCTGTTGTAGGAAACAATAGTTTTAATTGTTCTGTTAAAGTGTGGTCATCCAAATAGGACGATATTTAGGATGGTCCTGTGTATTTGGTTTTGTCCTTAAAAATGCTAAAAGTATTCCATAAAGGAGCAAAAAGCTATTAATTAACAAGATTTTAAAGAAACCATTGACAAAAATGTCCCACTGTTTTTTCATTTGCTCACAGCAAAGAAATTTTGGAAACCTGCGTCACTAGCAAAAAATTTGCATTTCATACAATTCTTCAAACATACTTTTAAAACAGGAAATAACACTTGTATGTTTCCTTGAAACAAATTTAAGTCTTCTCAAATAACAGTTTGATTAATTACATGTAAATGAATTCTAAGAAGTCTACAAAGGGATTTCTTCAGTTGTCAAGGTGATTTTTAATTAACATAAAATGGGAGTCTCTGTCCTGGTTTCCATCAGCACTTACGATGCTACTGGAGGAGCTATACATCATCTTCATAAGACTTACTTAATGCTTTAAGTATTTATGTAGCTTAGTCACACATATAAATTAGCAAAATAAATACTACAGCATTTGTCTGTTTTTATGTAAGAACTAGTACTATCAAATCACAGCTTCTAATCTAACTTCAGCTTGGATGGACCATGAGCAACGTAATTCTAAAACATCTAATTATTGTTCCTAGACAAACCATGGCTAGACACAGTAGCAAAACCATCCGAAAAGTGCAGGTTTGACCAGAAAGCTACGGCTTCTTGACGAAATCTTCAAATATCCCAGCTCATCTTCCTTCGAAATTTTCAACATGAAATAATTTAATTCAACTTAACAAAACACATCTACCATCTGATAATTTTGGTTATGCTATTTTCTTACAAGTATGAATCCAATATCTTTTGTAATGAACACAAGTAATAAAGGCGGATCTAGAAACTGATTTAATTAGATGACAATATTGCATACTGCTACGCTCTGACAATCAGGAAAAATCAGTCTTTGTATGTATTTGGACTATAATTTAAAAGCTTAGGCATGTGAGATGAAACTAGTGAATGCAAGGGAATGCTCGTCTTCTCCAGTGGACTAATATTTCATTCATTTTGTTTCGTGGGGTTTAGACTCAAGTGTCAGCTCCAATTTCAGTGAGCTCTTTTTTTCAGTGGCCTCTTCGCAGAGATTTAAAGGCCAGACGGAACTCTTACAGTCATCTGGTCTTTTCATAACACAGGCTATAAAAAAGTCATGCAATAATTCAGGAATTAAGCCCTTCATTTCTTTTAGGGTTATCATATGTGTCTGAGAGAAAGGCAATGGCTTGAATTTAAAGTCACGGAGCAACTACCATATCACTGAACACATTATCCCAGTGACTACATATGAAAGTATAGTGCCTTGATCTAGACTGATCTTTTATCTAGTTTCAGTTTCCATGTGCAGGTTATTTTTACTTCTGCTATAGTATAGAGCTGTTTATTGCCAGAAATCATTTATTCATTTGGAGCCTTAGAATGAGCCACCCTTCGCTTTCTGCTTGTTAAACTAGAGAACTAATTTAAATTCATAATACGAGAGATAAATCTGAATTTAACCATTCTTTTATTCCTCTAGTAATTTGTCTCCATCAACAGCTTTTAAAGCATCATCACCAGACTCGAGCATAGTACTTCAGTAACAATATCACTGATGCTGCATACTAAGTAATACTTCTTCCCAAGTCCCATTTATTGTCCCGGTTACTGGGAATCACTCCTAGTACAGTCTATTTGTTATCTGTAGACGTGTACTGGTAACTCATGTTCAACCTTGACCTCAAGACCCTTTTCAGTGTCATAGTACTTCAGGATACATCTAGCAGGTACATTCAGTGTTAATTTCAAGAAATATTTTTTTATACTTCACTATACTACAGCGGATACTCCTCAAATGAAACTGCAGTTTTAAGTGATCAAAGACAACTGATCATTCCACAGTTCTTTTTCTGCCTTTTTGTATTTTCTCTTTTTTTGTTGTTGTTTCATTTTCTTTCAGGTTAGTAAAAGGTATTGAACAATGTAGAGTCACACATGTCTCATTTTACAATACACCGCTGTTGTAACCTCTCAGTCACCCAACTTCTAACCAAGAATTTATTAATACAAAAAATTGTTGTTGCTTTTTAAAATAAACTGCCTTTTTAGGAGGAGTGCTATAGCCCTTCCACTCATCCACCTCTTGGCAGCAATTTGACAGGACCCTCTGTCCATGCTTTTCCTTTGTCAAAGCAATTTTCACCCTGAAAACCCTCCCGCTACTGCAATACCTTCTCCTGCCACGGAGGAAGCCACAAGCCACAGCGACCTCAGCCCCCCATAAATGTGGGAATGGCACTTCAACAGCAAAAAGCACTTGAAGCATTTTTCATTCTCACTGATTCCACATATGAAACCCGTCAAAGCAAGACAAGTTTAGAAGCACATCCCCCACCCCCAAATTCAGGGAAAGAAGATATTTTTCCTAGCTGGTGTATTGAGAGGTATTTGAGAGACCAGATAGAGATGACAATCAGATTCAAAACAAATGTATATAGTTAAGTATATTAGTCTGCAATTAATCTCCTTGAAATACCACAAATTTCTTACGTAAACTAAGCCTATACCCCATAGGCAGCCTGTCTGACTTTTGTTTTTTAAAGAACTGGGCAACACTTCAGGCTTTTTATAACTATCTTAATTTATTATTTTTGTCTGATTTTTCTATTGGTCCTTTTCAATGGCACTAAGATCTACTTTGTTACATTTGATCACTGCCTAATTAAGGAGAAACTTTGTTTCTTTAAAAAAATATGTTGACACCTTTTATAGTTTTACCATGCCAAATCACTGTTTGTACAGCAGTGTCTGTAGAGGGGGATCTACATAGCCATGAAAATCTGACTGCAGGATTATTGTCTATTTCCACTATTTATTTCTTATTTTTTGTATTTTCTTGATTGTTTTTGTAAACCTCTGATCTCCAGATTTTTGGAGACCCTTTCACAAAGGAAAATTAAAGAAATGATCCTTCTGTCTGTAGGCATAACTTTTTAGACATGTGGCCTGCTCTAGGAAATGTTAGGTATCAAACAATGATAACAGTCCAACAGAAGATTTTGGTACCTATACATTAGCCGCCATTATGTCTTATTTCCAAAAGAGAATTTTAGGAGTTAAATAGGGGCGGCATCGCATTCATAGGCCCTGGTCCTCATGGGCAACTTCAACTACCCCAACATCTGTTGGAAAGGTAACACAGCCAAGCATAGGTAATCCAGGAAGTTCTTGGATTGTATTGATGACACCTTCCTTCTCCAAGTGGTAGAGAAGCCAACGAGGAGAGCAGCTATGCTGGACCTTGTCCTTACCAACAAGATGGGGCGGGTAGGCAGTGTCAAGCTTAAGGGTAGCCTGGGCTGCAGTGACCATGAAATGGTCGAGTTTGAGATCCTCGATGCAGCAAGGAAGCTGTGCAGCAAGCTGATCACCCTGGACTTAAGGAGAGCTGACTCTGGCCTCTTGAAGAATCTGCTTTGTATGGTGTCATGGGATGAAGCGCTGGAGGGAAGAAGGGCCCAAGAAAGTTGGAGGATCACCTCCTCCAAGCCCAGGAGCGATGCATCCCTACAAAGAAGGTGGCAGGCAGAAAAGGCAGGAGGCCTGCACAGATGAACAAGGAGCTCCTGGACATGCTCAAAAGCAAAAAGGAGGCTTATACAGGGTGGAAACAGGGGTGGGCAGCCTGGGAGGAATACAGAGAAATTGTCTGAGCAGCCAGGGATCAGGTTATGAAAGCTAAAGCCCAGATAGAACTAAATCTGGCCAGGGACATTAAGAAAAACAAAAAAAAAATCCTTCTGTAAGTATGTCAGAAAAATCCTTCGGTAAGTATGTCAGTGAGAAAAGAAAGACTAGGGAAGATGTGGGCCCTCTCTGGAAGGAAATGGAAGAGCTGGTCACCCAGGACAAAGACAAAGCTGAGGTACTCAACAACTTTTTTGCCTCAGTCTTCACTGGCATAGACTGCAGCCACACTACCCATGATACAGAAGGCAAAGGCGAGGACTGGGAAAATGAAGAACCGCCCACTGTAGGTGAAGATCAAGTACGAGACCACCTGCGGAACCTGAAGGTGCACAAGGCCATAGGACCTGATGAAGTGCGGGTCCTAAAGGAACTGAGGGATGAAGTTGCTAAGCCACTATCCATCATATTTGAGAAGTTGTGGCAGTCTGGTGAGGTTCCTACCAACTGGAAAAGGGGAAACATAACCCCTATTTTCAAAAAGGGAAAAAAGGAAGACCCAGAGAACTACAGGCCAGTCAGTCTCACATCTGTGTACGGCAAGATCATGGAGCAGATCCTCCTGGAAACTCTGCTAAGGCACATGGAAAATAAGGAGGTGATTGGTAGCAGCCAACATGGCTTCACCAAGGGCAAGTCATGCCTGACAAATTTGGTGGCCTTCTATGACGGGGTTACAGCAGTAGTGGACAAGGGAAAAGCAACTGATGTCATCTGCCTGGACTTGTGCAAAGCATTTGACACTGTCCCACATGATATCCTGGTCTCTAAACAGGAGACATGCATTCGACAGATGGACCACTAGGTGGATAAAGAACTGGCTGGACAGCCGCACTCAAAGAGTTGTGGTCAATGGCTCAATGTTCAAGTGGAGACCAGTTACGAGTGGTGTTCCACAGGGGTCAGTACTGGGACCTGTGCTGTTGAACATCTTTGTCGGGGACATGGTTGGTGGGATTGAGTGCACCCTCAGCAAGTTTGCCGATGATACCAAGCTGTTTGGCGAGGCAGACACGCTGTAGGGGAGGAATGCCATCCATAGGGACCTCGACAGGTCCTACATTTGGGTCGGGGCAATCCCAAGCACAAATACAGGCTTGGTGGAGAATGGACTGAGAGCAGCCCAGAGGAGAAGGACCTGGGGGTGCTGACTGATGAGAAGCTCAACATGAGCCGGCAATGTGCAATCACAGCCCAGAAGGCCAACCGTATCCTAGGCTGCATCAGAACAAGTGTGGCCAGCAGGTCAAGGGAGGTGATTCTGCCCCTCTACTCTACTCTGCTGAGACCTCACCTGGAGTACTGTGTCCAGCTCTGGAGTCCCCAGCATAGGAAAGACATGGACCTGTTGGAGTGGGTCCAGAGGAACACCACAAAGATGATCAGAGGGCTGATGCACCTCTTCTATGAGGACAGGCTGAGAGAGTTGGGGTTGTTCAGCCTGGAGAAGAGAAGGCTCCGGGGAGACCTGATTGCAGCCTTCCAGTACCTAAGGGGGGCCTACAGGAGAACTGGGGATGGGGATTTTGCAAGGGCATGTAGTGATAGGATGAGGGGGAATGGCTTCAAACTGGAAGAAGGGAGATTTACATTGGAAATTAGGAAGAAAATAGAAAAAAGTGGTGAGGCACTGGAACAGGTTGCCCAGAGAAGTTATGGAAGCTCCATCCCTGGTGGTGTTTAAGGCCAGGCTGGATGGGGCTTTGAGCAACCTAGTCTAGTGGGAGGTGTCCCTGCCTATGGCAGGGAGGTTGGAACTCGATGATCTTCAAGGTCCCTTCCAACCTAAACAATTCTATGATTCTATGAAATATTTTTTAAAAATCAAAAGCCTACAGGGCAGTCCATATATAATCACATTTAAAGCAAAAAAATGGTAATCCAGTTCAGTCAAACCTCTGGAAATAAATCCAGCTACTCCACATCTCCCAATTAAGTTGTGAAAGCTGTATGTTCAATGTTATTAAACCAACTAAAGAAAAATGTATTATGTATCACCCTCATTTTTATTCTAAGTTGTCATGAATAGAATCTGTCTAACTGAATGTAGTGGTGCATTATCTTTAATCCATTTTTAAACATAAAGACTTTTAAGGTCATTGTTAATTAGAGAAAGGTCCAAACTCTTCCTAACTTAAGGCTTTGGATGCATCACTGTGGTTAAACAAATTTACCTGTTTGGATTAACATAAACATTTGAGAATTAGACTAGCTTATCCCACTGGGTTTCCATCATTTAACCAACACTTACTTCTGGGCAGGAAACAAGATAAACTTCTTTCATCCAAATAATAAACAGCATTGCCAATAAAAACATACTACTAAATGAAACTAAGAGGGGGAATCTGTTAATCCGTTAATTTCTCAGAGAATTACAAAACTACTGAAGGGAGCAAAATAAATGTCAAAGAAGGAATGTCAACAGTAGCATTATAAGGAGAGAAACAAGGAGAAAGAAAATGTCAAGGGAATGCTGTACCTATATACTCCCTTTTAAATTGTTTCACATCTAGAAATTGGCAATTCAACAATAACCTTAAATTATTTGCAAGAAACCTGACTGTGGGGCATTTTGCTCTTTGTAAGCTACACACTAAATACATATTCAGCACAATTTACAGAGTACCATTCTGATTTAGCTTACTAAATAATACCTATAACATTACAGACAAGCAACTGTCACCTAGACATTGCCTTTCCGCCCTGTAAAGTCACAGAATTCTGTGGAGTCTGTTCTTCCTTCGATGAACTCCATTTGTTTTGTGATAACACATTTTATATTTCTTCATTCCTCAGTGTCATGACTGTCTTTGTAAACTGCAAACCTATTTGGATTGGTCAGTTCTACCCAGGCACAGAGAAGTGGTTTTACCTTGATTTTGGTCTCAGTACTACAGTGCAAATAGACATATATCTTAGCAAGTATTTTCCCGTGCAACCTCATTTTCAACCTTCAGTGGCAAGATTTACTTCATAATATAAATCAAAATTCAAGTATAATAGGGAAGTACTGGTTCAGCCATGGTTCCAAAGCCTTTCTTGCAAATATTCACCCAGCCTAGCACATATCTCTGAATGAATTTCCCATTAGTCCTTGTCATTGCTACGTGTTGAAAAACAAAAATGATCAACTAAAAGATGTGGGCTTATGCAATGGAAGAAATATAGCAAGACTAACCATACACCTCTGGCTGTTGTGCCCAAAATGGAAGATCCAATGACCCTCTCAACCTCACTCCTTAGAGGTCTTGAGCCAGAATACATTTAACAGCAAGAACTTAAAACACAGGAAATACAAGGAAATGTCAGCTGAAGTCTGTGGACAAAATTCTGAAGAAGGAAAATTAATATAATATTCTTACTCCAGGTATTTGTCATGTATGATAGACCTATACATTCTTCTCCTCTGAATGATTGCACATCTTTGCTTTGACATTTTTACACTTTTGGAAATACAGTTCTACAGTTCCTCTTGGTTTAATGAGGCATATATGGAAACTGGATTTTATCTGACTACACTAAAACTTGCATTAATTTGTAGGGACAAATGTCAGGTAGATTTCCTCTCCAAGCCATTCCACGCATCAAACAATTTGGATCAGCTTCAATAGAGGATTGATGAGTGAATTCCTTCCACGGTATTATGCATAAATTAAAAGCAAATGCTTTGTGTTGAAGAAATAAACAAAGAATACTGAAAAAACACAGTGTAGATTTTTTTTCTGAAACTTCAGAAAGAGTCTTTAACTATTCACTGCTATGGATACTAAGCCATGTAATTGAATATCTTTCTTGAACGGAAAGAATATGTTTCTTCTTCTCTATGGTCTACTTTTTACCACAGTGGTCATACCACTGACCAAGTTGATTGCTACAGTCTGTAACTTGAATTAGCGACAAGGAAATGACTAGGGCAGCCATGAAAATATTTACATTAATGTTATATAATTCTGGCAAAGAGTAGGAATCTATAGAATAGAGTAACTTCTAAAATGTCCCTTACTGCTCCACAGTCTTTTAAGATGGACTGCTGGTTTCTTCACATACCGGTAAAAGCCAAGAGGCTAAGGTAAAATGATTATGCTTCAGTAACTAGATTTTATAGTTTTTTTCAAGTATATGTTCAGCTTCTCAGTAGCATTATTTGTCATACAGCATTAAAATGCTCCCTTTTTCTTAACTGCATGTACAATAAAACAAAACGGACAGTTCTTATTTAAATAGAAACTACCCTGCAAGGAGACATGCTAAGAATGAAACGCCTTTAAAATCAAGTGCTCTCTTAAAACACTTTTTATGAACACCTAGAGACGAAGAAGCCATAAAACACAGTTCCCACAGTCAATCTGAATTTGTTTTTATGATGCATTGTTCAGTAAAAGTAGAAATCTGCAAGAACTTTGAAGTCCATTATGTTTATCCCCAATCTGCTATAGTTTTCTTTCATTATTATTATTTTACCAAAAGAATCAAAATTATTCTTTGATGAGTAATCTTTCTGAATCAGATATATTGGCTTTTCATCAATCAAAAAATTTATTTTGACCTGTCTGGCCTGTTCAGACAACTTTTGTAGTTGTAAAATAATGAAAAATCAAAAATACACGTTGACTTAATGCAGTTAGTAAAAGTACATGGACAGAAGCCTATTTCATGTTGAAGGATGTTTACGCAAAATAAGAGCTTTCGCTTTATTAGGAACAAGAATGAACACTAAAACTTAAAACCATTTTTATCTTAAAACTCAGGAATTTTACTAATATTATTCTAAACTGGCTCAGACGGTCAATATCTAGCTTCAGCTGCGCTGACTTACCATGTTTCACTAAACAAGGCAAAACTAAGACTTTGAGTTCTCATGTCCTGTAGAAATATGGAGTATTTTACAAGTGACATCTTTCCCTTTATTACTTGCAACATTTAAAACTAAAACTAAAAAAAAAATAAAATCACATACCCCCTTCCAACAACAAAAAACACCTATTGCCTTACGTCTAGGATTTCAAAGTAATGTCACCAGCAGCCCCGTTGGGACAACAGTAGGTTCTACATTATGAATGTGTTGTGGAATGTGCACTGAAGCAATGCTAGCCTTGCCAAAATTAATATAGAAGCATATGGCTGCCCAGCCCCCTGGCGTTGCCAGAATACACATAGGAGGAGGCACTGAATTAGTCCCAGACATTGCCAAAAGTCCAGATGAGCCAACATACCCTAGCACATTTACACCTGCACTCAGAGACCATAGCAGTAAATGTCAGGGGTTTGGAAACCTTCCTGAAACTTCATCAGACTTACCCAACTTTACAGTTCTGAAATGAAAGAAAAACATGGAAGGTTCATAAAGGCACCGAAGAGCTGTGTTAAATCACACTTGTAACCTTCTTTGTTTAATTCTACACCACACACAGTCCCCTGAACTGTTACTTTCAAATTTGGAGCAGCAATCTCTTCATTTTTAAAATTCCCTCTGTTACCGAGTAACTACGGTCCCCAACATGACCAGTTTCATCCAGTAGAACATAACAGTACACTAAAACGAAGGCAGCATGGGAAGTCAGGAACAGGCGTGCAGATTTAATGTGTGTCTGCAAATTACATTTCGGTACAGCATTCAGGAACATCTTGCTACCTCCTGCTAGATACACAGAGGGAATCATGAGGCTGCCTCAGGTTCCTTTTGGAAACATCGGGTGGCTGTTGCCAGCAATTGCCAAAAGAATAGTTTGTCAATACAGTATTTCTGGCTTATTGTAATTAGGATGTTTGATACTTCATATAAACACCCTAAAAAAATCAGGGTCATACTGACTGCTAATTTGGGGTCTGGAAGGAATTTCTTCCCCTCTTTAGGCAAAAAAAAAAAATCAGATACTGAATTCAGATATTTATTATTATTTTATTTTTTTTAACCTTTCTTCCAGAAGGCAAGATGTGCCACACTCAAGTCTTGCACATCTCATCTAAATAATGTTCTTCCTTTGCTGCACTTCTGATTGCACACTGGTTTCTTCCTCTGGCACGCTGCCTAGTCTCCGTAAGGTTTTATCTAACTAATGTCTTGCATAGGTATTATATTGTCACATATAGCTTTATAGACAAATATCTGCATTGCATTTGAGGTCTTGAGATTTACTCAAGGATCAGATACTGCCAAGACAAGGACCTAAAGGCTTGACTGGGTATTTTATTGTGTTGCCTGGGGTTAAGCTCTGTGAGACTTTAATAGATAAACTATGCTGTAACTAGTAATAGTTACCACCTCTCTTTTTACTCAAATTTACACGCCTGCAGTTAGCAGCACACCTCTACTCCATGCTAGAGACAACTCTCTTGCCTCACAATTGGAGTGACTTTTGGGATTTGTGGCACTTTGCTAAGCTGATGGAAACAGACCTACTGCATGAATCAGTTAAGCTGCCCTTAACTAATGTTCATATGCTGCCTCGTTAAGGAATGACATAACAGTTGGATTTGTCACATATAGTTACTCTACTTCTTACTTTTTTAAAATTTTTGATGTACTATTTCCTCCAGGTATCTTAGTCCTGTTGGTTACGTTCCCTCTTTATAATATTCTTTGAATCAAGAGCGTATCATTGCAGAAGATGTAACTCAAATATGACAAAGATTTGAAAATTACTTTAGGCAACTTGATACATTTAATAATTGTCTGAATTAAATCCTGTCTCTGTTTGATTGTATTCTGACTCACATTTCAACATACAGGGGATATAGCTCAGCACAGAGAGTAAAAAAAATAAATGCATTAGCAAATTCCCTGCTTACATACAGTAAAACAAATACAAATTGGATTTAAAGGGAGTGGGAAGAGACTTAATGGAGTACAACTTCCTCCTTCCATAAAACAACCCAAACAAAATGCTTATGAATCTATATTTATCTCCTGCATTAAGGTAAGAGAGAGAGTTTCTATGACTAAAAAGGGAAAAAAAGATTTCCCAGAATGATTAGAGAGTACCAAATATTATGTAAAATAAAATGTGCAGTGTTCCAAGACTTACAAATAATAACAGAAACATTCTAATAGATCTCATAATCAGTAGTCAAAGGTCAGGGTTTCAGAGTGAGAATTTAGTCCACCAGGTGTTTGAGCAGGATTAACACAATGAAGTATCTGATTTTGGTTGACAGGAGGTGTGAAATACATGGGGACAACACAACTTGTAGGATCACCAGTAGTTTTAAAATTACTTAAGTATTTATAATATTGCTTTGAGTATTTATAAACTATTTCTTTAAAAGGGGAAGTATGACAGAATAAAAAATAAAGGATGATTTCTGAACAATGCATCATCTTTCAACTGTTTCTTTTAAGAGCATCACAATGTAACAGCACAATGTTTTTTTCCTATATGGTATAATGGACAGTATATTGGCAGTGACCCAATCTTTACGTTGATATTCTGCTGCATCTGAGAACTGACGACATTTGGAACAATGGCAAAACTATGATAAAAAAAGTAATGTGCTTCACAGATCTAAATTGCATTCTAATTCAATGTATCTTCGTTGGCTGTCCAGGATGAATGGACTTTAATTGTGATGGTGATAAAAGAACACTGCCATATATGATGACTGGGCAGCTGCATGCCATTACAATCTTAGGAATACTTTTATGCTCTGTCCCAGATACACACTATTCTTAGTACCAAAACAGGATGACATTGCCACGATGACATGGAATTCAGAACACAGCTTTCACCCTATCTTAATTTTCTCTCCCCACGCTTTCTTATATGCTTTAATCAACCACCATGTTGCTAAGTCTAAGGTAAAAGAATGGTCATGAAAATGTTGACATTGTTATTATCTCTTTATCTCAGAATTTTTGATTACACAAAGATATTAAATTCCAATTTTATTTCTTTTGCACCACTCCTACTTCCTGTGTCTACCAGGATGGAGTCTGGCGACCTTACATCCCTGTTTTTCATAATGATTAAATATTCACACAAAATATGCCACATCTATATGGTATATCCCCAGAATACACACAAGTTATCAGATGAGACAAATTTATCCTTGGTCTTATCTCTTCTGATTTTCCTCAGTCCACAGATTTGCATTGTATTATGTGATAATATTAAGAAAGTTTTAATAGCAAGCTTCTCACATTATATATATTATCAGCCTTCACAACGTGTTACAATATAGTGTGTGATTTAACTGACAGATCCTCTATTTTGATGTAAAATGAATGAATATATACATTCAAGCTGCATACAAAGTAGCCACTACTCAACATATTTATAATAGTAATAATCTGACAGTTTAAATCATATCTGTTAATTTCCTTGTTGGGGGGATTTATGACACCTCAGCGGCCCAATATTTACAGCTAGTCTTCTGCCCCGTTAGTGATATGCTAATTTGTTAGAGATTTTTTTAATTAAATGTGAAGACTGAGTTTTTATTTATTTAGAAAGGCTTTCAATTGCCATTAACTACATTCTCACTTTTAAGAAAGCTCAAATCTATAAGCCTATACCGATTGAAAAACTAAGATACTGACTGAGGTCCTCATTGCTCCACTGCTTTCCAAAACGGCTGCAGACTCCCTACAGTACCATCAATTTTTCATTACAGATATGATTGCATCTGATGACTACCCTAACAGCCACTGAGTTGCAAAAGTAACCTAAAGAGGCTGTGTTATTTATTGGAATTACCACTGAAATGACCCCACGCGCGGCGAGGAGGTGCAGCAGGGGAGCTTGCACCAGCGGATGGGAGCTGCAATGGGTGGACACAGGCTGTTCAGGAAAGATCAGCTGGGAAAGCGAGGAGGAGAGGTGAGCCCTCTGCAAAGGAGTGCACTGAACGCCCACAGCTTGGTCTTGGGACTGGTGATGAGCCCATCCAGACCTTACAGGTAAGGATCAGAGGACAGACTGACACTGTGGTATGCTTCTGCTACAGAAGGACCACCTGACTGAGCAGAGGAAACAGATGAAGCTTTCTTTAGAAAGTTGGAGAAAGTCTCATGATAACAGGCCCTATTACTTATGGTACATAACAACTCTCCTATTTGCTGGAAGGGCAAATAGCTGGGAATGGAATGGAATGGAATGGAATAGAATAGAATAGAATAGAATAGAATAGAATAGAAAATAGAATAGATTGAATAGTTGTGCACATTAAGTAAACCCTTGAGACTCCTGAAATGTGCTGATGGCAATTTCCTGACAGAGGTGATGGACAACTGGACTAGGGAAGATGGTCTATTGGAGCTGATACTTGAAAGCAAGCAAGAAATGTTTGGAGATGGGGCGGTCAAGGGTAGCCTTGATTGCAGTAACCATGAGATTGTGGAGCTTAAAATGCTCACAGGAGTGACCAAAATAAATAATTGCCATACTGAACTTCAAAAGAATTTGTCTTGCTCAGGGATCTGAGCAAGGGGTCAGGACAGCTGGTGCATCTTTGAGGACAACCTCCTCAGAGAACAAGAACAGTCCATTCCAATGTGCAGAAAGTCAGGCAAGCAAGGCAGGAGGCCAGCATGGATTGACAGGAGACACCTGAATAAGTTCAAAAGCAAAAACAAACTACAGAGAAGGTGGAAGCGGGGATGGGCTACCCAGGAAGACTACAAGGGCACTGCCCAAGCATGAAAGAATGGTGTTAGGAAAGGGAGAGCTCAGCTGGAGTTGAAGAGTTTCTGTATGTATATTGGCAGCAAAAGCAAGGCTAAGGGAAGTGGAGGTCCACAGCTCAATGAAGCAGGAAAACTAGTGAGAAAAGACATGGAACAGGTCAAGGTACTCAATGACTTATTTTTCTCAGTTTCCCTTGGCCAGCTTTGCTCTCAGATGTCCCTGTGGGAGTGAAGCAGTACCCACATGGCACAAAGTGCCACACCTAGCTTCCAAAACAGTGATGAGGACCTGGGAAACAACAGGCTGGTCAGCATCTTTCAGTATTTGGGAAGGTTATGGAGCAAATCCTCCTGGAAGCCATTTCCAAGTACATAAAGGACAAGAAGGGGTCTGGGAACAGCTAGATCGGGATCACCAAGGGTGAGTTGTGTCTGACCAACCTGACTGTGTTCCATGATGAAAGCACTGGCTACGGCTCAGAGCTCAGCTATTAATCTAAATTATTTATTATAGCTCCCTGGCGCAAATGTAAAATGAGAATAGGTACGATTGCCTGAATACTCTGCAGAAGCATGAGAAATGGGAGTTCTGATAGAGAAAAGAAGATATGCTAGTACATAGAAATAGAGGAGCAGATTAGCCGATGTTATATGGGCCGAAGTGCCTCTAATCAGTAAGGTATATTTCCTTAAAGAAATTGTAATTGAACTTCAAAGGTCTTTAATATTTTTGTACATTGGATTCCTTATGTTGCATTACCCATAGCAGCTGGTACATAGATGATGCATAGTCTACTACCGCTACTTGTTACTCCACTGCCTGAAGCTGAAGCAGTTTGTGGCACTGATTGGAAAAATGCTGATGATCTTAACTCATTATCAACGCAGTTATAGCTGATCAGATGGCAGATTGTTTTCTAAGAAGTTAGAAATATGCAGAATTCTATTAATCTGGAGTATGCACACCCCTTTGTGAGCAGAGTGTCATGGTTACGTATTCAAGCACTCAGAAGTTTGTCAGAAAAATTGCCTATGCATATGCAACTTTATAGCCTCTCTGACACATCCATCACAATATTTTAGTTACATGACTCATTATATTTCTTCCTCAATGCTTCTAGTTGCATTTATTCTTATTCAAGGTGGTATTTTTTTATTGTTTTCCTTGTTCAGTGTTTTACCCCATACCTTATTTAGCACACATTATTCAAACTTTGTATTGAAAGTAAAATTATTTTCTTCATCACTATTTCCATGGTGTTTTTGCTATAGTGAATGAATGCTTCATAAATACAAATTCCTATGATTCAATTTATTACAGCCATTTTTCAGTTTGAAAATTAATCACAGTTGTACTAAGATGCCCACTAGTTTTGGGTACGCAGTTTTCATCACTTGAGACCTGACTTTTTCATACACTAATTTATAACATTGTCCTCATTCAGAGCAGTCTTAATTGAATTTATTTACAATTGGAAACACAACCATTCTGCAAATCTGACCCCACATTTTTCATGGTGTATTCAAAAAGTAAGAAACATAGTTACAAGAACATTTCATGCACTAGATGAAAGATATATTTTTGAAATTCAGGTGTAGGTTGCAGGAATTTCCTTCTCTTTCCCTCCAGACTCTGCCATGCTTTGCAGTTTTGTCTCTCTCTTTCCCCTAGGAGATAACTAGTCTATCACCTCTCACTTTCTCCTCTTGTGGCTCTCAGCTCTGTAGGCAACCTCTTCCTACCAAAGACGGTCTAACTGATAGATAGCTGAGCAATTGTTCTCAACAGGGGTATTCAACTTTAAAATCTGCTGCTTCAAATCAAGAATGGAAGAAGGGCATAGGTTCCTGAAAGCTTGTCTCATTTTCCCACTTATAAAGACACTACTTTTAACATAGCTGCATTAACGATGGTATCATCCTGTTTCAGACTCATCAGTTCCATCTCTGGTGTTACACATCTTCAAACCAGAAACAAATGAATCAGGCAACCTACAGTCAGCATTTTCTTTTAATGCAGCCTGAAAGAATGAGGCATTGGCTTAAGGCTTCTGTTAAAAATGTATGTGATCATAAAAGCAAAGACTATATTACCATTCATGTGTGCAGACCTTAATTGTAGCACTCCCTAATGTTATGTATTCTAATTCTAAGTAAAAATGCAGTAATGTACTGTACTATAGGTGTTTTTTTAAAGTGTTTGCATATTTACATGTAAAACATATATCACAAAGTATATATACACCTATACTCTCAATTATACATTTATATTGGCTAGCTATGAACAACAGCAAATCTCACCGAATCACCTGGAAGTATATTTTAAAAGATATTTTAGTATTCTCATTCCCATTGGTTAGTATGAAACACTTTGTCTTTTGAATGAATATTAGTACATAAATAGCAAATGGATGAATTCAGAAAGAAAGTCAAAATACACTGATTGGTAGAAACAGGCAACTACTGCGTCAAAGAAAAAAAACAGACTTCCTACTGGTATCAGGTACTTGTATATCTGCTAAATAAGAACTAACTAGATCAGCTGACAGCCAATCTCCTGCTATCTCTCACCTGAATTTATATGTTATTTGCTCCCCCCCACCCCCGCCTTCCCCCACATACTTGTGATTCTGCTGTATATATAACTGTTTGGACTTCTTAGACTTCTCAAGGTACAGAGGCCTGGTAGACTCAAACTTCCAGATTTCTCATTTAATCATATCCAGATCCTTGTTTCTTCTCCATAACCATGGAGAACTTTTTAGTTCTCCATGGAAGGATTTACTTTTCCCACCGGTGCCCAAGCCACTGCCAGAGGGAAGGATGAGCTGCTGCCCAAGCCGAGAGTCTTCCACTCCCAGGTGCCATGGGAAATTCCCTCTCCCACCACAGCACAGGTTGCTAACGTGACTGCTGATGGATTGATGTAATTCTTATTTTATGTCAGAAGAAACAGCCGAGAGCTTGAGTTAAAAGGAAAGAGGAAAAAACAGTAACTAACATTAAGATATGGCAAAGGTTGAAGAGGAGGGGATTTTCTTCATTAAATGTTTCCCTTGTGTCCTGCAATACTCACATAAATATCATCTGCAGTGCTCAAGTTTGGCAGAAGTCTGAGCCCTGACGAACCCCGTGTCTCCAAGCGTGTTTAGTTGCTGATAT
This sequence comes from Anarhynchus alexandrinus, assembly GCA_008711295.1. Classification (NCBI taxonomy): domain Eukaryota; kingdom Metazoa; phylum Chordata; class Aves; order Charadriiformes; family Charadriidae; genus Anarhynchus; species Anarhynchus alexandrinus. Next base: position 1,096,616 of record VUYV01000086.1, on the reverse strand, counting down.
TTATCAAGTGGGATCGCATCCAGGGGTGAAAGGGCTGTAAACACTGCTGTATTACTTTGTATACATGTGATAGCGATGGTTGATGAGGCTGTGAAAAATTAAGCTGCTCTGTGAAAGGTGAGCAAGCCAGAGGAGGAGGAGGCTAAACAAGAGCACGTAAATCCTAGTTTTGCAAAGCATTACTGTATTGCTTGAGATTTGCACAGATGTCTGCAAGCAGCTTGTGTCCCTTAGGCAACCCGGTGGTGAAACTCTGGTTTGAGGAGTCAGAATTTGACTGAAATGAGTTTGACAGGAAAAAAAAGCTTGTTGCCATACTTGCAGATCAGTATGAAAACATGACAAACAATGAGGGGAAAAGAAAAAGATAATTTTCAGGCATCGGAAGCCTGTCAACTGTCAAGCTGAGAAATACTTCTAGATGTTATGCAACTGTTGCATATTTTAAGTTATCCTATATTTTGAGACAATAATGCTAAGTGACCAGTCAATCTTTTGAATTTCCCCCATCTCAGAAACCAGGCAAAGTCAGTGATTTACAGAAACTGAAGATATTTTAAGAATCAAGCCAAAGCATGGCATGTGATTTCCTCTGGTGAATGCTAACTATTACATCATAAATTAAATCCTTGATGTTCTCAGTACCAAAATCAAAGACATCAAGGGCTTTCTTCACAGCAGACACCGTGTGCTTGACAGGCTAAAAACTCATTAAAAATCTCCAGCATACCTGTGTTCCTTAAATGCGGACTTGAAAGACAGGATGGTGTCAGTCTGCTGAATTTGGATCATAGGGTAACTCTACAGTCAGAGCTGTAGCTGCTAAAGACTAAATCCAGCTGATAATGAGGACATTTCAAATAACAATCTGATGCATACACGCCTAGACGGAGAATCAACTAGTGACATGTGATAAAAGGTGGTCAGAGAGCGACAGAATACTGGACCGCTATTGTAGAAGAATTATAAGGGGGAAAAAAAAAAAGCCACTTTGAAGTCTTTAAGAAATTTTATAGAAGGCTGGTAAAGAGATTTTTTTGAACAGGTGTAATGGAACGAGACAGACTGGAATCAGAGAGGATTTAAGCTGCTGCATTTGGTATTAACTGAGTCTCAATATGGCAATATTTTGAAGGTGGGAAAATGAAACTTAGGAGATGGCAAGCACCAGATTCTCAAAAATAGGTTGGAAACCATAGCATTCACAGGGACTTTTTCACACCTAATACATGGATATGGTGTTTTGAGAGGATATTGAAAGTTATTGCCTGGGAAGGAACAAAGTTACTGCATGTGAAATGAACAAAATATGTTTGAAGCAGAGCAACAATTTGCAACAATTATTTTATGTCTGGAACCAGGCCACAAGTAGGCAAGGCAATCAACTAGAATGAAACGGGGTCTTAGTAGCTGGAATAGAATAATTCTCTGTATTCATCATTTACGATCAGAAACCCCTGTTCACTTGCATAAGAGACAGTTTTTGTCACAGCTCAGCATCAGAGACAGAAAAACAGGAGGCTGAGAGTTCACCCATCCACTTTCTCACAGAGGTGCGTGTTCCAATACAAGTTTTGGAATTCAGATTGGTGTGTGATGACAAGAACCTCTGTGACAGATAACCTAAAGCTGACCTCACTGTTGACTCAGCTTCATGTCAGCTTGAGCTGAAGGTGCTGGATTCAGCCACTGAGTGAAATGTATTATACAGAAATTCAGACTAAGTGGTCTAACAGTGCCTTCCACCTTAAACGATGGGACAGGTTAGTTAGCCCTAGTTTAGGCATCTCCGGATTGGCCATTAAGTCTCAACTAGACATTGTAGGTTCCCTTTACAATCCACAAAGGGAAATTAATCTCATGCTAAGAAAGGCATCGAAGAAGAGTAAGATGAATTACTCTCTGGAATGTTTATCTCTGCTGACTTTAAAAGAAGCCTAGGGAACTGGCTGAGATTTACACATCTATGCTTTGGATGTGTCAAGGCTGGGCAGATTAATTTCTCTTCAAGTTTGGTTTGGTTTTGGTTTTTTTTTCCTTGAGTTTGTGTTTAAAAACATAAGGAAGTGTTTCCATGCTGCTGAATCCTATACAACCTTAGAGAAGATAAAAATAAGTGAAAATCCCATTCATGCTTCTTGCTCTTTCTAAATAAACTGTTTTGCTGTATCTTCCTTCCCATCATCACAATACACATAAACTGTGAATATATTAAATAATTCCAGTATCTGAGTGAGGAGAGTACTATTGTCACATACAAATATGCCAAATGGATAAACCACAACAATTAAAAGGTAAGGGCCCAGTATAAGGAATGAAAAAAAGAGGAGGAATATGGAGAGAGAGCTTCTTTGATAGCCCTCTCTTGATGACCCTGGCACTCTTCATGGGAAGGTATAATCATTTTTGGTCTACATGATGTCAGCAATATGCAAATTGGAAACTTCCTCTTGAGGGAAATCTCCAGATACCTCCATACAGTTTGAAATTACTGATTTTTTCTCTTCCCTTTTTCTTGTTTTTAATTGTTAATTATTTTTAATATATGCTTGATACTACAGCGACTCATACAGAGATGGATTTAACTGGGATGTGTTTCATCCAGAACACCAAACAGCCTGGAAATGCATACATATTACATATTAACAAGTAATACGCCTCTGCCAACATCAGAAATCAAATAATTCCAAGGAAGACAGGTTTGCGATAGCATCTTGTTGAGTCCAGTTTTTTGCAAATCTAATAATCAAACAGACTCCCAGAGGAAAAGACTGCCCCAACAATGGCTTGACTACACAAACCCCCTCTGCTCACTGCTGTCACTCATCTGTCAGTCAACAGGCTCCATTGTTCAATGGATGAGTTTGATATGGGTTTCAGTATGGCGTGTCATGTGCTGTATTCTTGCATACTTCTGGTATAAGTCATGTTGTTGGACGAGCTAACTACAGGTACGTTTTGCTTTTTGATACAGACATGGCACATCTTAAAGCTCTCTTGCTGTTTCTGTCACCTTGAAAACCAAAAAATTTACATGAGATTATAATCTTTGGACATTGATACACTTAGCGCTGATATAATTATCTAAAGATTATATTACAGTATGAATAATAATAATATAGGTACAGCATAACTGTACATGAATGTGTAACAGGGGACTACAGAATTACTGGATAAAGAACCAAAACCAAGATTCAAATACAAGATCTCAGCTTTCTTCCAAGTGCTATGGAATGCTGTGGGTAATGAATACAAAGAAGGGATCTGTTCAGATAAAAAATGGGCACATACTACTCTTTAAGCCAAGCCAGACTGTAGACAATTTTTCCATGGTAACCAACTAATGTCACATTAATAGTTCTAACAGATGGAGGATTATTAACTTGTCAAAAATAGCTACCCCAAAATAAAGCTAGGCTCATAATCAAAACTGATAAAAAGTAAATTCTTTTTGAATAAGTAAACAAGTTGGCAAAACATGAAGTAGGAGAGCAGATACAAAAGGCGATACTTTGGAAGAAGTGCCCCTTCAGCCACCATGCTGTCTCACCTTCTGAGGTCTCCCCGAAAACCAACTGTGCAAGTGACATACATTCTGTTTGTCTAGACTGCTGTCCTATTATTTGTTAGCTTATAATTATTATTTTAAAAGTTAGACGGTCCTTGATACAGTGTAAACAGAATCTAGTCTGGAGACCAAAAATCTGCATTTGTTCCTTAAACAAAATTTTATCCTGAAACTTATTTTTTCCGCATCTGCAGCCATAATCAGGCAAAGCTGCATCCCCCTTATTCACTGATCCCTAAAAAAAGAGGCAAACTAACTAATTACAGTGAGCTTATTAAAAAAAAAAATAAAATTGAAGTTTCAGCTTTTAACCAGATCAACTTGTATAACTTTTTATTCATGCACCCAGATAATTTATCATTAGTGGACTATGTGGAAATTATAACAGAAAAACAACTTTATAAATGCAACAAAATTACTCAAGTGTAGAAGAAAGTGTCTAACATTTTTATACAACTTGAGATAGTTTGCTTGTTTATCAAAGAATTTATCAGTACATAGAAAAAAATCAGATTATTAGTGATTATGTTCTGAATTGTTACATAATAAGTCACATTTTGGACTCATTTTTATTACAAAATGGGAAATACAAAATACCAACACACATAATAAGCTTCTCAGTTGTAGAAGTCTTTTTATCCTGTGTATTAATGAGAACTTGAGTAACATTTAACAACATTTCAGTTTAAATATCTTAAAAGACTCAGAATTGTTTTCAGTATTGCCATATTCCATATAGTAAGTTAACTTTTTTACTGTACAAATAAAATACTGTGTTTGTGTGATTACCGCACAGCACTTGCAGGAGCTAAAAGTCAGCACTTTAAAGTTTGTGGTTTTATTTCACAGGGACTTAATATATTAGTATGTGTGGGTGACTGTCAGACTTTATGGCATTTTATTACATCCAAGCAAGAGGAGAGAAAGAGAGATTCTGAAATGTAAATTTGACAACTCGTTCGAAATTACCACTACTGCTTTGATTTTTCAAAGTATGTGTCTTGTTGCAAATGTAAAACCTTCAAGAAAATTTGAAAAACACTAAAGAGAATACTGTATGCTTTTGACATTTGAGTTCTCCACAGTCTAGTCTAAAGATACCACTCTATGCCTTATTGTTGTCTGTTTAAATCCTTCATAAAAGACTAACTTGCAGTGTCAAGGCTACTGGCTAACATCCATTTTGACACTGATGAAATTACCTGGAGTGATGCAGAGTCTCCCAAGGCACACTCTGTCACAAGTAATGAAGTATGAAGGGACCAAAAAAAAATTTTCTGGCTCTGCATAAGAGAGCAGAGGAAGAAAAAGGTAAAAAGAAAAAAAGAAAAGGGAAAAAAAAAAGTAGAAAACACTTTGAAAAGTATCAGTGGAGACATATTTGCTTCCAAAGTAATCTTCGAATTCCACAGAAGCAAGACAGATTTGCCAACAATCATGGTCTGGAACAGTGTGCAAACAGCATTTCGGCATTACGGTCATGGTATAATATTCTGGAAAGGCAGAGTAATAGATGATAAATGATTCTTGCTGAGTTAAAGAAGGAAAAGAATAACCTTGAAGACCACTCCTCCTTGCCAATACCCGAGTTAAGTCCATCTGGTTTTCTCAAATCTCTCTACCGAAGCAGTCTTCCCTCATAATGAAGCTAAGCATGCCAACAGTCATTACACTTGCAAAAGTGATAGATAACTGATTGTTCTAATTTCGTTACGCAGATCGTAATGGTATACAAGTCAGATGGAAATTGCACTGAAGTCAATAGGCTTCCAGTAACTCCAGAGGACTCTGGATCAAGCCGTATGAACTAGCATCCTTGGGAGTCCCGAAGCCACGGTGTCAGGAGTGCCTCAGTTATCAAAGAACTTAAGGGACTTTCCCAGCTAGAAAAGTTGCATGCATGGAAAACAAGATATGGATATAAACTGTCATAATGATACCAGCATAATCTTAATGCTATGGACAACTCTATTCATGTATAGGGATCTTTTTNTTTAAAAAAATGCAGTTCACGAAGCAAGAATGCAGTGTTAAATCCCCCCCCCTTGTACTAGAATATGAGAGAAAGGGAAAATGCGATACCTGTCCAATTAGCTAAGCTTTCCTGGGACAAGAATGACTAAATTGGTGCTGTTGACCTTCAGTTCAACTACTGAAAATTTTACCCGGCCATCACAGATATACATAAGAGTGCAGTGAACAAACTCAAAAATGCAAGGTACTTCTTTATGCAGTCCTGCCTTTTCCCTAGCCATTTAACTATCGCATTTAAAGGCTTATTATCATTATCATTTCAAAGGCCTATATCAGGCCTTTATCACCACTTTAATCCTTTACAGAGATCCAGTGCCTGAAGTATCCTGGCTGGTAGTTACCGAGTGTGCATCTCACCGTAACCTCCCACAGCACGCCTTGCAGCTTCTCCTTCATTCGGGTACTTTTTAATATTGCATTGGGTCTCTTCATTTCCAGCACCTTTACCACAGTAGATTTGTCATACTGAAATATTAATTTTGTTCGGTTTAGGCTTCAAACGTGCGGTGGGTTTTTTTTTATTAATTTTTAATAATTAAACTACTTTTCACGCTTTTGGTAATAATATACTCATTCATTCCTTTAAATCCTTTAAAACAATTGTGGCCAATGGGAAACACGACAGCAAGAGCGAAGCAGAGAGAGTCTTCAGCTGCTGATACAGTGTAATTCAGACACATACTAAGTACAGTGTGAGACTACTGAAAAATCAGTTTCATTCTTTTTACTTACAGTCCTTACAGGGAACAGATTTTATGCGATCACTTCAAAACCCAGAACTAATCAACAATATTCAGAGGGACTAATGTAACAAGCTTAAAAGCAAACTTTTATATATAGTTCTAGTTGGAAATATTATTCCTAGCACAAGAAATATGAATCAGGATGGAAAAATACAGTTAAATAATAAGTCACAAGCCATGTATTTATGCCTCTAACAATTACAGATTGTGGATACAACCAATGCATCACTGTGAATTTAAAAAAAAATTAATCATCTGATAAGCCACTGTGCCACTTACACAAAATCTAGGTAGAAAATAGAAGATAATTTCTGGGGCCTTTATATCTATTGAGCTATATGAATATAGGCATTGCATCACTGGCACTTCAAAGAGCTCTGCTTATTCCAGTGGTTAATCAAAATACCCAGTGATTCACAGTACTATCCACAAAGTATGATTTTGCACTGAGCTGCTAGAGTCGTTATCAGGGACATATCAGTACACCAGTATATACTTTTTCTACTTATTTAAAAACTTGTAGTATTTCACACAAAGGGTATCTCATTTTTTAATGTAAGTGATGTTGATTTCTACCAAAGGATAAGATATAAGCAAATTTAGAACATGAAAGAATTTCATACTGCATTTCTACATATTCATTTCTAAAGAAACTTGGGTAAATTAATGATGACCAAGCTGTTATGTTTTAAAGAGGACTAATGATTTTAGAAGCCTTCATTTTAAGGGGCTCCAAGGTCTTTCTTCAGCATTAGTAGGATGTTTGAAAGTTTCTTAAATTCAATGCCCAGCTGAACGCCTGTCAGCTTCTCTCGGAGTATTATGCATGTATAGCACCAGCAACCACACAGACAAATCAAAGAAAAAGTGGCATACAATTAGGTTCTTAAACACAAGAGCATTTGATTTGAGGAGAATGTTACCTTAATAACTGAAAGATGACCTCCACTCAGAACTCCTCTGGCAAAACAGGATCGTATCTTAGAACGGACATGAATTATACATGAATTCTATGTATCCTTATTACACTACCGACCTCTGCCACAAAAAAGGCCTTCCAACCTTGCTTAACTGAGCATTTTTAGTGTTACATATCATTCTACTCTGAAGTCTATTTATTAAAAAAAGTTAATTAACCTGTTGCAATCTATATAGAAAAGAAGATCATATATCGGAAGAAAATTTCCTGGCACTCTGCTTTTTCCTAGCCTAGAAAACATCTTCTAAGCTCACCTAACACTATTAGAGAGAGAATTGCCCAAAATTAACAAACATCAATGACATAAGACCAACAAGTGTAAAACTTTTCAAATTATCTCCTAAGCCATCATGGCTAATTAGGTGGACAACTGAGTCATCAAAAGCTACATGCCCTATAGCCGTTCATCCCAGGCTGTAATACATTTCAGACACTGCACAGAACGTCCTTGTAGAAGCCACGTAGTTGAAACCAAATGAATGCCGCATCTCAAAAGGAAAAGCCAATTGGCAGAGGACAGAAACATCCAGTTGCTGGAAGAAACCATTTTTCACAGAACAGTCCCTCTATCACTGTTCTCTCTGTCCCGCGCCTCGAGTGAGACCTATAAAATACCTTCAACAGATGAGTCTGGAAACTAAAACACATTATTATACTGGACAGTAAAAGTTATGGACTGAATAAAGATATTGCACATTCCATTTTTCCCTGTGACACTCTGCCAACTACCCCTGAACATTGCATAGGCATTCACCGCCCGCTTCTGTCAGCTCCACACAGAATAATGATCCTCCCACCTCTGCTTTATTAACATCCCCTTCTTTCACCAACTGCCAACCACCCTCTTTTCTCAAATTGCTTTACTGATTAGAAGAATGAAACACAACTGTCTCTAATCGGTAGCTAATTTTTCACTTTCCTCTTTCTGGTCCACATCTAAACAACGTGCTTTAGTGTCCTGTTTCTCTTCAGCTCAGTCAGTCAATGTAACAAAAGACAATAATTTTCTTTTTTTTTTTTTCTGATTTGTAAATTGTGATGATATACGGACGCAGAGTCCCACAGAATCTTCCTGCTTTAATAATATAAGGTATAACTCTGCAGTTAGCTCTGTTCAGAGTAAAGGGTAAATGGGAGTTGCAAGACATGGCGTGAAGTACCATGCAAGAAATACAGAAATATCTAATTTTCAGTATTTTGATGTATAAAAAGTCATCTCCTTTGCAAAACATGTCGGCATTATGCCTAACTATGTTTGTATTGATTAGCCTGGACTCAGGTGCAAATACAGAAATATATTTAATTTTTTTGATTGAGGTCCTCAATATGAAAAAACATGGCTGGGAGTTGTGGATACTTGGCAACTCTGAAAATCAAGTCCTTCTTTATTTATTACAGTTGGTAGTCATCTATAGAACCATTTAACTATGTTTTGAACGTGACATATCAGATGAGAACAAATAAAATGCCCGCATCCCTATTATCAAAAAAAAAAAAAGAAAAAAAGACGTTGCACCAGCTGTCTCCAGAAAAAGGCAGATATAAAGTAATAACTTTCTCTCTGCAGCACCTGTATTCAATTTCTAAGGTACATCTGTCATTTTATTTTAACAAACTCTAACAAGATCAGTTCACAGCCATCTGTGTCTCTCTACCTTTGCAAGCAATTCAGGTTGCATCGCTTTAAAAAAATACCGTTCAAAGCAAAGCAAAACAAAGCAAAGCAAATGATTAGAGATGACATTTTGAAGTTCATTACAGCTTACAGTAGATATCCCCAAGTACTTAGAACTGTAAGACCATTGCGTTCAAGTGTAGGTGAGTTACGCAATGACACAGAGGACCACCAGTCCCTCTTCAGCAGCAGCTCTATTGTGTTACCACAGAGTTAAACCTACTGGAAGGGCTTAAAAGTTTTTAACATCCCATGGTGCTCACATACTCTTTTCTTTAGTTATCCCCTGCTATGAAAGGGATCGAGAAGGTTAAGTAAAATCACAGCTTATACTTCCTAAGAATCTAGGTAATGGTAAGTTAGAGGACAGAGGAATCAGTCTTTCCATAGATATGTAGCAGAAGTCGCCAAACAATGAGTCTACAGCCATAAGTAACCGGGCTATAGGTTGTTCCTATGCAGTATAGGTAAATAAAATGCAGATAATATACGTAACGCAAAGCTGCCCAGGCATGGTTTTCCAAATTCCCACTTAAGGATAAAGTGTCTCAAAGAATGCGTATCAAAGCATAATTATTTAACTAAAAATAAATGAATAAGGATAAGCCTCTGAGTCTCACTGGATATAATCTCCTAGCCTTGTATAAATAAAAGTCTACTTTGATCCAAGTCCTTCACACATGGTATCAAATCACATCGCCCAGAACAGCAGCAGTTTGGAAATACAAACTGCTGTGGCATTAGAAGCAGAATTTCTGATGCAGAAATTAGGACCGAGGGAGAGACAGCACATTAATTCAGTATTAAACAGAGCCAATTTAGGGGAATGAAAACAAAACAAAACAAAGAACCCAGAAAATTATCAGATCAGAGCCAAACGCTGTGGATTTATTTTAGTCCCTCTGTAGTCAAATAAAGTATTTCTTTTTCCTCATTTGTAGAACCAAACTTTGTTATTAGTAAAGAATATGAGTTGTGGTCTAATTATAAAAAATATATTTTTGTCTAAAGACAGAAGTACAGTTTATAAATCAGGCGATTTTCTGTTCCAGTTTATGGTCAATTTTGAATGTCGGTCAGTCAGAGCCTGAAGTCACCTACAGATAAGCAGTTATGTATAACTGCATCCTATCTGTATAACGGAGGAAGCTGCAGTGAGGAACCAAGCTGTTGCACCAAGGTAAATGCTGAGTGCCAGAAACCTAAGGACAGACCGTAAAGATAAACAGTCCAAATTGTTACTGCAGACTCAGTCCACAGAATCACAGAATCATAGAATGGTTTAGGTTGGAAAGGACCTTGAAGATCATCGAGTTCCAACCCCCCTGCCACAGGCAGGGACACCTCCCACTACACCAGGCTGCCCAAGGCCACGTCCAGCCTGGCCTTGAACACCTCCAGGGATGGGGCCTCAACAACCTCTCTGGGCAACCTCTTCCAGTGCCTTACAACCCTTAAAGTGAAAAACTTCTTCCTAATGTTCAATCTAAACCTGCCTTCTTCCAGTTTAAAGCCATTCCCACTCGTCCTATCACTACATGCCCTTGTACAAAGTCCTTCCCCAGCTCTCCTGTAGGCCCCCTTTAGGTACTGGAAGGCCGCAATAAGATCTCCCCGGAGCCTTCTCTTCTCCAGGCTGAACAGCCCCAACTCTTCCAGCCTCTCCTCATAGGAGAGGTGCTCCAGCCCTCAGATCATCCTCGTGGCTCTCCTCTGGACACGCTCCAGCAGGGCTCTGGACATGCTCCAGCAGGAGTTCCATAGGAACACAGCAGACAAAACCTACAGGGACGAGGGACTATGGAAAACATTTAGCAAATCAATCAAAGCCAAGAATTATGGCAAAGGCAAGAGGCTGTTGAGAACCTAAGACACTTAGTGCCAGGTTAATTGCAGTGAAATAGGCAGCAATTTGAAATGACGAGTAACGGATAGGTTATAAAAGCATTCCAGTTGCTCTACACTAGAATGTAATGAAACAGTGCACTCTTCCAAGCAGCAGCGAGGACTAGAGATAGGACAGGACTTGTCTGGCTTACTGGGGGTAATAGGTTGTGCTCAAGAATTTCCCAAAGCAAAAAAAGGAAAGGAGCATCTACTACTTTTATGCACATCATCACCTGATTTTTTTTTTTCTCCTTTCACAAAGGATCTATCTATACTTCTACTTTTAAAGCCAAAAACACCTCTTTGCCAGTTTGTTTGCCCTCTCTAACTAGCAAAAAAGAGCTATTCTTGGTTAGTTGACACCATAATGATACTACAAAGGCCACACTGTATCACAGGAAACACATGAAAAAACAGCATGTGCCCTACAAAGTACGCATGGGTGTCAACGTTTAGTACAAACACAAATTCTTTTCTTTTCTCTATAAAACTTATTAGTATCAATACTCTCTATTTTCAATTCCTACTAAGAAAGTCACTGTTCATTTCTCGTATGTTCCCAGAGGAGCTTCAAGTCTTTGCTTAAGTAATTTGATGGAGAATGCCACAGCAAATACAGCTGAGAGTGAAGCTGGCAGCATTTCGACACCTCAGTTGGTGGGAAAACAATTACCTGTCCTTCCACTTCTCACCCTGAGGTGAGATGTACCCCCTTTAAATATTCCAGATTATCACTCAGCTTTTAAAATATTAACATTTCTGTGATGAACAGCAGTTTCTTTCCTTCTGTGTCCTTAGTGGTTTGATTTGATTGTTTCCCAGATCACATAAAATCTTGGGTTTATAGTAAACAACTACGTGTATTACACATATGTTACATGGTATGCCTATTTTCATTGTGAAAATCTTAGTAAATCTTACTTAGGGGATACCTGACATATCTAATTTATTAGAAGGATAACACTTTAAAAAATCGTAATTATTATTTTTTATGTACAGATATGTAAGGCTGATTTTATTCCCCCCCGCCTCCTGTTTCCAAATGCTCTGAGGTTTTAAAAATCTTACTTACATTTATAAACCACTTGCCATTATACTTCAATTCAGGGTCACTTTCAGATTCTGAAGCTCTTGAAGTGTTATCACTTCACTGATATACATATTAAGGATTTCCCACAGTTGCCTAACCTAAAGTGTCTAGGGCCCTTCGACGTACCCTATTTTATCTGAGATATTGGCATGATCCTGGTCGATGTGATTCAAGATCTATGAGAGATTCGTGCCCTTCTGGGCTTGCAGCTAGAGGACAGGCAGAATACCACAGGCATCTCAAATGGCACAGACAACTACACTAGGGCAAAAAAAAACACACATCAAGGATGAGGTTCAACTCTCAGGTAAAGACACCTACATTCATTTATATGCCCCGGATCCCACTATCATCATCAGGGATGCAAATTTTAATTCATTTGCCTGAACATAAATATCTAGCATGGTTTGAGATTCTCTAGGGTATCCTTTCTGCCCTTCAGCTGCTACTCCAGACGTGACGTAAGTGTTGTCTCATATCTGCCAGCTCTGGGAAAATGTCCCAAAATGCCCACAGTGGCTCACGTAGCACGAAGCACCTATGTGCAGGAACCAGAAGGTGTCCTTGGCCAATTCAGTCAGNAAGGCCGCAATAAGATCTCCCCGGAGCCTTCTCTTCTCCAGGCTGAACAGCCCCAACTCTTTCAGCCTCTCCTCATAGGAGAGGTGCTCCAGCCCTCGGATCATCCTCGTGGCTGTCCTCTGGACACGCTCCAGCAGGGCTCTGGACACGCTCCAGCAGGAGTTCCATAGGAACACAGCAGACAAAACCTACAGGGACGAGGGACTATGGAAAACATTTAGCAAATCAATCAAAGCCAAGAATTATGGCAAAGGCAAGAGGCTGTTGAGAACCTAAGACACTTAGTGCCAGGTTAATTGCAGTGAAATAGGCAACAATTTGAAATGACGAGTAACAGATAGGTTATAAAAGCATTCCAATTGCTCTACACTAGAATGTAATGAAACAGTGGACTCTTCCAAGCAGCAGCGAGGACTAGAGATAGGACAAGACTTGTCTGGCTTACTGGGGGTAATAGGCTGTGCTCAAGAATTTCCCAAAGCAAAAAAAGGAAAGGAGCATCTCAGGTTGGAATTGATGCTGTCAGAGATGGGGTGGCTTGGCAGTTCTTCATGGCAGCAAGCATTTGCAAAGTAAAAGACACTCTGAACCATAACAGACCAATCTCCTTATACTGTAATCTACTTTTATCCACATCATCACCTGATTTCTTTTTTCTCCTTTCACAAAGGGTCTATCTATACTTCTACTTTTAAAGCCAAAAACACCTCTTTGCCAGTTTGTTTGCCCTCTCTAACTAGCAAAAAAGAGCTATTCTCGGTTAGTTGACACCATAATGATACTACAAAGGCCACACTGTATCACAGGAAACACATGAAAAAACAGCATGTGCCCTACAAAGTACGCATAGGTGTCAACGTTTAGTACAAACACAAATTCTTTTCTTTTCTCTATAAAACTTATTAGTATCAATACTCTTTATTTTCAATTCCTACTAAGAAAGTCACAGTTCATTTCTTGTATGTTCCCAGAGGAGCTTCAAGTCTTTGCTTAAGTAATCTGACGGAGAATGCCACAGCAAATACAGCTGAGAGTGAAGCTGGCAGCATTTCGACACCTCAGTTGGTGGGAAAACAATTACCTGTCCTTCCACTTCTCACCCTGAGGTGAGATGTACCCCCTTTAAATATTCCAGATTATCACTCAGCTTTTAAAATATTAACATTTCTGTGATGAACAGCAGTTTCTTTCCTTCTGTGTCCTTAGTGGTTTGATTTGATTGTTTCCCAGATCACATAAAATCTTGGGTTTATAGTAAACAACTACGTGTATTACACATATGTTACATGGTATGCCTATTTTCATTGTGAAAATCTTAGTAAATCTTACTTAGGGGATACCTGACATATCTAATTTATTAGAAGGATAACACTTTAAAAAATCGTAATTATTATTTTTTATGTACAGATATGTAAGGCTGATTTTATTCCCCCCCCGTCTCCTGTTTCCAAATGCTCTGAGGTTTTAAAAATCTTACTTACATTTATAAACCACTTGCCATTATACTTCAATTCAGGGTCACTTTCAGATTCTGAAGCTCTTGAAGTGTTATCACTTCACTGATATACATATTAAGGATTTCCCACAGTTGCCTAACCTAAAGTGTCTAGGGCCCTTCGACGTACCCTATTTTTATCTGAGATATTGGCATGATCCTGGTCGATGTGATTCAAGATCTATGAGAGATTCGTGCTCTTCTGGGCTCGCAGCTAGAGGACAGGCAGAATACCACAGGCATCTCAAATGGCACAGACAACTACACTAGGGCAAAAAAACCACACATCAAGGATGAGGTTCAACTCTCAGGTAAAGACACCTACATTCATTTATATGCCCCGGATCCCACTATCATCATCAGGGATGCAAATTTTAATTCATTTGCCTGAACATAAATATGTAGCATGGTTTGAGATTCTCTAGGGTATCCTTCCTGCCCTTCAGCTGCTACTCCAGACGTGACGTAAGTGTTGTCTCATATCTGCCAACTCTGGGAAAATGTCCCAAAATGCCCACAGTGGCTCACGTAGCACGAAGCACCTATGTGCAGGAACCAGAAGATGTCCTTGGCCAATTCAGTCAGGGCTTTGAGAGCGAATCCCTGATCTTTGTTCAATTACCTAAGCAGTGCCTACTTCCTTCTGAGATATCAAGCATGGACATTGAATTGAGACCAATAAATAGGTTGTTAGACTCCATTGTCTGTATTTACTAGACTGCCATTGACTATGATAGCAATGTAGACACCTGTAAGCACCTATCTAGTATATAACTAAATTTAAGCATTCTAGTTTGAAACTGAGACCCAAGAATCCAAAGAATACTCTTCCCTAAACATAAGTTTCTCATGACCTTGTAGGCACAGTACCATGCACCTTGAATGACATTAAGCACCTATCCTTCTCCAAGATTGTAATATAACTTTGGTGTCAATTCGGGTACCCAAACAAAGATGCCAAGTGTTATTTGGGATGTTTGAGGATAATCAAGACAAGAGGCATTATGTCATGGGATATATTAAGGCCTGTGCTTTTCTGAAGTGACAGCTGGAGGTCAAGAACAGTATCCCATGGCATTTCAAATGGTACTATATATAGGCATTTTAATTAAACCATCTACGATTTCTTTTTCAGTGTGATCATGGATGTTTTAGTTTAGACCCCCCCCAAATCATACATGGCTAAGAGCTAAGAAGCCAAAGGTTCCAAACCAAAGAGAAAGTCCATAGGGAAGACCAGCAAAGAAATCTATATTTTCTCTATCTTATACTTTCAAACAAAACTACTTTAAGAACATAAGCTCAGTTTATTAAAATACAAGAAAAAGGACCTCAAAAATTCCCATTTATTATAAATTAATTGATCTACAATCACTGGTTATCCATTCTGAATGAATTGTTAGGACCTCAATGTAAACATCTATTGAGATTAAATCTACAGTTGGATGAGCTCTCTCCAACTATCACCCTGCCCATTTCCTACCTTGTATCACTTCACACAGACACATTTTGTTCAGCAACTCTAAAATTGCTTCTTTCAGAAAACATGGGTTAATTAATTTTCTTTCATGCTCTAGCTGAGCTGCAGTGATACGCCTAGTGGGCAAGGAACCCATTCAAAGTTCTGTGAAACAATTTATAATCACTACTTTTGAACTGCTTTAAAGAATTAAAGTCAGGCAGCAGTAATAATAGTGAAGAATTTTGCTAGTAATAGAAGTTAATCTATTTTAAAAAATAAAAAAGACACCAGCTAAAACTAAAGTTTTTGATGCACTCACCTCATATCACCATAACCTTTTACTGATAGAATAGTTTCTCCCTTGGTCGTGCATTTTACTGGCTCCCAACATTATAACCTTCTAAGAAGTTAAAGGGTCTGCATAATGGACACTTCTTGATTTCTTATCCCATTTCACCCCATTTTGAAGACAAATCACCCAACCAAGAGTGTCAAATGTAGCAGAAGCACTAGCTCCCTCCATTCCCAGAGGCTTCAAGAACTCTCTCAATTTCATGCTTCCTCGCACAACTTTATTTACACTAAAACCATTCTGCTATGTGCTTTAGAGCAAATACTTGGTCTCGATCTCCCAGCAAATCTTGGCTATATTATCTGAACATTCTGTGAAGCCTTGAGTCTTTACTACAGACTGTGGCTGACATATCAGGTGAAATACAAGTGAACTGCATAATGGAAGTTAATGTCCCGTCAAAATGGGGTCAACAGGATACAATCAAACATGTGTATATCATCTACTCAGAGTGTGCAAGCTTTTCTTCAAAATAGTATTTAGATTTGAAGTGGATGCTGTAACACAGATATTGGATTTACATTGGTGGGGTGCTGCTAATTAGCTTTTTTTAAATTCAAGTTGGTGTCTCAGGGAGATTATTTCAACAACTGTTCAGATTAATAATAATTTCATTTTAAAATCTGCAATACTTGTGGTTTCTCAGCAACATTTGCACAAATAAACACAGCTACAAATATAACCCCAAATACTACTGAGGTTGCATTTGACAAGCTTAATTACACGGGCTTTTTAAAAAAATTACTTTTATATCGTTTGATTGTCTCTGTAAATTATCAACTCAAACTCAAGCACAGTGTCTCCATAAAAAACCTTCATGCATGTATGTGAAGAAATAGATTTTCTTCTTGAAAGATACTCTCTTTAACACTCAAAGCTTTAAAAAATTCAGTAAACACTGCTGAATACCTATCTTTTATGCAGAAAATAAAGCCACTCTTCAAAGCTCTTATTTAAATATGTTAACTACTTAGACACTTTTCTAATGCAAATTGGCACAAATTGAAAGGCACACTGAAAAGCATTTTTGCTGCATGCCATTCAAAGTTAAATGTACCTGTTTTGTACTTCTGTAGAAGTACATCTATTTCTTACTTCCCTGGAACTTTTCTCACAAGAATTTAAATCATGAGATGAAAGAGAATACTTCTATTTCACAGTGTGATGGAAGGGACCTGGTTCATTTTCTGACTTTGCTTGGTCTGACAGCTATTTCATTCAAATTAAGTGGACAAAAATCTCAGCTATACAGAAAACAACAGTACAAAATGACAACTGTACTACGAAATAGTGCTAAGCAATTTTCATTGCTATCCATACAACTGCATTTTCCTAAGCTGCTTGTCAAAATTGAAAAAAGCTGATGAAACTCAAACTCGGTCTTCTAAGCACTGAAAGATCATTAGATGGTTACACACTCCCATCTATGTAGAGCTATACTTGGGATTTCAGATCTCTTACAGCAAATTTTTTTCTAACTTTCACAATCACAGAGCATTTTTGTAGACAAGTGGCAAAACTTTTTACTTGTGGAGATAATAATATTTTATATTTAAAGCTATTTCATAAAATACCTTCTAGTTCCTTGTCCAGATGTAGGAATTTTATTCTAAATCAGGTGTGTATATTTGGCAACGACTTCTTACAAAACCTTTTGAAAAATCTTCAGAAATTTTACTGCTTTTTCTCAAATGAAATAAGAGGCTACTTCAGCAATGTCAGACAGTTTTTTGCATAGATTTATTGCCGTACTAGAAAATAAATCACATTTATTTATTTTACGTTACTTATAACAATATTCTCAAAACAGCATCACAAAGTATTTAAAGTGAACCTACTTTTATACGTACTGTTCTGTGATTACCAGAGTGCTTTATCTGTGGGAGGGAGGGGTTCCCCTTTTTGCTGCTATTTTTTGGTTCATTACTGTTTTAGTATACAACTTATGAACTTTACTCTCCCCAAATTAAGAAACAAGAGCAGGGACAGGACTAGTTAAAATCAACAGATGCTCTGCAGATTGTCATAAAGCCCTGGTGGATAGTAAAAAGTGAGTTACCTCAGTATTCTTCTCAATTATTTTTCAATTCTTAGACAATTGCACAGGTCACCAACATTAAAGCACCATGAACTTCATTGAATCTTATGTTTTTTTCACAAGGTCAGAGAACAGCTGAGGTTGGGAGGGACCTCTGGAGGTCAATTGGTCCAACCCCCCTGCTCAAGCAGGGCCACCTAAAGCAGGTTGTCCAGGACTGTGTCCAGCCAGCTTTTTAATATCTCCAAGGAAGGAGACTTCACAACCTTACTGGGCAACCTGTGCCAGTGGTCGGTCACCCTCACAGTGAAAAAGTGTTTCCTGATGTTCAGAGGGAACCTCCTGTGTTTCAGTTTGTGCCCATGGCCTCTTGTCCTGTCCTTGAGAAGAACCTGGCTCTGTCCTCTTTGCAGCATCCCTTAAGGTATTTGTACTCGTGTATAAGATCCTCCCACTTGCCCCCCACTGAGCCTTCTCTGCTCCAGGCCAAACAGTCCCAGGTCTCTCAGCTTCTCCCTGTATCCCAGTGTTCTGGTCTTTTAATCATATTAGTGACTTTTCACTGGACTTGCTCCCATATGCACATGTCTTATACCTCCGGGTGCTTTTCTGCAAAGCTGTTTTCCGGCCAGTCGGTGCTGGGGGTTGTTCCTCCCCAGGTGCAGGACTTCGCACTTCCATTTGTTGAACTACATCAAGTTCCTGTTTTCCTTTATTCTTCTTAAAACAAATTACACTGGGATAACACTCCGGAGAAATACAACCAAAAGGTCAAGACTATCCGAAAGCTTAAACTTCTTGGAGTTTGAAGTACTACGGCCCTTTGAAAGAGATTAAGGGATTTTACTTTGTAAACTTTGTATGTTTGTGAAATTTCTTTCTTCGGTATTAAATCCATGCCTTCCTCCTACTCTTATCCGAAAGTGAGACTGTTTAAATGTGAAACTAAATAATGAAAAACTTGAGTTAAGTAATGGGAAAAGAACCAAAATCCTGTATAGGAAATAGAACAAATCTTTGCCTTTTTCATTTTGTCTTAAACTGACTTTTTTTTAAGAAAAAACCTTTTCTCTACACACCCTTGTGGTAATTTTTAAGTTACTCCACACAGTTTCATTTTGTTTTCCTTACCTTGATATTTTCAATTTTCTTTTTTAATTTCTGTATGAAACCATGTGATCATCATGTTATTGTGTCACATAGTGCCACATGACATATTCATCATGAAACGGACTTGCATCCAATCATATGAAGGAGACAGAAGACATACTAGAAATCTTCATTATTCATGTAAGGTAAGTGGTGGGCAAAATTGTCATATTCTTTCAAATCTTCCTTAAAACAATCTAACTCCATGCTCTGACTTCACCACCTTCATCTAGTAAAGACCAACTCCAAAACCAGACTCCTCTGTACCTCTGACAGCATTTTTTCTAACATCTGCTCTTAGTTGTCTCAGCAGCAGACTTGACAGAAGATTTAGGAAAATTTGCAAGCGAATCCTCCCCAGCAAACCCAGGAGCAGGGAGGAAGAATTGCCCAGCATCAACTGTGGCCTTCTGCTAGTACAGAGATGAAATGCTAAGATCTCATCACAACACCCCTTCCACCACCTCTTTCTTGAGGAAGTTGAGTGCTGATGGCCATAAGAACCAGAGGAGCGGAGGAAGGGTGAGCATAACCCCAAGGAAAAAAGAAACAGCTACACGTGTACACATACTGGGAGTGTGACTGTAATATTTTAAATTGTATTAATATTGGGACATTTTTCTATAATTGTGTTCTTTTCTGTAATTAGACCTGGGCTAGCAATAATTATTTGATTAGACTGGTAAGATCTGTACTAGACTCACAATATATTGTTGCCTCTGTATAAAAAGTGTGTTCCTTTTTTGACCGTAACAAAATTCTTCATGCAACACTGCATGTGTTTAAGGGTAATAACAGCCCTGAGCTGCCATTCTGTGAAAGGCTGTGAGTTTACTTTTAAAGAATAATGTTGTTCACATAGGGTTTGGGGTAGACAGGGTATCCTTCCATAAGTTTTTTTCCAAATACCCACTAAAATGTTGCCCTACCAAAAAAAACCGAAAACAGATCCTTAACTATGATCTTTGTTGGAAGAGTTTACTACCTTTAATTATTTTTATAATTGCAAAGTATTCCTAATGTTATATTCCAAAGATGAATTTATATCACATTATTTCAACACCCGTATTCATTTCCATATAGATAGTTAGATAGCCTTATATTTGGCACTACCATTTGTGCTATTAAAATTATACTTCACTGTTTTATATCTTTCTTTCCAGCCAGGGTTTCTGATGGCTTATTTATCTGCAAATGAGAAATCATATCAAATAAACCACATATGATCGGACAAATTGACTATACAATTACTGTTATTCTCTTGCTTTAAACCTCTTTTTACTATGATTTTCTGCACCAACTTGTTCTGGTGCTCATCTGTGTTCTATTTCAACTTTAGGAAATATTTTACATGCAATGACAACACTAATTTTAACTATTTTTTCTTTCCCAGTGAAACTCTGAATTTCCTTCACAGTGACTTATTGCCCAAATATCTGGAAAATTGACTTTGGGATTCAGTACCGGAGATATTTGAAACATTGACCCATCAAGTCAGCAAACTAGTTCAGCATGTGCTTACTTGACACGTCTGTCTAAAAGTGGCAAAATGCAAGCATTGGATTCAGCTTTCTTTCGTGAAAATTATAGCGTTCACCTAAACCAAAACATTTTGTGAATTTGAGGCAATGTAACTGAGTTGACTCAGAAAGAAAAAAAATCAAATAAAGTGGGATTTTGTTAAACTGAGATTATTTTGTGGTTTGCCATTTCTCTGAAATGTTCTTTGATATATTTTAAAATGCCCAAATTCTCCATAAAATGTTTAATTTTAATTGAAATTTTCATTTGAAAGCTATGAATTCTCAAGATTTATTAAAAATTTGCAGAAAACATACTGTGTGTTCAACTGATACATCCCCCCCTCACCTATTCTGATTTGTCTAATCAACTTTCATATAAAAACCATAAACTTGATTATGATAGGACAGGACAGGACCAGAATTATATCTTTCATCTTTAAGGAATGCATGCAAGCAATACTTTAACTTTAATCACCTTTCTATATCTGACTGATTCCAGTGAGATAAAAGTGCACATTTAAGAAATAAACAGAGATGCACTCTGTCCTAGATCTTTTTGTCCCTGCGCAAACCAAAACATCTTTAAGCATCCTCATTTCCCCAACTCTGGACATCTATATAAAAAAGTCTACATCTATAGATTAAAAACAAAAGCTAGAAAAAGAAAGAAAAATCATAGTATCATCACCATAATTATGATATTAAAAACAATTTCCACCACAGTAAAACATGAAATTTCTATTAATTTCCATTCCACTCTTCATGGAATGGAAGAATGTCCTCTCCCAGCAATTAAAGAAAAAAAAAAGGCCATCAAAGCATTAAAGAAGTAGGCCAGAAAAATATTTTAATAAATGCTTCCATCAGAATCTGAAAGTCTTCTAATTTTCTGCAAGAAAGATATTTAATACACTCATTTATCATTATTTCATAGCCAATGGGTTATTTGTGGGAAAACCTTTAATCTGGCAATATTTTAATCTCCTTATAAGCAGGTAATACTCAGGTTAGTTTATAAAAAAAGAACAGATAATGTATTTGCTCTTTCTACTCCTAGCAAGAATGTAATCCTATATACTGGCATTTGGTGTCAGTTTCCCAGCCCTTTCTTTCAACAGAAAAAGCAGAGTCCTCCCCTGTCTAGAAAAAAATGTCTGTAGAGATACTTCATGGATAGTTAGAGGGACGCGGATTATGTGAAACATGAGTTGCATGTTGAAAATAGTGTTTCTAACGTAGTCTTCCAGATGTCTGTGCATTTGTGTGCCACATATATATTTCCATTTTCTTCTTTGTCACTGTTTCTCACTGTGACATGTCTTGGTTTTAAAACACACACAATGTTCTTCAGAAAAAAAGAAAAATAATCTTTTATTCATTCCTACAACTATTTTTACTGAGCACAACTGCACAATTAATTTATCGATGTCTTGTAAAATTAGGATTTCTAGACACAATTGGTCAATTTCAATTTTAGGCTGGTCACAGTTCTGCTGACTTCCCTAGGACTGCACTTACTTATCAAGAAGTTAGCACATGGAGGAATATTGACCTGTGGAGGACTTAGTTGCCCAAACTCAGTATTATTTCAGGCAGTGTGGTATCCTTCCTGGCCTCCAGCTACCTCTCCAGAAGAATGCAAGTCTTCTGGAGACCTTCTGCTCAGTTCTGTACCTCTCAGCCCCAGCAGTCTGCTGTGAGCCAAGCTTGGTTTGGCTCAGCCTGATGGAGAAAATTGTTATGAAGGTGTGAAGTCCATTAACTGCATCATGCAATATAAGAAAAGCAAAAACAGAGACAGTGGAGCAATTGCTTAGCAATTGGTTAGCAGATCAAGGATTCAAGAAGAACACTGACACAGGAAGGTACAAAATCCAAAGGAAAAAAGGAGAAATGGAAACCCAGCAATACTGAGCATCAGCCTGTGCCTCACCTGACTGTTGAGTGGTCACCCAGCTGAGATGTTTTGGGTATCTCACTGCACATTCATATGAATGTTTAGCCTAGTAGCTCATTAGTCCCAGTTATGTGTTCTGTGTATTAGTCAGCAAGTAACTGCTTTGTNATTAGTCCCAGTTATGTGTTCTGTGTATTACTGCTTTGCATTTGTAAGTTGTGTATATCACTCTTTTCTGAGTCTTTCTGGGCACAATAGAATTTTCCCATACAGAAAGGAAATGATGCCTGGACTTAGTGTCTAGAGCACCTTGAGATACCTCAAAATATTATGCCTAGCTTCCAGCTGCCGTGCCAGAATGCTGTGGATCTCCAGTGTATCTGGGGTTTATCTGCCAGTCCCATGATGATGTGGCAGATAACCTAGGCAGTTTCAAATGGCCCAAGTGGACAACTGATTCTGCCCATCCTAGCTGTAGTTTCCCTGCATAATATGGAGGAAGAAACATCTATTTAATGCTCCTACTCTCAAATTCTCTTTGGAATATCCTACTTTCCTTGTCAACTGTGTTGAATTTTAGGGAACATAAAGTCCTGCATAAAGTTCCTACATTAAGTCACCAAATGCATTTCTTGTTGCCCACACCAAGCACTTCCTTCAGACAGTAAAATGTAGGTGTCTCCACAACAAGTGTTTTGTGTAGTGTATAATTCAAAACATCCCAACATATCCGAGACATCTTATGGCAGTGGGAAAGCCTCCTCTTATATTGACTGAAGATCTGGAAAGCTGATGGGTCTGAATTTAATTTCTGAAAAGCAGTTGCTAAAAACTAATGCCATTGAGATAACTGAGGATGTATCTTGGATCATACAAGTAATCTCATAGAATTTGACACAAGCAACTAGATAATTGTCTAATGTTCGTATGTGTGCTTAAATAACTACATTCAGGCAAATGAATCTGGATCTGGAGAGCTACTGAGTTTATCCTACTGGAGAGCTGAAGAAATGCCAGCATCCACTGATGATTTTGCCTAGATTATAAGCACTCAGTTCAACTTTTTTATCACAGGCATCTAGTGTCATTTGAAATGCATTACTGTAATCTCCCTGGCCTCAAACTGTCACACCAGAAGAATGTGGGTCTCCAAAATGTCCTGTGTCATATCTTTCTATTGCAATTATTGGACAAATTCCTGTCAATTGCAATATGCCTGGATCAGAGTTCTCATGAAAAAGACCAACATAAAACAAAGCAGACTCATCAATGTCTCTAACAAGCCTTGTGTCATACCTGCTACTCTGGTAGATACATTTGGGGTATTCTGGGTATTTCTCCAGTGAAACAACACTGATGGTTACATACCTGAGTTGTGTCTCCTTTGATGTTAACAGAAGCCAGCTAGATAGCTAAAGCACTACTGGTTGTGTTGTTGAATAAGGTGTTTTTTAACAACTAATATAGTTTTCTCAAACTACATGATAAAAGATGTTGTTTTAGGGCGGAATAATAAACACCAAAACCCAACCCACCATAAATCTTTGCTGGGGCAGTTGAATAGGAAACTAACATTGCACATTCCTAGATAGATTGTCTTTTGCATGCTTTCCAGAAGAATGTTGGCACCGCTACTTTACAAATTAGTCTCTAAAAAACCTCTAGCCTACACTTGACTCATGGAAAAGAAAACTTCTGAGAGTAGGGAGAGTAATGTTTAATACATTCCATATTCGAACTTACAATCACATCAGCAACTGGAAAAAGGAGATTCCCTCACATTCTAAAGAGAACCAAGACTTGTACTTGGTTATGAAACTGGACAATTTTGTTTTACATTAATTATTCTGCACTTTCTCCCCTAATTCCCATAGCCTTGTACACATTTCTACTGTATTTCTGCAGTAGAAACTACCTACATAAAATTAATCTTGATGACATCATGTGGAGCTAGTTAGTCAGAACGTTTAAGGAGGATAAAGCACTTTAGCCTTAAGGACTCTTAAAATGAGAATCATTTATTCTCTGTTGTCTTCCGTGAAACGGATTCTTGCTGTTACTAATGTAAAAACCTGCTGCTAAATGTTTTGACTGTACATATTAGCCAGCTGGTGGTTCAGTTCTTACTATTGAGTTGCCCAGAACTGAAATAATTAATTTAGCTAAGAAAAGTATATTGTGTGGTACCTTTTGGATTTGTGACTGTAATCTGTAATCACCAGGGAGTTTATTCGGATTTGCAATAATACTGGAGTTGGTAATTTATAACAGGAGAACGGGAGCTCACTAAGTAGAGCTTATGAAGCTTGGAGTTTTTCAAGAATAAGTTGCAGAACTTTTTATAATACGGATGCTGTTAGCAGCTTACAATTGGCTAAAAGATTAATCTGTGCTATCCTAACAACCTGAAAGCAAAACCCGTGGATTTGAAAGGTGGCTTTCTAAGCACAGGTATCCTTAATATTGTCTCTTCATACCTGTATAGCAAGAAATAAATCAAAGCTCACTGCAGTCTGTGGAAAGGCTCCTGTTGACTGTAAAAATATTGGACTCCAGTTCTCAACAAAAAGACTACTTAAACCCAAAGACATCCATTAATGCCAATTTATATTATTTTTCACTGCATATTTGTTATTTCTGCTAACTTCTGCTCACTCCTTGTGTTACAATAGGCTTCTAAGAAATGTAATATGTCAAGACTACCTGATACTTGAAAATTGCTGTCAGGCAAATAGTGCTATTCAGATATATTCATTCATTATTTGATCCAAACACTAGTTTAGATTTTTAAAAGGAAGAAAAGAAAAGGAAAAGGGAAAAAAAACCCCAACCATATGATACTGCAGTTTTCCAAAAGATTGCTACTAAGAAGAATATTTGTCATGCAATATTCATCATATCAGGCATTGTGTTTGCCTGACTTTATTTTTTCTGTTTTTGTAAAACTTCCTTCATGGTCCAATGAGACATTTATTTGTCTTTCTTGTAATAAGGACTCCCTAGAGAATGGACCTTTTCAGATATCTAATGGAGCCAGATGCTGATCCTCCTATCCTTGAAGAATA
This sequence comes from Anarhynchus alexandrinus, assembly GCA_008711295.1. Taxonomy (NCBI): domain Eukaryota; kingdom Metazoa; phylum Chordata; class Aves; order Charadriiformes; family Charadriidae; genus Anarhynchus; species Anarhynchus alexandrinus. The sequence goes on along the minus strand of VUYV01000086.1, from coordinate 1,071,077 downwards.
CGAAAGAACCAGAGGATACTCTCAGACTCTGAGGCTCTCAAAGCCATCTATTGAAGACTCTGTTTCCTAATAAAATGTATCTCTACTTGCAGGAATGGGTGGTTGTCCTGGTGATTTATTGATTTTACATTAAAAGGATTTGCATTAGTCAAGTTTGGTGTATGATAGATTCCAGTACTGCAGATAGATCAAGAGTTAAAGAGCGTGGAACATCATATGTCGCTGCAAAATAGAGAAAGTGAGAAAGCTGCAATGGCATCAAGACTAATCCCTCTGAAAGGCAGCTGGGTTTTGCTGTTGTTATTTTACAGCAGTGATGAATTTTATAATTGTATATTGCTACAGTTGTGTTTTAATGGCACTTTTCTATTTTTTAAATTCAATGCTAGTCTGTTAACATACAATTATTCACAGATGTTTAATTACTGTTACAGATGCAAAACATCACATTTTAGCAACTTGGTTCTCAGTAGTGATCAAAAAGTGTGTTATTTGAATTGCTAAAGCCAGGAAAAAGGTATCAGCAATACTCAGCAGTCTCTTTCAGCCCAGGTGTGTCATGCGCTTAATAAAGTTGCTAAATACTACCCCAATTTAAAAATCGCTAATAGAAACTGCCAGGTATGAATGTGAGTGTCACACAGAATGTGTATCATAACTAAGAATAGAACCATAGAATCATTTAGGTTGGAAAAGACCCTTAAGACCATTAAGTCCAACCATTAACCTAACATTGACAAGTCCAACACAAAACCATGTCCCTCAGCACCACATCTACCCGTCTTTTAAATACCTCCAGGGATGATGACTCCACCACTTCCCTGGGCAGCCTGGTCCAGTGCTTGATAACCCTTTCAATAAAGAAATTTTTCCTAATATCCAATCTAAACTTCCCCTGGCATAACTTGAGGATGTTTCCTCTTGTCCTATCGCTTGTCACTTGCAAGAAGAGACCAACACCCACCCAGCTACAACCTCCTTTCAGGTAGATGTAGAGAGGGATAAGGTCTCCCCTCAGCCTCTTTTCTCCAGGCTAAACAACCCCAGTTCCCTCAGCCGCTTCTCATAAGACTTTTTCTCCAGACCCTTAACCAGCTTCATTGCTGGTTTGGATGCAGGAAGAGAGAGTCCTGAAAACAGTACCTTACTTTAATTTTAATATTCCAGAAACTATTACTGAAGCAGGAAGTAAGACATAGAGGTTGGACTAGATGATCTCCAGAGGTCCCTTCCAACCCTGACTGTTCTGTGATTCTGCGAAGAGAGTGGGGCACTGCTGTTTTATTGCTCTTGAGCGAATCCTTTTCTGGATTCAACAAGGCAGAGTAGTTCGTTCTTTAAATAAAAGCTTTAAAAAAAAAAAAAAACAAACCAAAGGAACAAACAAAAATGTTTGTCTAGTTCAATGTATTGTCTCCCAACAGCAAATATACAAGAGCAGATGTCTAGAACAGGGAAAGTATGTAGTAATACTTAAGTGGAGGGAAACTGGGATTAAGACAAGTAGAGTCCTTGACCCATACTGGCAGCCACACCAATGGTAATTTCCTTGATAAACGTCTTACGTGAGAAGGACACTGAAAGTTCTTGCTTTTTTTCCTCAAACACAAACAAGAAGCAAACTAAGGAGTTACAGACTTATGTCCTACCTGTCACAAATCGCTTTTCATAACTAAAAATGTCTTGAGCAGCATTGCTTTTAGACTAGTTCAAAAATTTTGCATTAGAAGATATATATAGCGAAGCTGAAGTATAGTTTGTTTAAGTGTTTATTCATTTTACCCAATAACAGCACTTTGATGCTGAATGAACTTAGAGATACCCTTGCATTCATTTTTCAAAATTTACATTTAAATAAAATATACTGGTTTACACTTCATTCAGTACTAAGAAGTGTATATAATAATATTATCCTTGCACAAGAAAATGAAATTTTCCTGTGACGGTGTTGAAGGATTTCCATTTATATGCAGATTCTGACTTTTACCTCAGTGAAAATGCATTCTTTGAAATAAGAGCAGGAAAATAAACATTGCTTAAAAAAAAATCTCAGGAAGAAAAAAGGTTAGCTCTAATCAAGCATGAATTAGTTTCCTACTGATGAGCAACCCCACCTTCTCAAGAGGATTTCTTTTATTGCTATTTTTTTTACTGACAGGCAAAAAAGTCTCAAAACATCCAAATTGTCATCTTCTCATTACTTTCCCTCTGCCTTATCACTATTGCTTATTGCTCTAAGCCATATATCCTCCTGACCTCTAAGGCTCGTGACTTTGAGATCATACTTTACTCTCTCCATATTTAAAAATGGTACCTAATTTTTCCCTCTCCATCCTCCACAATATAGCAGGAGGCAAAATTTCCCTGCCTGCTCCTGCTCTTGACCGTAGCCTAGAGAACTCCTGCTTTGATTCACTCTAACGTCCTCACCACCGGACTCTTTGGTATTCACGTAATTATTCCGCAGACATCAGCTGAAACTATCACACCTTTCGCGCTCACCAATTCAAAATATAAATGTCAATCAGCTTCCACGGTGCTGTGTCTGCCATGCACTGGTAAAGTGACCTGACACACCTGACTGCTCCACGGACATCTCCCAAACTCTTTCTACCGTGTTTTGAGCTGCTGTGCCTTTTCTTTTCTCATTTGATCACAGAAACACTGCCTTTTCCATTTCTCTTAGAGAAAACCATCATTCCTAGGTTTTCAAGCCTTATCTCCTTGCCTTAGCCTTATTTTGCACCTGAAAAAGCTGATGGCTCACTTCAGTTATCCATGTAGATGGGTCTGGTACTGCTCGAGGTGTTTTAGGGTACACAAGACGTCCTCACAGAGCTACCAAGGCTGGCATACAGCCTCTGGGTCAACCATGCCCTTTGAAGGAGCAGCTGAAGGCCAGGCAGGATAACTGGGGGGCACTTCATAGGGCACTAGGTGTATTTAGGAGGAAATGTTGCTCACAGGCAACACTCAGCATGTGAATCAGTTGCTGCAAAATAAGGGCGTAGTATTATTTTGAACGCCGGGAGGTGGGTCCTTCTGGCATCCAACTGCCCCTCCACACATACTGTATCCTATTTGCCAAACCTCTGCATGTGTCTTGGGAACCCTGGAACATCTCAAATGGCAAACATCTATTTTTAGGTGAGTGAATCAGTGGGTGCAATCTGGAGGTGAAATACAACACTGAGAGTCTGAAGGAACAAAAGCTTATCACAGGCACATTTTTCTCAACAAAGCAGTTTAAACACATTTGATTAACTTTGATAACAATCTAGAATAACAGAAAACAGCAGATAACAAGAAAATGTAATTACAATGTATAGTTCCTAAATCCACTTTTTCATTTAAAAAAACCCCAAGAATTTTGGTTTAAGGGCAAATAAGTTAAATTTCCAATGTATTAATAAAAATTTTTAGAAACAAAAGAAGGATTTTTGAGGCTCAAATGAGTTAAAACAGCATAGGCTTGTTTTCAATTTTATTATGACAAAATCCTGTTATGTTAATTTTGGAGAAGAGAGGTAATCAATAAACTCCTCTAACCCCATAATCACAAAGGAATAAACGGTGAATATAATAATAGATAAACTTATTATCTCTGCCCTTAAGCAAATTTTGCTTCCTTATAAATTTAATTCATTCTTCATCAGCATATCGTTCTTTTTGAAGGAGAACAGTCACATCTGATGCCATAATACATGTAAAGGCCACGTAAAGCAGCCTAAGACTGACCATAGTGAGATGTTACTGGCATAAGTTCACAACAGTGTCTAATCTATCTAATAGCAGATGTTTGGCATGCAAGTACATATTTTTGAAAAGACCAAACTCTTCTTTACTCATGGTGAATATGCTGGAAAGGCATTTTGGCTGAAGGCAGAAACAGTGTAGTGATTTGTTTTTAATTACGTTTTTATATATTGAAAAGAAAAAAGTAAGGGCTGAGAGACCAGCGTCAAGAAAGTTTTCATTCTGCTTTTCAAGGGGAAAGAGACAAAAGTACCATTTTCAAAAATATGCCGAAACCCCCATTTGCGTGTGCTGCAAAGGAACACCTGACTGTGGTTAAGCAGTAACTTCTAGTAAAACTGCCTACAACAGTATGTAACAGTCAGAAAGGGAAGGGAAAACGGGTTTCAAAGTGGGGTGTTAGTCATAAAAGCACCTTAGCTATTTAAGAAGTGGTAAGGAAACAGCAACTCAATTAACTCGAGTTATAACATCTTTGTTATAAACACTGACTTATCACTTTGCCTATTATAAAACACTCATCACTTTGTCTACCATAGTGTGGACTTTGAAATATTCAGTATCTGTTCTGGAGCACAAAGCTTCTGCAGCATTGTCCTGCTGTTTCCACAATGCTGACCACCCTTACAATGAACAAGGAAGCCCTCCTAGACACAATGGGCTGGAGAAACCACAACAATAATGTTTAAACTCTTCAATACTTGCCACCACCACTGCTTGGGGGCATCACATTTGAAAATACCATAGAATAGGCTTATTGTGTGGGTTTTACAGAACCAGCTGTACATGAAAATAAACCCACAAATCAGAAATTATTAATCTAGGCAACACTACCACGCAGAAGAGAGATGGACATGGATTCATGCAGGGAAGAGGGATTTTCATGCAGTGAAGACAATATGAATGTAGACACTTCCTGAGTATCCATAAACAAAGTATGGGGCTAACCCAAATATACAACCGCATCCTTGTTCCTGAGAAAGATACAGTTGAAATATCTCCAGTATGGCTCATCCAGCATTGTGCTAGAGCAGCATTACAGTATTACATTCTGTCTGCTGCCACACTCAAACTTTTTGATCGAGTAACCAAGTGCAAAATAGGGAGGCTTGTGGCAGGATGAGAAGCATCAGACCCTTTAGTCGTAATATTTCAGTGGGACAGGAATGGGACATCAAGAAAGGTGTAATCTCAGAGGTAAAGTTATCACCTTTTACTAAAAACAATGACAAATTTTCCATTATAGGAGATTGTCTTCTATTTTCTGTGACTTGCAATTGTCTCTGACTGTGCTGCTTACATGAAATTCATAAAAGGTAGAAAAAACCTGCTTTTATCAGGCTGATTTGTAAAATGTAGTGTGAAGAGAGCTAAAAGTTGTTCCTTCACATTTAACTTTACATTTAGCTTTGTTTACACTGTCACTGAACGTGACTTTAATTTCAGTGATCTAAAACATACAATAACTTGCAGACCAAGAATTGTTCCAAGTTTACCTTTTCAATTCTATACATTTCAATAGAAGTGAAAGACAAATGTGTCCATATTTGTGCAAGATTACTTAATGATATATATGTTTATGCTCACATATGCATGCAAATTTCTTGGGCTGTATTTTGTGCTACAAGCAGGATTATCAAAGGAGGAAAACATGCCTGTAATAAGAAAGGAGAAAAAAAGGCGGTCACCAAATTAAGAAACAAATTTTAGGTCAACCTTTCCTCTCTTAAATTGTAGTTTTAATGAAGAGTAGGAAACCTGATACCCGATGATCTTACATCTCTAAAGCAGATGGCTTCATTATCGCTTGTGATTGGAAAAACTCATCTTGTAAGAGTCACCAGAGATTTCATGAGTATCTGGAAATAAAAAATTTGGAGGTTTGCTGCTATGTCTATAAAATTAGCCTAATATTGATTTTCTGGTGCATTAAAGTCCAAAGCGAGCCAAGTCTAAATCTGAGGAGGCTGAAAATAGTGCTACAGCATTGGCTACTTTATTACAAATCAAAATATTCTAATTATATTTCCCCTGTATTTGGATTCCTCAATGTCCTCAGACACATATAAGGAGAATGTAAGCGTCTGAAGTCTTGATGCATTTATTACTATAGTCCAGCTGTGATAAAGAGCCATTAAAATCTCATTGGCCATATATTGCTATACTTGAAACACAGCAGAAGCATTTTGTGCCAGCCAGTAACGTTATAATATTTCTCAGATTGGCGAACGTTGATGGTGTTCAACATAGCAGAGACCAGTAAGTTAACTTGAATGTAGAAGGCGGAAAGGAAATAAGTGGGGAAAAAGTATTAATCTTTTCTGTTTCTGTTGGGTAAAATCTGCATCTGCAAATCGAACAGTGAGGTACCCAGCACTGCGATCCTTGGATCGTTTCTGTGAGTCTGAAAAGCGATTTCAGTGCCTGAAATCTTCTGATACATGTACACACAAGATGCTGCACAAAAAGGAGGAGAGTAATGTCTCTATACTCCGTGTCTGTAAATAAAAAGCTTAAAAATATGGGGAAACACAAAAGCCAGCACACAAAATTTAGGTAGAGGAATTTGAACACGGAAGGAACGACAAGTCCTTAAAACGTGAAGAAGGAATAGCTCCTATTACCATGGGATAGCGGCAGCATTGTTCTTTCTGGCTGTGATCACTGATTTATTATGATATCACCCTACCTAACTTTAGATACCTGTGACATACATCTGAGAGGCTTAATCTTCATTTCTCGTATAGTCAATAGAGAAAAGGAGCCACATATAAGATGTATTCATCTTACCTATTCTATAGTAGGAAATATGTTGTGCCCCGAGAGTTCCTATTTCTTTCCACCGACTATCAAGGGAGTTGAGACAATTTGCTCAGATGAAGTCATCCATGCACTGGCTGACATCTCCATTCAAAAAAGAGAGAGAGAGAGAGAGAAAGAGAGGGAGAGAGGGAGGGAGAGGTACCAAAGATGCAGAAAAGACCTAGTATCAAGAGGGTGACTAATATTTAAGTCCTATGTAAAGAATAAGGAAAATCATCAGGAACTGAGAACAACAGCAACCAACATAAATATCTCAATTAATAGAAAGTGAGAGGCCAGTGTTTGAAATGATAGTGGAAAAGGTACGGATGGATTGACATTGGGACATAATTCAGAACGAAACAAGGTGATGAATAGATTTAACTGCCAAAGGCAGAGAGGAAAACACTATGAATAAGTACATTACCAAGCCTGAGGAAAGCAAGAAGAGAGAGGTATAAATGTGCACAGAGCACTGAAGCTAAAACAAAACAGGAAGGGAAACTTCCCCAGCTTTCTACACATGGATGACTCTTCTGGGTCCATACAACTCTGCTACATATGTGGTTAAGAATATCCTGCTTCCTTTTTAATATATACACCATTTGGTTGTTGCTTCTAGTTAAGATTTTTAAATCTTTAACATATCTGAAGTCTTTGTTGTTCTGGCTACTCAATATATTGCCACCAGACAAACCAGAGAATCTCTGAAATGCGGATTGGAAGGGACCTTTGGAGGGCATTTAACCCAGCTTCCCACTCAAAGCACAGCCAACTGCAGCCAGACCAGGAAAGCCTCCATAGATGGAGATCCCACAACCTCTCTGGGCAACCTGCGCTAGGACTGGGTTGCCTCCTAGAGATTTTTTTTATTTTTACCTACAGCTTTCAAGCTGCAATTTGTGGCCATTTTCCTTTGTTACATCACCTGGTACTTTCTGAAGAGAGTTTGGCTCTTTTATGTTTGGCACTAGATATCCTTTAAGGAATCATAAGCAGCTATTCCAGCTCCCTTTTTCCTTCTCTTTGTCAGACTAAACAAACCAAATTCTCTCTGATTCTCTTTGTATAACATGTACTATTTGTCCCTGACCATTCTGTAACCCTCTACTGGACCCTCTCCTGTTTCTCCACACCTCTTTTGAAGTGAGAGCCTAAAATGGATGGAGTATTCTAGATGTGGCCTCAGCAGCATCAAGTAAAGCAGGGTTATAATTTCTCTCCACTTCTCATATATCCCAGTACACGTTTGCTGCAATACGGCAAAAAGCAAGCTCTTTGTATTCAGCCTGGCATCCACCTTGACCCCTAGGTCCCTTCAGTAGGGCTAATTCTCAAGCAACTGCTTTCCAGCATGCACATGGCTCCTAATTCCTCGGTGCAGAGCTTTTGCCTTCTCCTCGTTGAACTTTATGAGGTTCCTGTTGACTCAGTCCTCAAGTTAATCCAGGTTTGCCTTGATAAGCCTTTGGACCGAAGTTCACGTTCCTCACGTAAGCCATTTCCCCTAACTTTGTGCCATGTAAAAAGTTTGTTCTGTGTCACCGTCGAGGTCACAGATGATGATGCTGAACACTAGGGGACGAGTGCTGGGGCCCGCAGTGTGCTGGGTACGCTCTCTTCAGCAGCTGCCCGCTGGGCATCTGGCCACTGATCACTGCCCTTTGAGCCTGACAGCCCAGACAATTTTCTACCCACGTCGCAGCCAGATTAGGCAGCCGGGGTCTCCTCAGCTACCAAATGAGAACACTGTGGGAGACGGTGTCAAAAGCCTTACCGAAGTCAAGGTATATTACCTCCACGGCTCTTCTCTGATCTGCAGAGCCAGTCATTTTGTTGGAGAGTCAATCATGTTGTTCAAGCATGATTTGCCCTTGAATGCCTGCCGCGAACACTCGCAGGGCCTGAATGCAGCTGGCCTCACAGTCTTTTAATTTTAACACCTGCAAACTGACAATCTCAGTCCTGCAAGGCTGTTGAACCCCAAACTGATGTTGAAATGACACAGCCAGCACCTGCTGCACTTCAGGACATCATAGATTTGTATTCATTTTTGCAGAGTGCTGTTTCTAGGGATGGCAATTGGCTCATTAAGATTGTACTTGCAAATTAACAGGCAATAATAGAAATATTAAATTCCTAAATACCTCCACATCTCATTCGTTGGGGGTGTCTTTTATTTCCCAAATCGAGCCTTAAAACTAAATCAAATTAACTTGAAACTACTGAGTAATAAACAGAGAAAGTGTTTTCAGAGTCATTCAGATGTTCTAAACATTAGTTACGAGACATCAGATTAAAAGCATTCCTTACTGCAATCTCCTGTGAATAAATGTAACATCTATTCATGTTTTCAAGGGTGTACAGCCATACACAATACACACATCTTAGACAGGTTTCCAGGTCACACAAAGGTATATTCACAGTGATTACTATTACTATTTTTGTCAACACTATCATCTCTATTTAAGATATTCCACATGCAGTGTTTTCAAATACCAGGTTTCATTGTTTCCATTTAAAATAGCATGTTTTGAAATCACGGCAGAGCTACCTCCTAAGACACGCATTTCTTTCAGAGGCAAAGACAAACAGATCAGTTACCGAACAGTAAAGGTCAAAGCATAAATCAATCATTTCACTAATAAGCTATCTTCAAGCAATAGCTGGTATAAGGAATAGGAGAACATTTAGCTTGGCATTCTCTGCACAAATATTTCCAGAGAAAAGGCTCAAGATGACATCCTGATTCCCATCAGTCCTCTGAGAACAGAGCTTTAAGGCAGTGGATAGCTCAGAGGTGAGCGCTGTACCGGGCAGGTGCTCGGCCAGCCCGCAAACTCATTACAGGTGCCGTATGCTGTCAGTTGAAGGAATGGACATCTAAGCGTATTTGTAGCATGTGCAAACAAATTTCCTATCACCTTGTCATCTGCTGAAGACATAGAATACATCTCTTTTTCCGACTTTCTGGTTGTTTATATTTTTTTCTTCCTGAATACTTCTGACCGTAGGACTATGCTAGGTACACCTCCGCTTTCGCCTCTGGACTGACTCACTTCTGGGCCTGAGGAGATGCAATGGTTAGTTTCTCCTTTTCTGCTGTGTTTTACCTGTACATATTTTTGCTTGCTTGTTTGTCTGTCTGTTTGTTTTATAAAGGTATGCTGACATCTTGGGTAGGCAATCACAACTATTGATATCACATCAAGTAAACAGTGATTGTAATAGTTGATTCTATCATAGAGTATTCTTATCATTCAAACACCATTATTTAGCAACAGCTGCCCCTTTCCAGTACCTGTGATATCATGTGATAACATGTCCTGGAGGACAAGTACTGTGGCATAGCCAGAGAGGAGGGAAAAAGAGTAAAAGCTGGAAGATGTCACGAAATGAATTTGCCCTTTGCTAAGCACACGTATTTTTAAGCCATACCCTTCTTCCTCTTCGGAAAGTTTTGAGCAAAGCTGGCTCTTGGAAGTCATCACACACCAGAAGAAAGCAGCATAAAATCTCTCTCCAGTCTAAAAGGCAGCGTTGTCCTGCCTTTATGAAGAAGACATAGTCTTAAGAGGAGGAACAAGTAGGTACCACTGAGCTGAACAGTTGTTCACTGTTAGGTATGGCATAAGGACAACATTGGTTTTCTCGTTCTGTATAGAAATATGGTAAATATAAAGTATTTGGCAACTGAAACAAAATTTCTAATAGAGAAACTGCATTTGAAGTCCTTACCTACAGAGCCCATAGTCAGGAGGTTCTGCTTAACAGCTAAGAAGTGCTGCAAAATATGCTGAAGTTTAATAGTTGTGATTTATAGTTAGCTCACTAGAGAATGGTGCCATGGTGCCTTGGTGCCTTGGACAGAATTTACTGGCTAAAATCAAAACCCAGACTGTGATCATGAAATAATGTGTTTATTTTTTGTTCACTTTGGAGAACATTTGAGGAAATCAAGGATGAGTAGTTATTTAATGTTTTAGACATATACAAGGCGCCTTAATACCCAGTGAGATACAGAAAACGGAGTGGTCAATGCAGTAATGGTACTCAAGGAAACAACTTTAGGGCCAGCCAAACTTAAATGTTTTTATGAACACTGAATCTAAGAAGGCCGAATGTCTACTGCAATTTGGTTACAAATCTGAAGAAAAAGGCTGGCTTTGTTTCATAAATAACTGGGGTTCAATGATCCACTCTAGCTGTGGGAAACAGGCATGAAGTTGCCCAGCAGAGATCTGATACAATGAGAGCACTGTTTTGAGAGATCAAAGATGAGAGGAGGTTATGGCAGAATTACAGCAGTTTAATTAGTCATGTTAGTGGTATATCCCAAAGAGCTTGTGTCAGATAAAGAATGGGGCCTGTTTTCAAATGAATCATCTATTAATCACCTGGAAGAAGGAGGAAACAGCACATTAATTAAATTTGCAGATGATTTCAAAATGGGAGGTGCTGCAACAACTAATATACAGGTAAGACAAAAAACTTGTAGTGATTGAAAATAAAAATTGGCAGTCAGTAGTGAAGTAGGTTCTATCTAGAAAAATACAAGTGAATGCTTTTAAGACAAATAAAAAATTCAACAGGAATACCTGAGGAAAAATGACCTGAGTGTAATAAATGTAATATGAATATGTAACACAGTGTTGCAGCAAGGAAAAAAAAATCAGTTTCATCTCATAAGGCAAAGGACATTGTAAACCACAACCCCCTACTATGGCAACGTGGTGCACTCACTGAATATTGTGTATAGGTCTGAACACTTCTACACCAAAAACCTGAACTGAAAGGAATTTGCAAAAAAGTAATAAAACTGACTACGAGAGAAAATTAAACTTATGAGAGAAAATCAAAAGAATTCTTGCTTGGACTAATGAAAATCAAGAAAAACTGTGACTTTCTCTAAAAATTTTATCAAGAAAGGTGAGGTTATATCTAAGGGTCTGAGATAATGCAGATGAAATGCAGCCCTTGTTCCATTTGCCATTTTGTTGCTACCAAATCGTGTGACCTCAGGAAAGTCAGATTGCTTTTATGTGCCTCAGTTTCTTCATCATCTTTATAGGTATATGAATATTATAGGAATATTTTCTTAGTTCACAGAGAAGTTGTAAGACTTTAATTAACCAATCTTGATTGAAATTAATTTTAAAAATTAAGAGAAAATATAAATAGTAGAATAAAAATACATGGGGCGAAAAACAAAATATGTCTGAGATAAAGAAGAACTATAAAGATCTGGATAGGTTAAACTGCTTGAAAGAATGAGTTAGCATCCTTGTGGTTCAAAGGTTTAGGAATGTGTGATTTACATTCTCATTTAACACCTGTGATTTCCATCTCCGTGATTCTGGGACAACGATCCTTTGCATATTCATTCCCCTGTGAATAATATGTGTGAAGTCTTTCTGTGTGGCTAGAATTATGGATTTGTTTAAAATATGACAATGCAGGACAACTCTGCAAAATCTGATTATAAATTTTCTTTTCAAAGTGTCTTGAGTCTAATTTCAGAAATGTTTGAAGCAGATACAGATTTGAAAACAAGCCCTCTTATTTGGAGAATGAATATGCAATTCATAATTGTCTTTTTTGGTAGTGGATGGGGTAGGGGATAGTATTTTTCAGACCATGTTAATTTATCTACTGAATTCTAATTGCTAAATTTGTTTGCAGCCTTTCTTCGCATCTTATCTAAGAAGAGATGTTAACATTAACAGGAAAGCCTGACAATCCATAAGCATGTTCTATGTTCATCACTTAAAATATGACAGACAGATTGACACCAGCATCGGAAACAGTTCTATTTATTAATTATCTGTATGACTAATCTCAGAATAATGTTTTCACAAGGAATGTGGCCTTAGAAGTACTCTACTCTCTAAACATTTCTAACCCATTCCCCAAATTCCTTCCCAAATGGTACTGAACTCTTGGAAATGAAACCAGATTATTTTCTTTCCCCTAATCATACAAACTGGGATTGTTACTGTAAACTTTGAGCTGCCCCGGTTTACTTAATAATTAAGTCAGCAAACACAAGGAAATGAGACTTATTTGGAAGATAGCTTCTCTCCAAGAAGGAACAGTATACTAATGTATAGATGGTAAAGATTCAGGGATAGAAAAGTTGTCATCCACCGTTATTATTTAACGAACAAATAACACTATCATCTTGTTGGAAATGTGGGCTGTTTCTATTGTAAAGCACAGTACATCTAGGTAAAACCCAGATCCATTTCCTGAAAGGACTTCAGGTCAATGCCCCAGCACTATATAAACGTGATACTCCATTAACTCACACATGTTTTGCAAACAGAAGCTGAGAAGAAACCTTTTAGCCATTGCAGAACTTGCTGAACTTGTTTGTAGATGGTCTATTAGAGAATTTGATAGTGTGCTGTTTCGCTGGGTAGTCTAATAAAGTCTTTTAAATAGACTAAGTGGTAAGGCATGGGTGGGAGCGGGGTCTGGCCCTTTCCTATGAGTTTGAAATCTGCATTGGTACTGTGATATTTTTATGTCACAGCTGAAAATAAGCAGACAGCCAAGCACTAAGTTATTGAGTTCCTCAAATTGGTTATTGAGTCCTCAAAATTTCCACCTCCTAATTTTGTAACTCTCTTGACAGTTTTTTGTTCTTATCTCCAAGAGTTACTAGCCATACTACGTGGCCAGACCATTGAATTTTCACCTCTCTCTCTCTTTCTATCCCTTCCTTCCCTTTTTCTTATCTGAATAAACCACAGCACATTTTTGCTGATTTAACAAGCTAAACCAGTTTAGTTGGTTTAAAGTTGGCTGATGCTACGCATGCCTATGACAGTAAGGTGACCTTGTGGATGATCCTAAACTTTGACATCTAAAATTCTTGAACGATATAACTATAACCAGCCTAAGCATGTTCATCATGTTATTGAAGGAAGTTTCAAGTGAGAAGGATATGTAAGGTCGGAGTAGCAAAAGGAGATTTTAAAATAGACAGAAGGAAAGAACCCACACCTAAGAACACTGAGGTCCTGTATTCCAATTGTACGTAAGGAAAACAAAGGTCACTCATTCAAACATGAGTAACTTCAGGCAGTATCTTTTAAATCTTTGCAAGCAGAAGTAATTTAAATTTTTCCTTTTTCATTGGCAATTTATTCTTTTAAATTATTTTTAATATTTTCATCTAAAAATGTACTTGTTACAAAGACGCCTTGGTTTGCCTTTTTATCTGTGCACCCTACAGCCATCAGAAAATTATCTTGCTACCATGTAGTATGTCTAGTAATAGTACAACGCTTAAGAGCGCAAGATCCATAATCATCTACTTATGTAAATAAATAAATAAATAAATGAAAATTCTGTAAACCACAAGCAAAAATACCTAGCAAGCAACAAACAAGAGATAACACGTGACCACAGTATTAACTTTTCAGTTTCACATGGGCATGAACAGCACTGCACAAACTCACAATCAGTATTATCACCTGAGTCTCAGTTTGAGACCTGCCAATTGAATGTCCAGGCATACCTTCTTTTGCACACCTATAGCGCTGAATTAGGGATGCACAAATCATCCCTGTAAATGGTCACTGGGTCTGTGTTTTTCCCTCCCAATGCTGTATTTATGTTTATTTGAAAGATTACATAAAAAGCCTCTCACATCATCGCGAGTCCTAACTTAAATATGGATTATAGCTTTCCTGGGTATGCTTAATGTAGCAAAAATAAATAAATACAATATAGATTATCGATATGAGCATTGCCAGTCTGCACAGGAACACATTTGCTATTAAGGGAATTTGTAAAAAGCAGCATTAGAGAAGCAAATTAAAGAGATTAAGACATTTAGAAATTTTAGTCAATCAGGAATCTGCTATTGTTTTTATGCTGTGCTAAGATTGTTTCCTTTCAAGCTGTGCATTTGAAGGCCTAATTACAGATACTCCTTGCATTCTGAAGTCTCTTTCAAGTTGAAGAGGAAAAGAAGCCGATGCCAGGAGGAGGGCAGATTTACATACTACATAATACTCAACAACAACAAAAACTTCCTGCTGGTAAACAATCCTCAGGTAACAGCCGCCTTCTCCTCCTCATACCTTTAGATGATTTACCAGATCCTGTGATCTTTGACAAATAAATCCATCGACTGCAACGGCAATAAAGCCCTGCGGATCGCCCAGTGAGAGACCTTTGCTGAGATGTCCTTCCTCGGGCCACCAAGTTTCAATGTTTATCCATCCTTTCACGGGACTAAGGCCACCATAAAAGTATAGTCAGTTCTCATCTGTCCTTCTCTCACCTCTAATCTTCCTCTTCTGCATCTTCCTCTTCTGCATCCATGCACCTCTTCAGAAACAGATCATAGAATCATAGAATTGTCTAGGTTGGAAGAGACCCTTGGGATCATCGAGTCCAACCACCTACCCTACTCTACAAAGTTCTCCCCTACACCATATCCCCCAGCACCACATCTAAACGGCTCTTAAACACATCCAGGGATGGTGACTCAACCACCTCCCTGGGCAGCCTATTCCAATGAATAGATGAACAAAACCATTTCCTCCGAAGCACGCCGCTACAACGGCGATAAAGTTTTAGCGAGCAACCTACTGATGCGTAAGTAGGAAACCAGATCATGCCAGAGAAACACATCTCTCAGCAGTGTCACTACATAAATCACGAGCGTAGCCCAGGTGAAGGTGAGGATAAGGAGTTTTATTTCAAAGTGCTTTTTTTTTTTAAAACAGTGGCCACAACATTGCTTTGGCTTGCTGCATTTTATTTTATGCATTAGCTGAAAATGCGATTGATCCCCACACAAAGGGCTGGCATTAAGCCTGCGTATATTTAGGTCCAGCACATACTGATCCTTGGGCTAAGAACCGAACAGGGATTTTTCTAGTCATGGATTTCAGTGCATATGAAAGAGAGAGGTTCAAAAAACTAGTCACATTAAGGAGGAGAATGTAGGAATGTAAGATACCAGAAAATCCAAATAAATCCCTATGCTTTTACGCTTCCCTGTGAACAGTTAAGCATGATATTATCCCAGCAAGAATCGTATTGTCTCTCTGGCTCTGTTGTTAGAACTGGTCAATTATTACTTTGAACTAACACTAATATTTTTTTTCTTTTCGAGGACTATGTAAAATCAGAGAAAAATAGAATTCAGGTATACTCAGACACTTCAGCAGTACCTTCCTTCCACAAGGAGCATTATTAAAGGGACATTTGAAAACTTTTTCCTGTTTCTGTTTCACTTTCCAAAGCCTCTCCTGTTTTCATGACATTTTGCTTTGGCATAAAAAGAAGTACTTACACAAGGGTATGCAGATTTAATAAGGCAGGTCCTGATCCAATGATCACATCTATACAGAGACTGCATGACACCAAAACTGCTAAAAATACCAAAGATGTGCCCAGAGTTATTCAAGGAGTGTGATACTGTGACTATAAACTGCGAGGGGAAGAAAAGTCGGTTGTAGGGCAATTTCCAGTATAAGAGCTGTATAAATTCTTAATTTAAATTTCCTTAATGATCACTTGATATTTAACATCTCATTTTTATTTAATAGAGAAGCTGTCACATAGGGATCCCCATCCTGCAAGGCATTTTATTTTATCCCTGTCTTTAATTATGTCACCATACAATTTGCTTGAGAAGCTAGTCTCTGGCAGTGGACTGCTGAAAAAAAACAGTTATATTTTATATATTTTATAATATATAAATAGCTTTGGCTTGGATACAAGCTTGCACAGAATACTAATTTATTTGTTTCAGTCTACTTACTGGCATTTGGAGATATATCTATGCCCAGTGTAAAGAATGTGACATAGACATGGATTGATTGATATTTAAATAGTACAACTGTGTATCTGCTAAATAATATCTTTAACTCAATAGAATGAACAGAATGAAAATGAATCTTTATGACATCTTAATAATTGGTATTGATAAAATGATGGCTATGCTAAAACATTAGAAGAGTGGTTAAGGATGAATATGTTGTAGGACTCTATTAATGACATTTTAAGAACAAATGCCAGGAAGCATCTTAGAGACAGGGATGTGTGATAATGCGTATACCTCAATAGCCTATTTGGAAAACTGTTACGAGCATCCCTAAACTCTCCATTTCTTCTCCCCTATCTCCAAACGGTTCTCATGCTGCTGTGATTTTGCAGACACGGCACTTCAAGCTCCACATTGGCACAGAAAAATGCCACATGTGGTATAGGGTGTACTGTACAACCGGAGAGTAAAGAACATTGTTTGACTTAGAAGCATCTTGCCTGTATCTGAAACATCGCCATTCCCATTAATTGCATTGCTAGAAGAAGAGTCTAAAAAGTAAACTCCAAGAATGATCAGATTCTGGGTTAAGGCGGCAAAACTGGACCAAGAATCATGAACCTCACTAAACATGGAATTTTCACTGGTTCAAGTTCCCAGCTGATAAAAAAAAAATAAAAAAGAATCTCTTTTCCTATTGATATAAATTAGATGAGGATGATCAAGTCTGTACACCTTTACTTAGACTTAAAATCCAATGTGTGAATAAATAAATCAAAACCTCTAGGGCTGAATACCAACATGCTTACAAGCGCATAGTGGCCTTTTAAGATATCAGAGTATGTATGTTTTAGTATCAAAATAGGAAACTGAATCTCAAAGACAGACTACATATAGGAAAAAAAGATGGCTTCTGGGCATCGGACTAAAAAGAAGACTAATTTGACAGCTGTAGCTCTCCGCTAGCTGTAGCTCTTTTCACTAGGCAGCAGATTGCAGCTAGCTGGATTTGGGTAGAGCCCAAAAACGATCCCGAGATGTCTGAGACTCCGGGATCCACTCCTCCTAGCCTAGAAGTATCTTCAGCTCATGGCCAGTACTGAAACTTCATTAGGCACCAGAGAAGGCGAAACAGGTTCCCCCTGCATGTTATTTAATGAGAGCTTAAATGAATATGTTATTTACTTGTAGGAGTGCCAGGAAAGTTATGAAGATATAAACAACAGTAGACACTGAAAAAACACTTTCCTGGGAGTGTTTGAGATTTCCTTGAAAAGCTGATCAAAGTGTTAACACCAGAAACTTGTGAAAATTAAAAATGCAGTGCTGATGCTTTTCACAAATTCATAGAATTTCACTGTGCTATAAAAAATACTATTGCAAAAGTTTATAATAATTTGTGTCTTCATTTTTAAATGCAAATATTGGATTTTTCAGTTGAAAATAACATTTAGCATTCACTTGAAATCCTTCAAAATATTTGAATTTACTGAAATTCAAAAGTAAATCTGTATAGCATTTTTTTGACATGAAATACATATTTCAGCTTCAAATCTTGCTTCTTGCTTTGTGTGGTGATTGAAACAAAATGTTTTCTTCAAGCAATTGCTCACAGCTTTTGAAAATTAAAGGACCTAAAAAATCATTATTTGCTTAGTCTTAATAGTTGATTGCCCTTGGAAATAGTAAAATTCCTAGTCTGTATTCCTTCACATGCAAGCTTGTCGCATTTTTCCTCTCTAAAGATTTTACATGCTCCAAATACTAGTTCACATCAAGCAGAGATCACATCATCATTCCAGCGGTTACTCCATGGTGCTACCAAATTTTGATTCAACTTTTATACAAGTATGCATAAATTGAGGCCTTCCTTAAGCTGCACACCCCTATGAAAATGCTTCAATGTAAGAGGAAGGAAAAAGCAGGTAACAACAGAATTTATTTCCTCAGTGCAGTTTTAGTGCCGGCTTAGTCAAGTTGCTCTTAGCAGCAGAGTAAAAAAAATCACATACATTGTACCCACTCACTGAAGTTTGTACTCAACAACTCCTTCCTGTTGCCTTTTTTTGGCCATCATCTTGCTAAGATTTCATGGACTGAAAATGTCGTACATTACTGAAATGAGCTGTTTTCACCTCCTTCCTGCTTCACATATGTCTAACGTTTTCACTACGAGCGTAGCTCTTCAAGAGCAAGGACAGCCTTTTAGCTGCGCGCTGATTAATTTTCTAACTCAGAAATAGCAAATGGCTTCTAGATGCTCCCATGTTACCACAAAAAAAAGTATCAATTCATAGTAAATAATTTCACCTAAGAATTTAACCTAAGAATTATAAATTAATAACCTAACATATATCAAAGAAGATATATTTCAGGCCTTAAGCTTTGTTATTAATTTTATGAAAATTCTTGGTATAGCTTCAAAGCACACTTCAAGTAGCAATGGTGTCCACCATCTGTCTCTCCACTAATACAAAGACTATCTTCCACAAAAGCTGCATCAAGTTACTCACCTAAGATTGTTCCTGTAAGATATGTACTGTCCTTTACATTATTATAGTCATAATAGACAGCTCATGTCTCAGTTGTTNATATGTACTGTCCTTTACATTATTATAGTCTCTCTCTCTCCCTCTCCCCCCACTCTTCCCAGCTAATCTCCTGCTCTGTGCATTGCCCTTACAATATCACTGCTGTTAATGACAGGCAACTGACCTGCACGTTGCTGAAACATTCAGCTGACATTTCAGTGATGTATCATCCTGAATGCATAAAGCACACAGGTTACAACGAGAAGAAGATGAGAGAGTTTATTTCTGGTAAAGCTTCTAAACGAATCCATGCATACCCCAGAGTAAACTGAGCATGTGATGCACATACAATAACACACTAAGCAAAACCATTTTAGTGTAACTTGGAAAAGATGGGGAAGTTGAAAATAAAGATCCCAATTTATGTAAATATCCCAAGAAGTAAAAGAGTGGGAATTGTATCAGTAATACGCAGAAAAAGAATCCATCAAAAAATTTATGGAGAATCAGTGAAGTTTAGTGTTCCAATATATTTAGGAGAATTGGTACATTTGAATTATATAGGTGCCTCTACCTATTGAGCCATGCATTTTTTTAAGCCCCAAGATTTCAGAAACGACACCTGAATGTTCACGCACCGCACCAAGAAGCAAGAAATACTGCAATATGGAGAATCCAGTAGGGTTTATATCTTGGCGATCTGCTTTTATCTTGTCCGTAGCAGTTTGGCCGGCAGCAACCGCGCTACTTACGGTGGTGTCACATCGAACAACGGTTGGGTTGCAAGCATGGTGTTACGCTAACCAGCTTGCCCGCCCACCATTTGTCACCCCTCACCAGCATCGAGCGGGGCTGCCCCACGTAGGCACCAACTGCTACTCCTTTCCACCAGCACCTACACAGACAGGCAGCGAGAGCGCACTACGGGAGTGTAGGCAGCATCTGTTTGTTTTCACCTCTCAGCTATGGGTATAGAAGGAGAGCTAATGTACAGCAAGCGGGGGAGACTTCAGAAGCAATACCCATGTGCCACATCTTTCCTGTCTTCTTCCTGAAGATCTGGCAGCTCTGATTTATTTATGCGATTTTCATCGTTACCACTAAGTATAGCACAAGTGGACCTTAATATGCCTGTTTTTAAACTATCCCTAAAAGTATTCTTATGGCACACAGGCATGCAGTTCCCTTCTCTCCCTAAAAGATCTTACTGCTAAAAGTGACATTCCTGTGACACTCCTCCCAGAAAAAGAGCAATTTCCATATTTTTATAATAAATCACAGAGCAGAGGTAAAAGGAAAAAAAAAGAAACTTTAATTTAAACTCTAAAAAGTCTTTTGGACAAGCAGAAATTCACTAAATCATTTTTCAAGTATTCCAGGATCCTTTTCATAATATACTATTTTAAGTTTGCTTTTAATTTCCCAGTTGTCTGGACACACAGGCAAAAAGAATTCAGAGAAGAAGGGCAGCAAAAAGACAGCAATGCCTGTGTATTACAGCCAAGAGATGAATGTAAAAAATAGTATTTCTGCATTTAATGAGGGTTGTTCTCAACAAATGAGAAATGATAAGGCTACAGTTCCTATTATCCATGGTGCTGACATGAATACCCTTGCATTGTAGCTTGACTTTTATATACAGTCCCTATTTTTGATTCTTACAGCATGGTTTTGTCCTTGCTGCGTGTCAAGTGAGCACCTATGATCAGAGTAAGAAGCAGGTATGAGTAACAGAGCCTCTGTCAGCTGATCATCAGAAGACTGATGTCTTTCATCAGTGTTATGGATTTGAGACTGAGTCCTTTATTAATCCTATTCTTGTCCATATGAATATGGAGCATCTTTAGTTTAAGTATTTGTAAATCAGTAATTTTACTTATGGGTTAGTATTTTAAAGGCTTGGACACTGAATTCAGAAAACAACTTCCATCATAAAATTTTGAAAAACATACACTATTTAGAGCTTCAGCGAAGAGTAAATGTCACTTGAATGCAACAGGACAGCATTTTTTTCAACCAGCATATGATAATAACGGACCGCCATAGTGCTTACTTGCCTCAGTATTTTTAATATCTTTTTTTCCCCCAAAATACTACAGAAAAAAAACAAAGGATGACTTTTGCAAAAGAGGCAAATAAAGCACAAAAAGAGCCTCAGAAGTGTTTCAGATGTTTCAGTCCTTCGTTACGTTCCTTGGGGTCGAATTTATCTGAGCAAATGTTTAAGTAAGTCCACAGTATAGGCATCTATGTCTAAACTAAACACCCTCTCCAATCAATACAGAGAAATAAGCACTTCAGGCAGAGATTTTTCCTGACCTATTTGAGGAGTAAACTTTAGAGCAGCACAACTCGCACCTATCATCCCCTATTGACTACTGAGGGAACCTACAGGAGTACCCTACACCGTGACATCCAATATTCAGCAAGGCAAATTCTGCTTTCTGTTGAACAGGAAAAAAAACACTGGACCTGTGCCCTCTGAAAGCCTGTCTGGATTTGGCTACACCTCGAAAACACGCTTTCTAACAAGATTCATTTGAGCGCGGGTCGTGTCCACCTGTTCCAGCACAGGGTCGCAGCTTGTCCTTTGCTTTGCAGCTTCATAAACCTGATGCGGCTGGTTAGAAGATTAACATGCTCCACTGACCAGCCGCACTTCGCAAATGAAGCTGCAGAAGAGCAGAGAGAAGAAGCCATCCAAACGCACAAAGTGCATTTCCAGCTGCAGGGAGCATGCAGAAGACATCAGCTCCCACAGCAGCGCCTTTCAGAATAGGACTTGACTATTAGGAGTTTGCACCCCTGGATGGAAACTGTTCTAACTACTGGTCCAATCCTTCCTTTCCAAGTTTGTAGGCTTGCTGCCTCTCCTCTTTTGGTTCATTTTTTAAAATATAATTTATTTTCATCTAATGTAATTGTCGTGGTTTGGGCTGGACTGGCCAATGAAAACGAATGACAGATGCTGTCCCCCACCTCTTTAGCACCCTGGGGTGCTCCCTCTCCACCGAAGGGAGCAAAAGGGTTCTGTTTTACCTCAAACCAGGACATTAACTTACAAACAAATTTTGACGTAATATGTGAAACAATGATAAACAGTAATCTCAGTGCAAATCTTACAGGATTAGACCCTGAAATCGTTTGGACACAACAGATATTCCTCTTGGGCTATTATCAGTTCTGATAGGATTTGGATCAGCTATGGAATATTTCATTTTCTAATTAATGTTTCCTGTCAAATATAAGGTAAGGGATCTTTTATCAGGGAACTC
Organism: Anarhynchus alexandrinus; assembly: GCA_008711295.1. Taxonomy (NCBI): domain Eukaryota; kingdom Metazoa; phylum Chordata; class Aves; order Charadriiformes; family Charadriidae; genus Anarhynchus; species Anarhynchus alexandrinus. Next base: position 1,048,923 of record VUYV01000086.1, on the reverse strand, counting down.
TGTAAAGTTTAGAAACTTGCACCAGATGTCCAACGAAGGCTTGCAAGCAGTTACATACTACAAGCCAGCAGATGTTACCTTTCTTTTAAGGCTTCTAACTGCTCTAAGGCTTGTGTTTTGGCAAGTGCAGAAGTTATGTAGTGTATTACAGCAGTGGATGAATTATAGGGAAACTGTGGCCCTGCTAGCATGGTTACAGCAGAACAGTTGTGGAGTTTTAAAAAACCACCTGTCCTGCAATGGATTTTGCATTTGATGGGAAACACATTGCAAAGGGACCCTGAAAACTTGTAACACAAACAAAGAAAAAAAAAACAAAACTAAACACCACCACCTTGCCCAGAACTAAAAACTGAATTATCTGGTATCACAGCTTTCGTATGCTGGAGCCTATGTTCTGTCACAGACACGGCAGCCCTAAAATAATATGAGTAGTTGCATAAAGTACGCAGATTATGATAGATCTGTTTGACTTTCCCACACTCCTCAGAAGCCCCCTGGCTCCCAAAAAGCTCTGTGGAAAAGGCAGACCTTTCTGATTCCCTGCTTCCGAAAAAACAAAGAAACGGAACAAAAATCTCCGTGTGGGAACCGTGTCCTTTCACATTCAAAGTACGCAAAGCATGAAAAAAATATTCCTGCTGAAAGTCCATCCTTCACCCACCGACCATGACACCACCAGTGTGCAAACGGGCTCCTGTGCTGTTGCACTCAGAGTCTTCTGCAGAAGCCCATGGAGGTCAGCGCGGCTCTGGGCATGAGCTGTGGGCTCAAGCTGGGCTGGCAGGCCAGAAGACGACTTGCACTGGCCATGCAACTGAACCTCAGTGTATTCTAACTTCCAGCATCTCCTTTATTTTACTTCCCACACTTTTTTTTTTGGCCAAGTTTAATTATAGAATCATAGAATGAGATAGTTATACCTGGCTGCAAGAGTTCATCTCGTTGAAGGGTTCTTACTTTGTTGGAAAGATGCTTCACAAAAAAAACCCCAACATTTTTGTCAGCTCTAATATCAAGGAAAGATTCAAAACCACTATTTTTCTCCACCCACTATTTTTCTCCAAGTTCTTTCACAAATTGTGCAAGAAAAGCAAAGGGAATACAGAGTGTCTGGGATGCGAGCTATTCTTGCGGGTATTGTTTGGGGGGATTATCTTTGAAAATTTCTTTCTTGCCCTGTAATTTACACTGCTACTGATGGTAACGACCGTAAGAAATATAAGCAGCACTAATGGGTATGGATCACTGTTCTCCTAGACTGTAAAAAAAAGGAGCACGGGGAACGATGACCCTGTAAGATAGATCGATGCAGCTGCAGATTGGTTCTTACGCTATTCAGGTTATTTTCCTTAAACGGCATCATGCCTCACACGTTCTGCTGAAGGCTATCTATATCCATGCAAGTTCAGGACAGCTATTCTTAGATTTTCTTCCATTTTTAACACCATTACCAAGACTACTACTGTACTTTTTTTAATGAGAATGAGGAGACAGCATCTCTTTTATCACGTTCAGATCTATTTAGCTTAAATTACAATTATTTGCTATACTTTTCCTATAGGTATTCAAAGGATTAGTGAGAAAACATCACTGAACAGCTACTTGTCTCCTCATTAACATTCATGACAAAACCTTCCGGTAGGGCTGGTTTCGGCTGCTGATGGAGCAATACTGAAAAGAAATTGGCTTGTCTGTGAAACAGCTGCTTAGCAATGCCACTATGCAAGGGAATCGGTGATAATAAGATGATACTATTACAGCTACACTGGGAGCATAACATATTTTAAGCTGCTTTGAGGTATACGGTGGGGGTCCAAGAATTAGAGCACGATTGCGCGTCTATTGCTAGGAACAGGAAACAGCTGATCATTACATGTCTGCTTATTTGGATTAGTCCCACCCAAAGCCTTGAGGTAAAAGAAAAATCTGTATCCGCTGGAATTCTTCACTTCCTGTGTGTTTCCTGTCTGCTGGAAGGGTTTTTTGTTCCTTTTCCTAGTTTTTGGAAGGGTTTGTGAGTCCCATTGCTGAAATGGGTATTGCATTCTTTGCTAGGAACATTGAGCACCTATTGTTTCAAAGGAATTTTTCTCATTTCAAGGCTTTCTTTCTTAGGCAAAATTCTCAAGAAAAGATTCTCTGGATCCTCATGGACCCATTAGTGAAATTCCAGATATTGATTTTTTTAAATGACCATCCAGTATGGCAATGCAATGGCAAATATACAGATGTGGGCAATACCGATGTAAACATCTGCACATAAGGCTCCGCCAAGAAATAGTTGGCAGCTGGTATTATGTCGCATAGTGACTTGTGTTAATTCACACTAATTGTCTAGAATATGGAAACCAAAATAAAAAATACTATTGTCAGATCTTTGGCTCTGACGCATCTTTGAACCTCACATACTATGAGGAATAAAACACTTAGGAAAACATGAATCTAGAAGATAGGAGCAGTTAAAAGTCCCAACACAGCCCCTTGGAAATGTGGAGGATAAATGAATAACAAATGAATAACATTGTATAGGGCTTTAGGATGTAAGAACTGATTGCCAGTTAAAAGAAAGGCATCATTTTTTCTGATCATAGCTGGTTCCAAAATGCTTAATAGTTTCTTAAGTTCTCTGTTATGAATTTTGTATTTAGCTTCTCCTGCTTACAGTTATTACAGAAATTAATTCTTGTAGAGATTTGGAAAGTACTACCCTTCAGGTAAAATGAAATATAAAACTGACAGAAATCAGAGAATCACAGACTCACAGGATGGTAGGGGTTGGAAGGTACCTCTGGAGATCATCTAGTCCAACCTCCCTGCCCGAGCAGGGTCACCTACAGCAAGTTGCACAGGATGGCATCCCCAGTACAAGAGAGATATGGACATACTGGTGCAAGTCCAGCAAAGTGCAGTAAGATGATGAAAGGACTGGACCAAATCTCATATAAGCAGAGGCTGAGAGAGCTGGAACTGTTCAGTTTGTAGAAGAGAAGGGTTGGGGCGATCTTATTAATGTGTATAAATGTCTGGTGGGCAAACTAAAGACGGAGCCAGGCTTTTCACAACAGAACCCAGTGAGAGGACAAGAAGCAGTGGGCCCAAAATGAAAAAAAAAACTGGAAATTTCATCTAAACCCAAGAAAGCACTTTTTTGCTGTGAGGATGGTCAAACACTGGCACAAGTTGCCCAAAGAGGCTGTGGAGTCTCCATTCATGGCGATATTAAAAATGTGGCAGCACATGGTCCTGGGCGACCTGCAGTAGCTGATCCTGCTTTGAGCAGGGGGGGTTGACTACGCCATCTCCAGAGGTGCTTTTACATCGCAGCCATGCTCTGATTCTGTGATTCTGTGTAAGAATGTGTGTCTTACCAGGGGCTAAAGAGACAATGGTTAAAATACAGCAGACTCAGTTTGCTTATAGATTAGATCACGAATAGGAATCTGAGGCAAAATCCTGAAAGGGCAAACAGACCTCAAATTACCTCTCAAAATGGAAATCGTAAAATCGTTCCATCTATGCTCAAGTATACGGTTGTGGGACAGAAAGCAAGTAAGATAAGAAAGGCAAGGCATATGAAGGTCAGATCATAGTTTAGCAAAGAGCTCGCATACCCCTAGAAAGTCTTACGTTGCAAAGATTAGCATTACCCTAAGACATGCGTGGTACAGCAGAAAAAAAAAAATGCAAAAATCTATAAGACCTTCCATGACCCTTTCAAGAATTCACAAAATTACATAAATGTCTGCACAAACAAAAAGGTTGGCAGCAACACTCATTTAAATCAACTCCTCATTGGAGCAATGCTACTGTACTTTCTATCTCAACATTAATTAAATGCTCATATATTCTGTTATTGCTTAGATATGCCGCTCTTGATAAACACAGGTGCTGTACACAACTTTCATAAAATCATCACAATTGGCAGAATTTGTTTTCTAATTTGTGGTGTACTGGCATCAAATGGCAAAAATCATGTATCAGAACTCCCTTGTGCAATCAAAGTACAAAATTAAAACAAACAAACAAAAAAACATGATTCTTGAAGAGTTAAAACTTTGACATTATCTAACAATCCAAGACTTGCCTTATACTGAAAAGCATCATCCTATTTTAAACTGCAACAAATCTAGTTGGTTTTATACTGAAAGACAGCCTATTAGGCGGATATATTTTTCCACTAATTTATTTGCCCTTCGAGAAAGGCTGAGCAGTTTTTCCATATAAGCGAACAACTTTTGAATAGTTTTAGAATAGCATTAAAATACTGAAAGTATTCACAAAGTTCAAATACTCTTTGATAGGACTTCACATTGCAAATTCCCTTTAAAACATCAATGATAAACCAGAAGAAACCACTCAGTCATTTCATCCAACTTCCTGCGGAGCAGATCCATAAGGATCCCAGAATGCAGTATTTACAACAGGTCAGTAACTTTCAGCTATATAGCTTACCATCAGTATTAACATAAAGAATTTCAGGTTACTGAAAAAGCCATAATGTGCTTAAGTTCTTTGCAATATAAAAAGGCCTCAAGTTGCCAAAGAATTAGCAAGGTGCCATCTGAGCTCTGTGGTCAATGATCCCAGTGCTTCCAGTACACTGCACTGCTCACCCAACACCAGCGATCATCCTGGTTTCCTTCTAGGACAAGAGGAAAGCCCTGTAAGTGCCGTAGATGGTTTGAAACGTCTGTTCTGCTTGCGTACTCATCCTGTAATACTGCACACAGCTTCTGGATTTGGTTTTAGGTCCTTTGAAGCCAAGTCAAATTTTGAAAATCCACCACACAAAAGGTTCCAACTTCCCATTAAAAAGAGAAGCCATCACAACGCAGAGCACTGCGCAGTCACCCACACCGCAGTCCTTCCAAGGACTAAGGACACTTTCTAAATCATATTAGCATCTGACCTGCTGCTGGGGACTTCTCTCCAGCTCATCCTTATATTATACATTTCCCATTCCCTCCTTTTATAATTCATCTTCCCTTCTGTGTCATATTGAAAGAACCAATATTAGACAAAAAACCCAAACCCTGAACTGGATAAAGAGAATAATCAAGAATTACCCTAAGGAGTTAGAGACATCTTCACTTTCTTCTGAATGCAACCTCAGAGTTTCGAAGTAGGCTTCCAACTTCAGGGATAACCTTTCCCCCCTTCTCCTACCCATGTCCCTATGCCGTTACCTGGGGTTAGCCAGATTTACCGCACCTGTTTGCGGACTTTCTAACCTACATGCAAAGATGCAGCTCTGCAATCCTCTTTGTGATGCCGATTTACACCTCTTAGTTCCAGACCCTTTCCATCTTACACATATGCAGAAACACTCAGGGGGGACACTGTCAACACCGATACAGATTGGTTGTTCATATTTAGATAAAGCCATGACTGAATAATCTGAAGGTCTTTTACTCTTTGCTAATCTGCAGTTTATGAGAAAAGCTCAGTACAGTGTGACTTGTAAATACAGACACAAACATAAAAACTGCTTAATGTTCATTATTAAAGACAAGCTTTTAGCAAACTATGACAAAAAAACCTTGATCTCACAAAGATCTTACAAAGGCTGAGGACCAGAAGAGACTGGAGTACTGATCAGAAACAAACAAAAACCCCTAACTGTCCTTGTCAACTCTTTCCAGGTATAAAAGATGTGTTCGATACCACTTAAGTGGTTTGCATGACAATCTCTCTCAAATGCAACTGAGACCTTAGTGTTTGGAAGCCAGAAGCCCTCTAAGAGACTCTGTACATCACAAGAAAATCATGCAGGAAAAAAACTGCAGCCTTAAGGCTACAAAAAAGCAGACTACAAAAAAACTGCTTCGCCGTAACAAAAATCACAGGAGATCCACAGTTCATCTTGCAACAGTGAACATAATTGCAAACCTAAATTTTGCATTTGAAACTAGGAGACAAAAATTATAAACCTCTCTATGCATATCTAATCTCTTTTTTCAACATTAGCCAAGCCTGCAGGCGCTAAACAGTCCGATTCTTGATGTCATTGTAATTAAAGGCAATACTCACAAGGCTGATAAGCACACCAGCTGTAAGTTAACCCTTATCTTAGCCAAACTGACAACTGCAAATGTGATATCTAATTGTAAAGAAAAGAACATTGGAATTTATTATGGATAACTGACTTTTAAATCCCATAACCTTGAAAATAAGTAAATTATATCCAGCCTACCGTCAAACTTCTTGTGCCGGGACACAAAAGTTGTGCGTACAAAGTGACTTGTCTCCTCCACTAAGTTTTCAAACTCCAGTTTGCTCTGTTGGCTTAACTTGTCCTCCATTTCTGAGGTGCAACATGTATATTCCTGAGGGCAGATTCTCAAATGTTCCCCTGCAATCACAAGAAAAAAGGAATTAGAGATATCTAAATACAGATAGAAATGTGTCAGAACCAAATATAAATGATGTCTCTTCAGTTAAGGAAGGTGGGCTACCCAAAGAGCTCCGTAAGGCTTGGCTACTTGATAGGGAACACTTGAATCTATCAACAAGTTTGCCATAGTTGGGCATTCCTCACACAGGAGAGGAGACACCCTTTGCAGAGTTGTTTTGACACTTCAAAAGGTGGAACTGTCTCACACCAAAAGTGATTCCTCACACTGAAGAAGCCTTCCTCACACGCAGACATATACTTAAAAATACAAAGACAATCGCGTGCTTTCTGTTTGTATTCCAAACGCCTGGGGAAATACCTGGTGAGGTGACCTGTTACAAGTTATCGGAGCTGCCTTGCTGTCAAAACCTGAAGAACACAAATTACGTATTTCTGTAGATAGGTCCCACTTGCCCAAATGCACCAAAACATTCTCCCCTTCTACTCTTCCTTCCCTTCTACTTGAATAAATGTATTTTAATGACTGTGTTTGGGTGCCCAATGTTTTCTTGGGCAGCATTTCTTGTCAGACCGAGCAAGTCCTCTGCTGAATAGGAGAAAGCAATGAAGAGTTTAATTAATGCTTATGTTATGCGGAAATGCAATGTAAAAGGTAATGAAAGCCTCTTATTTAATTCAATAGATTTATCTCTTGAAGCACTGTGCCAGTTCTTCTGACAATATTGCTTTCTTCGGTACAATTTGCAAGTGGAAACCAATTCTTTAGCTCATGAAATTAAAATGGTCTGTTATTACATGAAATGTGAATTTCCAATTGACACTGTACTATGAGTGTCAGAAACATTTAGCTCAGTTTGTACAAAGGCAGGAAATTCTACCATTCCCTCTTGAGAAATAAAAAGAATGATCTGCCTCTATGATTAAAGTTACTTGTAAGGCAATGAAAACATTTAGCTTTCTCTACGCCGAATCCTGATTAAAAATCCCTCTGCAAATCTCTTAAAGGTGCAAATAAAATGATATACAAAGCCCAAGGGTTAAATAAATAATGGGGACCTGATTCTCATTTATATTGAGGCTCCCTTCTACCACTGCTGAGCCGTAAAGAAGATTTAAATGCAATTTATACCTACTTTAAGGCTACTTTTCACCATTCGTATTATGAAGTGAGGAGAATCAGGCCCTAAGGTTTATGCTTCCCAGGGGTATAATACATTTAGCTGCTGCATCATTTTGAAAACAGCATCAAAAAGAGGTTTGCACATGCTTAGAATAAATATTATCTTCAGTTTGCCCTCACCTTATTCTAATTTTTGTTTCAGTTTTTGAATGAAGTCTTAATTTGAAGTTTAGTCATTCCTCAGCCCTGACCCATCACCTTTGTCTTAATTTGTTTTTTTTCTGCAGGAGTTCAGAATATATGAACTTTAATGCCATGAGATTTCTTTTAGCAGTCTCAAGACTTTCTAAAAGCTCACAGCTATACATCTTCAGGAAGGATCATTTCATTATTATCAGTTACTGTTAGGCAGTGCTGCTTACAAGTCCCAGTCATGTCCAAAAGCACCATGATACAAAAAAACTGTATAAACCTGGAAAAAGAGATACCCACAACCATCAAAATATTGTAAGGATTGTTCCCCATGTCTGCTACACCCTCCCAACACAATAAATTAATTCCTCTCCGTTCTCAAAATCGTGCATCTAAGCCATAAACAACACATACAGGGACTGGTGAGCCAGCTGCTGTCAAACATAAATGATAGTGGCAAAATAATGGTTGCCTTACCCTCTACATCGCTGTCACATTAAACTGAAACTATTAAACAGGTAACGTGTGACTGCGGAGGCACCATAATAAAACACAATAAGAATTATTTTAGTCACAGTAATGCTCTGAGATTTTTATTAGATGTCAGAAAGACATGGAAAGCTGAAATATCATGTCATTAGAAGCAGTGCCGTGTGCTTGATTAAATAAAATAAAAAAAAAAAATAATCCCATGCATAACGTCTGTAAACCCCCTTCCTCGATAAACCTAGGGGGTTTTGCTGATTGGAAAGCACTGGGTGGACCTACTACCCCAGTTCCAGACACAGTGGTGGTTTATGCTTTCTATAATGATAACATCCTCTAGTGCTGTTGCAGTCAAGAATTTTTATAAAATTAAGTTTTCTTTCCTCTGTTCAAGTTGTTTGGGTTTTTTTCTCTTCTATCTGGCTCTGTTTTTTGTAATTGCAGAGTATCAACTGAACTAATACTATTCATCAAGGCACTGTGTTTAGTGAGTAACTGCAATGGGTCTAGATTTTTAAGACACGTTAGGCTAAGTATTAAGACAAATTAAAGCATATTGAACCCAGTATAGCAGTCATTTTTGTAGCAATATTAATTTTTCTCTCGCTTATTTATTTACGGTCTTACTTTCTCTTTGCTACAGAAACGTCTTCCCACCTTGGCTGCTATAAACTTGTTCAGATTCCTACTGCACTTATTTCTTATACATGTATTCTCATTAAGTTTCTTCTTTTTAATTCACTGGATCTTCATTCACTCATGAGGCTTTTGGCTGATGAAATATGAAACATTTATCAGAAATGCTCACAACTTCTACACTACCTCATTGGTTTCCTCTCCTAAAGATATATCTTCCTAAATCATCTATACTAACCACCTGCCTTCATCACAAAAGCTTTGCTAAACCACAATCAGCTTTTTTAAAACAACATTTCTAGTTCTTCTCTCATCCCCTGCCATATACTCCCTGCATTTTGGTAGAAAGAAATAATAATGTAAATATTGTGCTATTCTTCGTATTCTCCTTCAAGATTTTTTTCCTCCTCCTCTTTCCTGCACGGGAGGCTCAGCTCAGATCATAGATAAAGCAAAAGCATTTTCCATCGCTCCATTCCGATGGAGTGTTTGTAGGCCTACGAGGTTCAAGTATAGTTTGCAAAGATGAAGTCTTTAGAAATTGTGGTTTATAAGCCATAGTATGTTTGTACTGACCACCGCTGGCTGCAGTCTCCAAGGGCTCACAACTTGGACAAAAACTTGGGCCTTTTCCTGGGAATGGCGAATGGAAACTCTCTGACAAACAGTCATTTCTGTATGCTTCATCTTAATTTCCTTCTTAAAAGCAGCGATCACCATTCTGTGTTTGTTCTTATTAAACCTCCAACTCATGTTAGAATTGCCGGATCATTAGTTCATTCCTCAAAGAAAGCAGACGCAATTTTCTCAAAATAAAAGTAGGTTTTGGTTTTGGTTTTGGTTGGGGTTTTGGGTTTTTTTTTGTTGTTTTGTTTTTAATTAAGGGGTGTATGCTTTATTTTGGATTTTTTTACTTCTTTTGTCCAAATCTGTGATATAACAGACCGCTTGGATTGGAAATAACTCTGCAGGCTATATTTGATTGGGCTTCCTCTGTTTCCCTGAACGGGATCATTTACCATTTGCATTTTGTAATATATTGTTCTGTTACTCTAAAAGGACTTTAATCACTGATCTGTGTATTTACACACCTTAAGTGTTTTGCAGGCTGAAAATGTGCTCCCAGCTAATGTACCAATTCTTGCCCTGGGAAACTCCATATGGTCTACGTTCTTATGCTAATTTTAGCAAAGATTTTTATGGCCCAAGTAGCATTGGATATAACTGACTAGTTTTTCCTTGTAAATGGTGTCTCCCCAGACAAGTTTGACAGAATGTAGTTGCACTGCACCAGCATTTTGCCAGACGAAGTAAGTATTAACTCAGCAGTTTCCAGCGATCTACCACAACTCTTCTAACGACCATTTCCAGCTGAAGATGCTGACCTACATCTCTCTCCTCGTGTGCCTTATGTTATATAAATCAAATCAATTGCCTACTACAAATCAACTACCAGTATTCAATTTCAGTTTTATTACAACTGCAATCTCACACCTGCCTTCACATGATCCAAACTGGCAAGTTTCGCAGTTAAATTTGGAAATCCAGCTAGCATGTTGCTTTGGAGTGTGATAAAACAATTTATACGGCACTTGTTTTATATTCAGATATATTGCAGTTTGGTGTCCCCGTAACAAGCTACAAACCTCACAAGATTCTTTAAAACATTGCAACTTACAACTCTCAAGCTGAATAAATGCTTCTACGGCGTATCAAAATGCCAGAACCGATTTGAGCGCGGGAACTACTTGCAGAAGACACAATCTGAAGGAGCAGTAAACCCTATGGAATATAACATTACCCTCAACAATTTCACTGCCAGATTTTCTGAACGCCGAATGCAAGCATTGGTTACATTATTACAACTGGAAGCATGATCACATAAAATATCTTACATCAGCCAGAATTTTTTTATGATTCATGTTACAAGTATAACAATTTCGGAAACAATTCTTTCTGAAGCAGTCAATATTTTATAGTTTCTATCCTAATCATAAATTAAAAAACCTGATACTGTTCTGTTGACAGAATGGTAGGACTAACTGTATCAGTGGTGAGAACACAAACACACAGTCACCACACTGCTTCACAAATCCAGAAATGAATAAATATTAATAAATAAAAGGGGCAAACTCAAGGTGCGCTTTCAAACTTGGTCACCCTGGATGCACCAACAAAGCCTAAAGGAAGAGAAGATAGCTCTGCATCCTTCATCCTGCAGATCAGATTAATGTGATAGGGCTTTGTCATTAACCATGTTCTTTAAAATTAGAAATACCTGCTTCAGACCCACTCATATTCAGCCATTTGTGGAGAAGGCAATGTAATTTAATAACAGTATGAAATTTAACAAAGACAAGTGCAAAGTCCTGCACCTGGGACGGAATAACCAAAGAGCTGAGTACAGGCTAGGATCTGCATGGCTGGGGAGCAGCCTTGCTGAAAAGGACCTGGGCTCCTGGTGGACAATAAGCTGAACGTAAGTCAGCAGTGCACCACAGCAGCAGCAAAGGCAAATCAGATACTGGGTTGCATCCACAGGGGCATTACTAGCAGAGGTAGAGACACGATCATCCCACTTTATTCAGTGCTTGTTGGGTTGCATCTGGAGTACTGTGTCTCATTCTGGTCCCCACAATTCAAGGAAGATGCAGACAGACTTGAGAGGATCCAAAGAAAGGCCACGAAGATGATCAAAGGGGCTGAAGAACCTGCCCTGTGAGGAAAGACTGAAGGAATAAGGTCTTTTGTCCCTGGAGAAGAGAAGGCTCGGGGGGGACCTCATCACAGTACTCTAGTACTTAAAAGGCAGCTACAAAGAGGACAGAGGCTCCCTCTTCCCAAGGAGCACATGGAGAAGACAAGGGGCAACGGGTAGAAGTTGCACCAGGAGAGGTTTCATCGTGACATAAGAAAGAAATGTTTTACAGTGAGAATAGTCAATCACTGGAACGACCTCCCCAGGGACATGGTGGAGTCCCCATTGCTGGAGGTTTCCAAGATGCATTTGGACAGGGTGCTAGTTAATCCCAGCTAGGCTCTCTTTCACACAATGCCTTAGATCAGATGTTCTGTTGGGGTCCCTTCCGACCTGGGCTGTTCTACGGTTTTGCAATTAGGCACTTCAGAGCTTCCTCCCTCTGAGAATTTTAAAGGAGTGGAACGGCTGGGGTTTTGTTTCTAAATTAATATTCTCCACCTCATTTTCTGTATTTTTAAAAATTATTTTAAAATAGAATTTTAAATTATTTTAAAAAATATGATGAATAGAATTAAAACAAAAACCTCATTCAGCTTTAACCCTTGCCTATTGTTTTGAGAATTGGATCTTTTTCTGTATTGGTGATGATGTTTCTAAACACCTGCTTTTTGAAGTTTTCAATTTAAGTGCTCTACTGGTGNTAGTAAAAAGTCCTTCCCCAGCTCTCCTGTAGGCCCCCTTTAGGTACTGAAAGGCCGCAATAAGATCTCCCCGGAGCCTTCTCTTCTCCAGGCTGAACAGCCCCAATTCCTTCAGCCTCTCCTCATAGGAGAGGTGCTCCAGCCCTCGGATCATCCTCGTGGCCCTCCTCTGGACACGCTCCAACAGGTCCATGTCCTTCTTATGTTGGGGACTCCAGAGCTGGACGCAGTACTCCAGGTTGGGTCTCACGAGAGTGGAGTAGAGGGGCAAAATGACACAAGTCACTCTCACCACCCAGTGAATTGGCACTGTCCTGAGCAGCGATCATGAGTACCCACCCCATGGCTGACCCCCTTTAATATACTGAGCACTATGTCTATGGAACAGCATATTCCATTGGCCATTCTGTTGTCCTTTCTAGGCTTCTTCTCAGCTTCTATGGGAAGCTGAAAAAAAGTCCTTGAAAACTATAAACATCACCTGGCAACAACTAAACCAATATGTATTATTGACATTCTTTTCATACCAAATCTGAAACGCAGCAACCACTAGAAAGAAAATTAACTCTGTCTCAGCTGAAACCAGGACAAACCCCAAACAGCAACATCATGTTTTCTGCATTAACTTATTTAGATGTTAAAACTAAATTAGAAACATGGGTTTCATCATTTCAGCCAATACTCAAATAGTGAAAATTAAAATATCATTTTGTTGGACAAAACCTGTTCGCTAACCAAAAAGTCCTAAGGCTTCTTCTGACTTTGTAATTATCTTCTCTGTGGGGTATAACAACCCTGCAAGCAGCCTTTGTAAAATTGCACCTGACATTCAAGTCTCAAAATTGAACTTTCCTACTCAAACTAAAAGGAAACAGGTTATGATTGAAATTAATTCCATTGTAATATTGGCCTGGCAAGCGATGACAGGAGCAGTATTTGCACAGAAAACGACAGCTGAAGGAAGGGAGGGGAAGCTGTCTGTAATACAGAGATCATGTCGTCAGACACAACTCTCCTAATTTTAATCAACAGAATATTGAACTTAAGAATTTCTATGTCCACTGGATTCCAATAAACCCATGCAACTACCCCATGAAAGAAAGTGACTCATTTGTTTGCCTTGGACCCAAATCATCTTTTCTCAGATTCCTTTTGTTCCTTGAGTGCTTTGAGGTCAATTAAAAAATGAATGCCTTCCAAACAGACTGATAATTAGTTAACAGTCTCTTCATTAAGGGTCCCACGGGGAACATTCATTTACAAGAAGCCCTGACCCTGTTGTCCTTGGGAAGCCCTCAGTAATAAGTTACAGAAGGGGAGGCCAAGGCAAACCTGTTCAGACTAGGACTATACAGATGCTAAAGAAAGAGCTGGAGTCCCCAGAGTCTTCCTAACTAAACTACTAGAAGCAGTACCACTACTCCAACACTCGGGTTCATTTTATTTTCCAAGCATACACAGTCAGACAATTGGTTTTTGATAGCACAGTTTGTGAGAAGAATCTTTAGTTACCTCTTGGGGGGTGTAGTACCGGCGTTGTGCTCAGTGCCTTGTGGAAAGCAAACGGGAAGGCTGTGATTCAGCACTGAATAGTTTCATCATCTCACTGGCTACACAGCTGCAGTTTTCTGATTTCAAACCATGTTTCCACCTGGGAATGGCAGCCAACTTCTCCCCCCCCAATTGATTTTTGCTGTTTATTATGTCCCCTACTATAATAGCAGAAGTATCTTATATAGCACGATAGTGAGAAGTAGAATGCAAACAGCACATCGCTTTACCATGACCATAAAACACAGTGCAAGCGGGTTTTGTATTTCAGCTGCTCTCAGAACAATTTTATTATTAAAATAACAGGATGAGATTGTACACATTCATGCATTTATAAAGATTTTAATCACCATTTGTCACATAACACTGACAAGCAAAGGTGTGACTGCAACACATGATATACCAGAGACTGATTTACACCACTTAGTTCATGTACCCACAGAAATAAGAAATACAATCACAATAGGACAGAGTGGACTTAGTTGCCTGAGGTTAACTAGATATGCTGTACTGCCAAAACAAGTCCTTAAGATAGATACACCATTACTAATATACATGCAGCAAAAGTTACAGCTGCATGAGCTACAATGGTGCCATTTGATTGCACTGTCAAATATACTTTTAAGCCACGCAGATCCCTCGCTGATCACTGTATTTTCATGTATAAGATCCATGTTTCTAAAATACTAAACTTAGCGACAACTGTTTAAGAGTCCGTAATCACAGTGCTCTTCTCTTATTCATATGGCTTCAGTCAGTCCAAGGAAACCTTTTCATGCTACCATTAGACAGATGAATCTACTTTCCCATCTCCTGATTGATAACGGCATGCTTTCTTGCAACGCCAGTCGTAGAAACAGTTCACTAAGACAACCATGATATACGTCATGTTGGTCTTACGTCAACGGCTATAATGGGTACGTCAGTGGTAAGACTTTGGTGCTTCTGCCATAAGCTCTTTATTGAGATACTCTTCAGCCTAATCTCTTTCCTAGTCGCTTAAGGAAAAGAGGGTACAAAAAGTGGGGCTACAATTTATAAAGACCTCGTAGTCCTGTTATCATACTGGCTTAAGGTCTACCCATGAAATTTCAGGGCCAGAAATGCTGGCATCTGTCCTCTCATTTCTGTTTGGAACCAACCACTGTAAAGAACCAACTGCCCCTACAAGCTCCTAAGTACCACCCTTACTGTGGCACAAGTCATAATGCAAAAAGCAAAGCACCTTCTCCATCTTTGTGCATCTTTTTTTTTTGTGTGACTTTATAGGGCAAAAGAAACCCTTCCTTTTTTTTTTTTCCCCCAGAGAAGCACGCTAAGAATATGGCCACAAGTAGAATGCACAGAGAAATCATTCAATGCAAGAGAGTCCAAAGACATGCAAAAAGTGATGTCCTGTTACCCCCATGAAGGAGTTCCACAGTCTGTGTGCCAAGTTTGTTGCAAGTTTGTGCGTCCTTGGCTCTAATTTACAGATCCAATTGCTGTTACAGTGTGAGCAAGTCCATGCTAAAGCCAAGCAAGGTACTGGAAGCAAAACCACTGACAGGATTGTGGGAGTTAAAGGATTCAAGAGGAAAACTACTGGCACAGGAAGGTAGAAAAGCCTATGAAAAAAAGTGAAAAACTGGATGTTGGCAACCCAGCAATAAGGAAGATCAGCTCATTTCCAACCTGACTGATGACTGCGTGGCCTCCAGAGAATTATCGGGTGTCTTATCATTGATGGCAATCACACTATTATTGCTTAGCCTCTTAGCTCATTAGTCCTACTTATCTATCATGTGTAGTAACCAGAAAATGATTGCTTTATACTCTTGACCATATTCTGCAGTTGTGCATATTCTGCAGTGACTCAGACAGAGCTGAATCCCAGGGGTTAGGGGAAAAACTTCCCCAGCTGCTTCTCCTGATGGGCCAGGTGGGAGAAGATACCACAAAGGGAAGTGCCTTTTTTCTGCAAGTTGCTCATTGCCAGTGGCATCTCCTTCAGGTGAGAGGGCCACAGAAATAAGCATTTAGTTCTTTCCTAAAGGTGCAAAAGCGAATGTTCTCTGACTTCCCACAATAAATCTTACACAGTTAGGGAACTCAGATCTTTTTCTGCCCACTCCTACCAAAATTCCTGTTGCTGAAGTTACCATCCTTCAGTGATAGGGGATAGCAGCTGACACAGGAGGAAGTATGGGTACAGACTTCCACTGAGAATTTGCCAATGGAAAGTTCTCTTATGCAAGATTTTTTCTATTGACTTTGACTATTTTTAGACTGTTTTGATTCACTTACGTGACAAATAGCTTCAATGAACTGAAAAAAAACCCCATACGTTAAAGTATGAATAAAAATATTCTGAATTGCAAGGCTTCTAATTAACAATATGAATCTAAAGCTTCTCTGTAGATGTTGTCAGCTATAGCATGAAACTAGACATTCTATTATTAACACCGTGGATAAGCAAACTTTTGATGAATAAGCAGGAAATTATGAAACATTTTCAATAAATGATATTTCCCTAGGAATCTCAAGATTCAGCAATGCAGACTGACATTCTTGAAATCCTTTGTTCATTGCTGCTATCAGATCCTCAGTTTTAATAACCAGCTGTCAGATATCCTATAGCCTAGGCTAGGGTGTCCAGGTGCTCCCATCTTTCAGGCAAACTGGACTCACAGGCGTCTTTCTGAAGAGGGAGGCAGTTGGTATGTGTGCCTAGAAGCCTGGAGGTGTTTGGACTGAAGGCAGTTCAGACAACAGTGCCGTCACACTTCAGCAGAAGTTGGGAAGTCTTGAAGGCTTTCTGAGTCTGGGCTATGTGGTTTCTTTCCTGGTACAGTCCCAAGGCTTTCTCAAAGCTTGCCAGTTTTGAAAACCTCTGAGGTTTCCACGTTTCCTATGATAGGAGATAGAAATCCTCTCAGCTTCTGGTTCAGGTAAAGTTGTCAGGTTTCTGTACCCTTCCCTCTGCATCCAAAGGCTATAGCTATACCCCTAGACAAAAAGGGGCCAGCAATTGATCCATGTGGTCAGAGGAGCTCACACCCGTTTCTTAGGGCAAATTCCCTCTGTACGCAATGATTCTGGGAGCAAAGTAGTTGAACCAGTCAAAGATAACCAGAGCGGGATCTAATGATTTTGGATCCAGTGCTTGAGCTCATTCCTTAGCCCTTTTTCAAACAAAGATCCTGACAGGTGGGATTGTTGATCGGCTTTAGGGTAGGATGGCTCTACAGAGGGACCTGGACAGGCTGGATTGATAGGCTGAGGCCAATGGTATGAGGTTCAACAAGGCCAAGTTCTGGGTCCTGCACTTGGGTCACAACAACCCCATGCAGCACTACAGGATTGGGGAGGAATGGCTGCAAAGCTGCCAGGTGGAAAAGGACCTGGGGGTGTTGGTGGACAGCTGGCTTAATGTGAGCCAGCAGTGTTCCCAGGTGGCCAAGAAAGCCAACAGCATCCTGGCTTGTATCAGGAATAATGTGGTGGACTAGGGAAGTGATCATCCCCCTGTACTGGTGTACCGGTGAGGCTACACCTTGAATACTGTGTTCAGTTTTGGGCTCCTCACTACAAGAAAGACATTGAGGTGCTGGACCATGTCCAGAGAAGGTCATCAAAGCTGGTGAGGGGTCTGGAGAACAAATCTTATGAGGAGCAGCTGAGGGAACTGGGGTTGTTTAGCCTGGAGAAAAGGAGGCTGAGGGGACCTTATAGCTCTCTACAAATACCTGAAAGGAGGTTGTAGCTGGGTGGGTGTTGGTCTCTTCTCCCAAGGAACAAGTGATAGGACAGGAGGAAATGGCCTCAAGTTATGCCAGGGGAGGTTTAGATTGGATATTAGGAAAATTTCTTCACAGAAAGACCAGTCAAATACTGGAACAGGCTGCCCAGCGAAGTGGTGGAGTCACCATTCCTGGACGTATTTAAAAGACGTGTCGGTGTAGTGCTGAGGAACATGGTTTAGTGGCGGACTCAGCAATGTTAGGTTAATGGTTGGATTTGATGATCTTAAGGTTTTTTTCCAAATGATTCTATGGTTCTATGATTCTAACAATCAATTAGAGTTTTCAGAGACCAAAGGACTCCGGAACTGGGGAGCCTGGCAGATTAGGCATGACACTGTCCTTGACTTGAAGAGGTCTCCTGGCCTGAAGGAGGACACAGGGCAGGTGTCCCTTGCACTGCTGATGCTGCAAGCTTGGGAGCGCAGGCAGTCCTGCAGTCTATCAAAACCTGCTTACAATATCATAATATTTCTTCAAGTCACTATTTTCTAATCGAACACACTTTGCTTTGAAAACTTTTAGCTCACTCTAATTAACAGAAGCTATGTTTCCATAATATCAGCCAGCCACAGTAATCACTGCCAAAAGGAAAATGAAAGCTTTTTAGAGAAGAGGATAGTAGCTTAGCTGCAAAAATTGCAGATTTCCAGTGTTCCCAATATTGCTTGAGATCTGAATCTATTGTTAGTCCTACACAGTGGTTTTTTTGTTTGTGTGGGGTTTTTTGGTTTTGGTTTTTTTTTTTCCTTTTGTATTGGATTTAGACACAAAAAAGACTGAACCCGTTTTTTAGCTCTTTTTATTAATGTACTTTTGTCAATGCCCTCTATGGCCTGTGATACTTGGCAAGGGTGAGGGTCTTCAAAATCAATAACTGAATGTAACAGACTTTCTTGCCCTTCAAATGTTTTAATGTTAAAGGTTTGACCTTTATGATTAAAGATCCGTTTGAAAGGAAGCTGTGTCTGAAGTCCTCTCTTACGTAACCATATTTTTGAATGGGCATTTTTGACTGCAAAGATAAAAGGCTTCTGTGCACTTTTACAGAATTTATCAAAGCATTTAAATATACAACGATGCAGTAATAAGCTAGACAGGTTCTATCGGTTCTTTAGAGAATTACTGACCTTATTAATATGCCTTTTTGGCACATTTGTCCAGTACAATCACAGCTTTTGACTGGCTGCTTACAGCAGTGACCTCTGGTTAACTTGTGATTACGTTGCAGCCCAGACTTTTGGAAAAAAAAACACCAAACCAAAACAACAACCAACCTTTTTCTTTAGTTATTTATTGAAAGAACATTATATTTGGGATCTGATAGGCACTGTATTTTCCTTGAAGACGCTTGACAATCCTTCTTCATTATGCCTTATGGGCTATTTCCTATGAAGATGACAAGGCACTCTTTAGTCCTATTTACTCTGTGCACTTCAGCTGACGTAATATGGACAGATATCATCCAAAGAAAGTACTTGTCTCACAGAGGAAACTCTCTGCAGATCTATAGCAGATGGAGCCAGGAACAAAGTAGGCAAAGACTATGTCATAGTTGTTTGTGCTCATTCTCTCTAGTATAAGGAAGACTTTAAGGCATCTGTCTAAATTCAGAGCCCCTTGAATGCATTTCTCTCTTGGATCCTTCTCTCAGAAACTACTCAGAATAAGGCACTCCCTTGCCTCCACTGCATGGATGGGGCCACAGTAAGATGTATCACATTAATGACAGGTAGAAATTTAAAGAAATCTCTGGGCACGTCTGTACAAACCTCAAATGACTTTGCCCACCTTACACCCGAAACTGTAAAAAACCAGCAACCGTAAAACTCATAAAAATGCACGAGGCTGCATTGCAGATGCAGCTATAATGCTTCCAGGTCTTATTATTATCTCTGAAGGTCTAAATCTAAGGATTTCTTATTCCCTGTGGAAGTGTCTGTTGCCTCCCCTGGGTGCATCGGGTTAAACAGTGTGAACTTGCCCACTTTCCAGCCCTCCCTCCCCTCTCCTCCTGCCAGGCTGTCCTCGGAGGGAGCCCTGTGGCCCTCACTACCAAGCGGGGGCTGTGCAGTGCGCTGCTGTCCCTTTCCCAAAGTAGAAGTGCATTTTGAGCCAAAGCAGTGATCACATATACCCATAACAGGGAATGACTATTGTTACCTATAGAAATCTCTGCAAAAAGCAAGAACAAATCTGTAAAATAAGAGCAAGGTCAACACGCACACAATTCCAATACGAATCATGCATATTTAGGAAACAGTAATATTTCGGGAGATTTTTTTTTCAGGATGAATTATATAGTTCCACTCGGGGCCCAACAGCAGCAGCAGTAAATATATTGCACTACTTTCTGGTGCTGTGTTGATCTAATGCATGCCTAAAATCTTTTGCCTGGAATATTTTTCTTTTGTCACCTTGGCAAAAAATCTTGAAAAGAGGAAAAAATAGTGCTAGGCAATACCCCCGAAGTTCTTCTTTAAATACGAGTTACTAGTAATTGCTAAATTCTAGTAATGATGATATTTTCAGTCAACAGCATTGACTTTTACTGTCATTAAAATTACTTTTGATAGAAAATGTCCTAATAAAACTTACATTATGCTTTTCCTTATCACTGTCTTTATTGACTACCAAAAGGAGGTTATATACGTTTTATTTTCCTTGTGTATCACATATACAGTTATAAAAGATGACTGACAAGTTTCAGTTAAGGAATACATCTAATACACTACATGTGTGAACAACATTAAATTGTCTTTTCCAGTCTTTCCAGAGTTATCTGTCTCCCTGGCAAGTAAAGGTAATGTCTATAATTACAGAGGAAAAGGAAAAAAAAAAANTGGAAGAAAAAAAAAAAAAAAAAGAAAAAAAACCCTACGTAATTGGATAAACTGTGTAAAGCATCTAAAGGAAGGTCTCCACTGAATGTCACAGGAATGGCCCTTCTATTTCTATACGACTTTAAGTTACTGCACAACTGTGTCACATTTCTTGAATGTCAGCCTGTGTAGTGTCTCTGTCCTGGCTTGACTCATGGGCAATAAGGAGATACCAGGAGATAGAACTTTGCTCTGGGGTGGTGATCTAAACAATCAGTCTGGAAACAGTATGTGCAAATGATGAACATTTGCATGATATGTAATTAAATGCACGGCGTGAAAAAAATATACTTTCTTCTTGTGAAATTGTTGAAAGTCATTCTCAGGAAAACTGGAATGAAGTTTGGCTGCTTCTGTGACCAAAATATCAAGATCGGTCTGCTTATAGTGGGTTTATGAGATAAGGCAACAAATCACATTCTGTAAAAGCTAAGACTCAGTCATCAACAAAACAAGTGAGAATGTTTTATGAAAAGACTTGCACAAAATATACACACCTGCCAGTAAATAACCTCTTCACTGAGTTGGCACTTTTCTAAATTACAAATTAGGGATTCATGATCCTAATAAACACAATATACTACTGGTTAATAGCTCTCACAGCATTTTATGTTTCTGAAAAAGATTTATAGCTTTATAATGAGGAACATTATAGTGCAGGTGCTATTAACTTCACTAAAAGCTATGCATAAAAAAGGGAAAGCAAATCCTGTACATCTTCCATTAAATAGAAAATACAAAAGCATTTTGTTAAAGGTTTTCCTCGTGTACTGTTTCCTAAGAAAAAAAGTCTGTATTTTGAGGTGACTTCTAAGCAGTGTAATGAATTTGGTGGAGTTCACAAATTGCTTAATGAGCACTGTGTTTAACGAATATTCTCTGAAAGTTTATAGCTATTTTCTACATCCATTCAGCAGAACAGCAGTTTTGAGCACTTGTTGCAGATGTTTCCAACCGTTTTCTGCCAAATGCAAATTCACTTCTTGAGTGACTGAATTATCAATGCCAATTTTAGCTGATACTACTGTTAAAAGATTAATGTCCTAAAGGGAGAATGAGATTACTCCTTGCATTCTTTTAACATCACTTTAGGAATACTCTCAATCCCATTCCACTTGGACAGCATGCTTTTTAAAAACAACATAGCATGGCTGAGTAGGTTCAGCCTTTTCACAACATGGTTATAAGCAAAGTATCTAAAGCTAAAATTGTATCTTAATGGAGTTATCATCCAAAATTAATACTGCATGGTCTCATGACAAAGTTCTAAAACTTTACATAAAAACTATTAAAAGCAAGTCATAAAACAGCCATCCAGGCTACTCCTTGCTGTCATTTAACAATTCACTATTATCTCACATCTCGTAAAGTAACTATCTACCCCAGGTTAACATTACCTCCTAAAATATGAAAAGCTACCCACAACGTTCAAAATAAACTTCTGAAATGACGATGACAATGATGATGATTATTCTGCAGTAATTTCTGCACCTGAAAGTTCCACTAAGGTCTATGGGATGACTTACACACCTGCAGTTACTCATCCATAAATACTGCCAGAAGTAAAATTCAGCAGTACAAGCTGCTGAAGTACATAACTTTTATTGATGTCTGGGGTTTAAAGTTATAATTGAATTATTATTGATCATTTATTGATTATTGAATTATTGATTTCACTTTTTTATAGCTCTCTAAAGTATAGGAAGCTCCAGGGATGATCCATGCTAGAATCTGAGAGTCTCCTTAGGTTTGACTAAACAGGATCTAAAATAAATCAAACTTACTGGCTTTTAGGCAAAGTTTGATTTGAGATACAATGAACTAGAACGATTCATGTATCAACGTGATCAAAGTCCTTGCTTCAGCCTTTCCTTATTATAACCTATAAATGTGTGATCACACTTAAATGACTACTTAGATGGTGATAAATTCTGCCAAGAAAACCTTAATGATCTAAGATCTGTAAGAAAACATCAGATTAAGTTCCTGCACTGTCCTCTTCATTCCAGCGATACTTAAGGTATGCTTCCAACACAAGTATCTGGAAATACTGTGCAATAAAGGGTTTAAGTTCCTATAATAATTGGAAACTATTATTGCTATTACTATTAATATAAAAATCTGTGAAAAAGTTTTAAAGATTGGTAATCAT
Organism: Anarhynchus alexandrinus; assembly: GCA_008711295.1. Lineage (NCBI taxonomy): Eukaryota > Metazoa > Chordata > Aves > Charadriiformes > Charadriidae > Anarhynchus > Anarhynchus alexandrinus. Next base: position 1,026,362 of record VUYV01000086.1, on the reverse strand, counting down.
CTAATAATAAGACTTAGGCACATGTGCTAGTGACAGAATCTTGTAAGGTCCCACAATAATAATTCTATGTTGATTTGCAGTTTGCTATAGCTATGAAAATTAAATAAGTAATACAAAAAGAGATTCAAAGCTTTAGCCAAACTGTCTCCTTGAGGAATGAATTCCAGAGTAAAGATAGGAACTGAGCTCCCTGCATTTTTAAAGGCAGATACTGCATACTTCATGTCAAGCTGCAGATCTGTGAGTACGGACTTTGAAATGAGAATGAGCAAGCAGTGATTTAATGCTAATTTGATGCATCATTCAGAGTCAAGACACCATCTAAGACTTGTTTGACAAGACACATTCAAAGTACAAAATGATCAAACTGAAATTGTGTCAGTTACTTTATGAGCAAATCAGATTTCTGAATGTTGCAGAATTTCCTTTACAAGGGGCTGTATCATCAGAACAGATTAATTAGATGAAAGGTGGAAGTAATACAGTGAGCGACGTCCACAAAGGTGAAAGTGTGATTGATCAAAGAAATACCATGGAATCACGCTGTCACATGAGTGACTACATCTTACGTTATTAAATGCTCCCATAGCATTGCATAATCATTTCTGCACTTTAATTCTGCAGCTCAGAACTGAACAAAGTTCACCTATTTCCTTTCACAGAGCCAAGCTAATATCATCTTCAGTTTTGATCTGCCTAAGTTGCCCTTTTCCAAGTTTGAATGAACCCAAAAACCTCAAAGAGAAAATTCAGTCAAACTTGTCATATTTCCTTACTTACCCGCTTACTCAGTGCATAAGTTTGCATAACTATGAGGCTCAGCTGTGACCCAGGATTGGACCACAACCCTTAGATAGTCTCAGTTTGATTTTAGATAGTGTAATTAAATTGTCAAATAAATGCCTAATGCTTATGAAATATGAGAAGGAAAGGGGCACTGAAAGAAAGGGAAATGAAGAGAGAGAGAGACGGACAAAGAATATTAATAATTGAGGGTATAAATAATGTAACATTTGTCCAGAAAGAACCATGTCATTGCTGTTTTAATTTTCATAAGCTCTCAACTAAAGTAGAATATAAAAGCAAATCATACTAATTCTTTAGACAGAAGAAAAACTCACATTATTTCAGGTGCTTTGAACTGAATAAATGCACCAATAATGCCACAGCATTACCCTATTATGGGATCACAGGACAATCAAGGTTGAGGAATATGAAATGTGGGATCTGGTAGGTTGTTTCTGCTCCAGAAGAGCTACAGAATGTGGGTATGAGCTTGACCATGCCACATACTTCAGGGCTACAAATCAGCCCCTTCTGTTAGCAGCTTTCTGGTTAAGCCAGGCTTACAAGCAGAAAACATCTCCAGGTCTTCTACATCTTCCTAATTCAGACGTGGTTCTTAAGAAAGCAAGATCCAATGTCAGACTGAATGGTTCAGATCTAGAGGAAGCTTTACAGTTGCTGGTCTTCAGGAAACGGCAGAGGTCCTTCCTGAAGGTCCACTCTGCCACACAGGCACTGCAGCTAGTAATTCTCTTCTGCTTTCAAGATTTTGCCCAATGTTGTATAGCTTTGCCGGGAATGCAATACCTTAATATTTTTTCACAGAACCCTCGTCTCCACAGTAACTTTGAGGATGTTATGTTGATTAGCATATTTTTTCATATGTGACAAATCAAACACATGGAGTGTGAAAAAGAAGAGTGAAATCATTGGAGAAGCGCTAGCGGATAACTCTTCATACGAAGGTTAGCCTTTTTTTGAAACACTGAAAAGTAAAAAATGTGGTGCTATTTTTCTAGATGAAATCGGTAGCATTCCAGACTTCTGGAATTCATTTAAACCATCTCATTCAGAGCTTTTTACTTTACTGACTGATGTTTCTGCCTTAAAGTTGCACTTACAACTACATAGCTGTTTGTCAGTGTACCACAATAACAAAACCAGATACAAGTTTAGATACACAATACATATAAGGTCTTCATATGTACTGTCTTCCTTTTTCATATGGTCCTACATATATATGCCTTTAGTCTTCAGAACTGACTATTTTGTCTCACTGAAATTTACTACATAGGCTAGGTTCAAGGGCAATCAGTCTTTTAAAATTATAAATTATCTATGGGCAACAGGCTGAAACTTTAGAAATATGAATTAAAGTTTAGTTTCAGACGCAAACTTGAAAAGAAAAAAACCCAAGCAACTCAGCTGTTAAACTAAAACTAAGGCAACTAGGGCTTTGCAAAAGATGTGGGTAAAAACACTGCAGTTCATCGTACAGTATTTTAAAATAATGCACTTCAATACTGCTGCAAGGTAAAAATGTTTTTCCATGATCATAATCTTATACCTCTAAGAAATTAAAATGACGACAAGAATTTTCTTTGTCAAACCATGGTAAGGATCGTGTCTTATCAAGATGCAAAGATCTAAATGTTGAGTGTATTATGTTGTTGTAGATGCCTTCAAGGGACAAATTTACCTAGGATGCTTCACCCAGAAAAAAAAAAAAAGATGCTTTTCAGTTTCTTCACGGATTGATGAGGGAAAATAAAAAGATATTTTTCTTCTTAGTGCACTGACTTTTTTACTAGGTAATATTTAATGCAAACTAAAAGAAAAAAGAGTTTTGTGGCCTGTATCTTCTGTTCAGTTCAATTCTGTAGAAAAGACTGCAGATACGATGACTGGCATGACTCATCACACTGAAAATCTTTTTCTCGTACCATTTTTCAAGATCTATAACTTTATGAAAACTCTCCTGTATAAATATTTTCCATATGCATTTTGCTTCTTATGACACTTTAGAAAAGCTGCCTTTCTGACTCCTCATCTGCTGTTTTCCCTTTTTCTTGCAGAAAATAGCCAACAGTTTGTATATTCACTTGGGATCAGTCTTTAATTGAGCCTAAGTAATACATCCAAATAATAGGAAGATCTGATAATTTTCAATTCTTTTTCAACTTTTTTACATCTGACTAAAATAAGCTGTCTGTTAAAGTCTACTGGGTTCACCTCTCCCCATGTTGCATCTCTTATAAATATTCAGAAACTTGTTTTGATGTTGCAAATTATTTTATTGTTTTTGTTTTATCTCACTGTCCTTGAAAAGAAAAAAAAAAGAGCGTAGTACTTGCAAAAAAGTTTTTACATATTACCTACATAATCATATTTACTACACGGTAAAAAATCTGTATGATTTCAATTTATTGACAGATAATCCTCACAAGTGTGAAGACAAAAGATCAGTCATTTTGCTGGAATCAGAGTCTTAATCTATAAACTTACATATGTGAGGACTTACATCTCTTCAGAGCAAAGTGCAAAGATTCATATCAAAGCATTTATGTCAAGGACAGAAATGCAAGAAAGTACAGGCTGATACTGCTCTAAACCTAATTTTCAAAAAAACTTAGAAAGTCTGAGATACTTCCAGTTCACAGTGTATAAAATGAGTATTTAAATGATCTTTTTTTTGGTAAAATTAAAAAATGCATAATTTTTCAATTTAATTTCCTTCAGGCATTATAATAAAGTTTATTTACTGCATATTTACTGTGAATTCCTTTACTGGCAGGAACAGTTAGATAAAAAAGCACAAAGGAAGGAAGGAATGGTAAGAAAAACTGTCCCTAAATATACTCCAATTTCAATTTAAAATACACAAAACATGCTATTAACAAGGAAGCTAATGGGGGATTATTTGTTTTATTTCATTTAAAATATATTTCAAAAGAAACACATATTGCCCAACTTGAATATACTCCACTTTAGAAGGCTCTGAAGTCATTCCAGTATGGTTTGAGAGCCTATGCAGTCTGGAACACGCTAAATTACAATATTCCTCTCTGAACACTCTCAACATACACTCAAACAGGCGCAACTTCTACTAGTTACAAGATGAGGAAAAACATCTCCCGAAGTACAACAGCAAGAATACTTTTTGGAACCCCCTACAGTTTAGGAAGTTCCCAAAGCGTCCTTGATGTTCCCAAACCTTCCTGGTTTGGGATTCCTGCTAGATCACCACTTAAGGCCTAATTACTAAATTTTGTCTCAGTGACTATAGAGAAAAGATACATTTGCGTTGTCATTTTGACAACCAGTTTTGTAACAAATCTCAAATTAAGCAACATTTTTCATCTCATTCCTTTCTCCCTGTAAACTAAATATCTTAATCTTGATCTAAAGCATAGCAGAAAAGTATAAACTTGCAGTTAGAGTCACACGTAAATAATAAAATTTATTTTCTGAGATGCTGCACTTTTTCAGAAATTAGGTGATTGTTCATGTATTTATTTACATTGTCATTGTAAGAATACAGCATTACAAAGGTCACAATTTAATGTGAGTAAATTTGCACTACAAAATGAAAAGAATTGGCAGCTGGGAGAAACCTGCATATGCTCTTCTTTCAGCTCATAAGTGTTTACATGCAAACCTGGATATTCTCAGAAGAACAGAAAGTTCTACCAGTGGTAAACTGTTGACATTTCCTAGGCACAGTGGTGCACAGCTGGCTCCTCATCTAAGAGTACAGAAAAAAAACAGTGAAGGCCAAAGATCTTTTTATTCATTTATTCAGCAGACGATAAAAAAGAAAAGAGGCAACACCATAAGGCAAATATATTTGTGGCAATAAATAGCACTGCATCGACATGTTTATATTTCGGTCGTGAAGGATGTACTCACTGTTTTGACAATATAGGATAAATGGTATAAATGAAAATGCTGAAAGGAAACTAAGACACATGGGAAAAATGCAAAAAGATCAGTCCTCCCAAAGAAATAATTTTAAGGCAGATGCCTGTAACTGTTTGCTAAACCAATGGAAATGTAAACAAATCCTCTTGAGACTTGTGTGAAAAGATATTTAGCTAGGCATAAAAAATGAGAGAACTTTTTGCCTTCACTCATCTGCTATAAGCTTCACTGTAAATAATTTTAAATGGTTTTATGTATTTTGTTAAGTTAAGCTAGTTAAATAAATTAATTAAGATTAAATTAAGATTAAGATTAAGTTAAAATCAGCATTGGGCAACCTGGTCTAGTGGGAGGTGTCCCTGCCTATGGCAGGGGGGTTGGAACTCGATGATCTTCAAGGTCCTTTCCAACCTAAACCATTCTATGATTCTATGATTAAACAGTATTTCTTACATTTATTCTACAGTATATCTGCATCTGTATCTGTATCTGTTTTACCCCTTACTAGAAAGCAGAAGGAAAAGCTCTAACTGTGATGGTCTACTGGATCCTCATACACTGTTCTAATATATATGTTTAATTACAGACTACAGTACCTGTTTGTCAGACATATAACAATACTGTCTCCTAGGGCAGTAACTGAAATCTACAACTATTTGCAATAGCAACTACAAATATGAGTTACGGGTAATGCCCGTAATTGTGAAACAGTTACTGCCAGTTGCCTTCATCCTTAAATATTCACGTTGTGTGATCACTCATAAAGAATGTACGGTTCAAAATACTTCTTGCAGTTTTCAGTAATAATCTAAACATTCACAATTCAGATTGCTTGAAGGGAAAAAAAAATCAGAAAAGTTTATAACCGTACCTCTAAAAGAGAGCAGTATTATGATCAGCCACAGATATTTTTAAAGGAACCTATTAAAACTAGGCCTATGAATTACACTTTTCTCTTTGTTTCAAAGGTGCTGTAACTTTCTCTTTGGGTTTCCTGTATCTTCTGAGTATATTCCATCCTCTGATTTCAAAAGTTACCTCTCTGATTTTACATCAAAAGAACCACAAACATCTCTATGTTTGCCTTAATTTTTTTAATAGGAAAAGTTCTTCTGCTCCGTACAACACTACTCCAAAGGCAGATCCCTTATTGATATTGTTTAATTTATTCTAATTGATTTGCATTTCCTTTACAGATGTGAAGCTAAGTTTGCTTCTGTTAAAGTCAATGGTACTTTGTCACTGAACCCAACATCAATATTAAGACTGACAGTGTAACTTAAAGCAACTGCTGCGAACCATTTGAAATTCTTTATATTTTGTAATTTCTTGGTACATGGTCATTTCTTCCCCCATGAAATATCTTATTTCTTTTTTCAAAGCTTAACAGCTTCATCTTATGTAAAAAATAGCAACTTATAAATGTGTACTCATACTATTACACAGAGAAAAGGCAACTGCATGTAAAATTTTATTTTTTTTAAGCTCTGGCTTAAAGTTCTAACTCTTATCTTGTTAGTGCATCTCAGTGTCAATACTACCTAAACATATAAATAAAACTATATTTCCTCATATATAATAAGACTTTCTTATGCTAGATTGGTGCAGAGCAGCCTGTAGTCAGTACCTGATCGAAAATTAAATGTTCTTATCCACAAATTTGCCCTATCCTAACATAAGCCAATGGATCTGTGGTGTAATGGACTAGGGCTTTGATTTGAGTGTAGATGATGGAGCTTCATAGCCACACTTCCTGCAAAATACTAGAGGAACATATTTTTTTTTTATATGGAATGTTTTGAAAATTTATGACTAATTGTATAATTGGCTTCTGAATATTTAGACGACTTATCATCAAAAAAGTTGGTGAAATATCAAGGTTACTGCAACTATTTGAAAATTAAAAGCCATACACACATTCTGAAACGATTTTTATATAAATATCTGTCACCTTCTAAAACCTCCCTCTCCTCTGCCTGCTAAGAACTAAAATACCGTCCATGTTAGCCAAAGGTATCGTGTAACAGCATTGTTCCTTGTTATTGACTGTTAGTTATAAAAAAATAATGAAATGCAATATATGAGAAGAGAGTTGAAAAAAAAAATAGTGACATTTAAGAGCAGAAAAAGAAAAAAGCAAACTCCCAAGTGTGTCTGTGCTGAATAAAAGATAAAACTAATTCTCCATTGGGTAAGGAAAAAAAAGTACTTTGGACAACGAAACAAACTGGGATTTTACACCTTTTACTACCCATGTGGTCAAGTGGCTCTGGTTATAACCTTGGGGAATCAAATATTTCTTTTATCCCAGAAACAGTCTCTAGGAACCTGCATATTTAATACTGTTTTTGCAATATGATAGTTCCTCTTTACGAAGCATGCACCTACACTGTCTTTAAAAAGTTACCTAAGAAAAAAAAGTGTCTGTTTATGTGGCATAAATATAGAAAGCGTGTTTTTACATCTATCGGGTTTGTCCTTTGATTTTTCAGGTAAAGGAGAATGTTCTACATGCTTAGGAATTGAACTCTCACATTTGCCCAATTTTCTATTGTAAATAGAAGTCGCCAGTAAATAGTGCCATTAGTTTCATATGGGGGCATTAAAACAAAGAAAGAAAAAAACCTGCAAAATACTTTTTTCTTTTCCTGACCCAGTTCTAAGTGCTTGTAGAAGAAGGACATATTAAAAATTCCCTTCTCAGAACTACACCTGAACAACACTTTCCTCCATGGTCTGTGATAAGGGTGCAGAATACATATTCATGATTTTTATATTAAGCCTCATGTATACTTTAAAAGATTCCTCAGATTATTTTCTGTATCACTGTGACGCATTAGATACATATTTCTGAGAACAACTGAGATGTATATAGATTCTTTCTCAGAACATCAAAATTGCCAGACCAGCTGAGATTAGTGCATGGATGTGCTGTTTTTATCAAGAGACATATTTTCAAAACCTCCTTAACCCCATGAGAAAGCTAAGCCTGCAAGTAGCAGTTATGTGCAACTTTCCCTTTCTTGTTTTCATAACATTGAAGGATATACGTTACCAAGTCAGAGAATTATTTTAATTGCATGGGACACAGGAATAGTTGTAAATGAAGAAAATAAAGGTAGCCTTTTATCAATGTCAGGGAAGCAGCCAGTGACAGTTAAAACAGAGAGGCAGTAGCATTGTCAAAAATCTCACTATCTGTGCTGATGTCCTTAAAATGGTGTTGCAGAATCAGTGTCCCTCTTTAAAAGAGGTCATTCCCCATTTATTAATTGGACCTGTGAACAGCTAATACTTCTCCAGTATGTTTCGTTCGTGCTTTCAGCATTTCTCCAGGAACAGGACAACTGAAGTTTAGTTGCAAGCCTGATCTCTGCTCTTCAGAAATCCTTGAAGTTGCACGTGTTTGGGTTTGCTGTTGTTAATGTTGTTTTTAAAACGGACATCACTTGGGGGCTGAAGAGGTCAAGGAGGAGCCGCAAGAAATGTGGAGGCAGGCTCAAAGGCATTTTCACATGGATTGCTCACTACCTCTGATGTCTATATTCTCCACTGATGCAAATTCAGTGGACTTCAACTTGATTTATTGCTCTGATTCATAGCCAGGAAATTCTCATCTAGTTTTCAACCTGAGCTCCACACAGAGCTGGTCTACAGAGCTTGCACAGTGTTTTAAGCTTTTAAAAACTTAGTTAATAACAATACTTTTCTGTGTAATTTATTCCCCATTGCAAAAGGCTCGTCTTTCTGTATGGAATATCATTATCTGCCACACTGATATTTACAAGCAGAAGAGGGACTTTGAGGTTTGGGTGAGTTTAGCAGAGGTTGAGCTAATGGTGTTCAAACTTTATCACATCTTTGAACTACACAGTAAACCTCAGTTCTGAGTGCCTCATATGGATTTCAGGGATTTAATAAACTGTGAGCTAATTGTTTTGCCTTTATTTATAAGTTTTCCAGTAGATTTTTCCTACATGCATCTTGATACTTTGAGGATGCTGAACTAAAAACAATACATTGGCACAGTCGTTTGTCTCTTGCCATCAATAAGAAGTGCTCTTCCAAACAATGGGAATTTTGCTTTCATCAATATCCAAACAAGTTTGTTTACTACAAGCGCTATTTCCTTTGCATTATTATAATATTCAACTTCAGCTGGTGACGATATCATGGATGCAGTCTAAATTCTTCATCTTTTTCCTCTTTGATCACAGAGATATGTGTGTTGAGAGGTGTGTGGGTGTATACAGATACATGTGTGAGCATCTGTGTCTGTATGTCTGTGTGTATACGTCTATGTGTGTATACGTCTATATGTGTATACTCTCTAATTAAAGCAGACGTTGATACATAAGTTTCTGGGAATTCTACCATCATGGGTTCTAAAGCAGCCTGAAAAGAGTAAGTTTTCTAATAGAAGGAGGCAGAAAACTGAAACAAAACTGGTCCAATAAACACTGCTTCCAGAGGATAATCACTTCACTGTATCATCAATTTCTCATCTCCACCATCAGAAGTCTGTAGGTCTAATTAGGGCAATAATAAGCACACTGAAAAATACTTGCTTATTATGTTTCTTAAATGCTACTCAAAGAATAAAATACAGTTCCATGAAGGATTCAAGCACATTACCAATTATTTTTCTGTATTGATACTGTCAAAAGTCAATTTAAGTTACAGCATTTTGAAAGAATCAAACACTGAGTAATAGTACTGAAGACTCAAAAGTACCCCAGAGAATGAACGCAATGAAATGAACTATGTTTATATTTAAAAGAACTTGATTGTTCATTACTCAAAATCTCTCTCTCTACCCAAAAGAAAACTCTACTGGTAGTATTTCAGTCCCCACCCTGAAATACAAAATTTAAACGATATCTGCTCTTTAACTTATCAGCTGTAACTGTCAGTGGGCTTTGTCAGACCAAGTGAACCCCAAGTTTCATACTACTGAAATGGGGCTTACCTTTCAAAAGATTGATTAAAGCTTTTGGGTTCTTTCTGCAGTAAGATTCAATAACTTTAATTTTAAAAAGAGTTCAGCTAAAATAGAACAAAAGAGGGGTTTGCTAATTAAAAAAATAGGTCCTTCATTTTCAGCTTTTTCACAGAAGAAACGATTTCCCAAGGTACTGGGTACTTTCACTATTGCGATTTAGTGGTTTTTCCAAGTAATGTATTTATCAAGCAGTGGAAAACAATTAGTGCAGATGATTGGTTTGTTTTATAGTTCTTGACTAGCAGCTCCAGCAAATTACTCAGAGCATTTTTGTTAAGGCTTTTTTTTTTTTTTCCACTTAAAGGATTTGCTTTCACTTTTTTTCTCCTTCCTAGTTCTTTGAATTTCCATTGTGAGACTACAGAAAGAAATAGTTTTCTCCTCTAGAACAAAACACGTTATGCAAAACGTTAAAGGCCAAACTATCCGCTCTCCCCTTCTCATTAGCGGTAGGTTAACTAGAAAACACTGCTGGGCGGGTTCCCGACCAGTCTTCATTCCATTTAAATGGAAAAACAAGCTGCTGGGAGTTTACCATTAGTACTTTATCTGTAGAGTGTCTAAAGAATACCAGCTATAGCAAAGGTATTTTTATTTGGCAGTCAAATGAGAAAAATAATAATTTTCCTTCCCTCCTTCATTTTATTGCTCCGTTGTTTTGGTTTTTTTTCCCACAGCATAAATGATTCCCAGTTTTGATCAAATTTGTCATACAGTTTTCACTGACCTACATATCTACTTTTACTGAAGGAAATGTTTGACAACAACAACAATCATAATCATAATCATCATTTAGGTGCTGGACAGATTGTTACCCAGCCTGAGTTTTAGTGTGCTCCCTGCGGCACTTGTGAACCTTTCGTTTGTCATTCTTTGCCACAGTAAACAGGAAATATAGATGTCCCGTCACATTAATGTTGTGATGTTTCTATGGCGCAGCTCATTTTTATGTAACCCATTCATAGGAGCATGCATTAAAAAAAAGAGAATGTCTTCATTTCCAGTGATCAACAACTCATCACTAACTCTTCTCCAGATGTCTGCAAATGATAAGGTTCCTAACACAGGTCCCGTATGAGAAGTTTGTACTGGTATATGGAGAACTAGGAATATGGTGATTGGGTTTATTTTCCTTAATGAGGGGATTTATCTCATTGCACAATACGTCATGCAAGTTAACGTCCTCTGAAAGTGTCAAGGAATGAAATTATTACCTGATGTTTATACTGAAATACTCTTTTAAGATGATACCTGGAGGCTACCCTTCTGAAAATTGCCACCAATAAAGAAAGCAGAAAAATAAAACCGAGATTTTCATCGCAGGTAAATTACAGTGACAATTAAAAATATTACTAATTACAGCTATTTTTTGGCCATTTGGATTAGAATTTGAGAAATCCTTTTAGTTACTGCTTAGATCTTAGATTTTTGAGACACCGATTATCATCAAACTTTCAACTTCCAGCTGCTCCCACATTTAGAACAAAGCTACAACCCTGTGTGTTTCAAATCTCGTATGTATTATAAAACGGAGATTTCAATCCAAATCATAATTTCCTTTCCAATCTTTAATTAAAAAGTTTGCTTGAATCACCACAATGGAGATGTAATAAAGCTGTGCAGCAGCAAAGTATCAGGAATAAGAAACATTCATCAAGGCTAATCACTTGCTGTGAATTTTTGTCAACTGTGAGCGCGGTATGAAATACAGTAGTCGGTAGGAACACAAGAAGATGCGACTGCAGGGATTTGAGGCTTGTCTACCCATCAAGTCAGCAAGCCCATCTGCTGGCGGGCTGGTTTGGAACCGCTCTTTGAAGCTGCTGGTTACAACTGCTCTGAGAATTGCATCGCGTCGCTACGCTTCCAACGCAGGGGTGAACGACCACATACGTATCACTCCGCTTTGTCCCGCAGCTCGGCGCAGCTTCTTTTCTAAATAAAACGCTATAATAACACTAAACTGTTTCACGATTTTGAGTGCTGGCAATGCTTCAGGTTTGTGCTGCAAACTTGACCCTCCTCAAAGAGATTTTTTTTTAAAATAATTGTATAAACCCAAAGGTTTACAAAGACAAAAACCCTGAAGCTGTGTGAAGGGTCTTTCTGCTTGCCAAATCGGTAGGAAATCAAAACGAAACTCATCTATACAGTTTCACATCCAGATTTTGTAACCATTTTGTATTTCTAAGGCAATGAAAACTATAATTTAGAATTCTGAAACTACGAAAATGTTGAACTTCAGAAGAAATTTTGCTCATGCATACACCATGTGGTACTTTTAATGAGGATGATCATGTAATTGTACAACACAATAATTTTGTAATTACTCCTCTGATTACTTGCACTTAAACTTAACACCTAATTAGATGTAATATAATTGATTATATAAAATACGAGAAACTGAAAAAAATAGATTAATGTCAAAAAGTGGATATAATAAAAAATAAAGTACTTATTTGAAACTACACTGCTTTTTGAAAAAGAATAGTTTCAGTGGTTACTCTAAGATTTACACAGGCTGTATGCTGAAGCATGTATTTAATGGAGTTTTTGTACAGTGAGATAATTCTTTCATCATAGCATGAACTTTTCTTCATTGGACCAGATGAAGTCAGGCTATCCCCTTATTGACCCCCTTCTCTTTTGCCATACCCTGGCTCTCAAAATACTTCAGCTATCCACCTAAGATGATAGCCTGACTATTAAAAGTAGATTTTTTCCTGTTACAAGAGTAGGGACCAAAGGCAGCTGTTGCACACAGACCCCCTTGAGACATGGATTTCAAAGGTAGACAAAGACCCAGTCCCCACATCACTCTGTTATGTGGACATTTATGCACCGCAACAGCGAATACTGTTCTTCTATGTCCACTAAGGAAGGGGTCTATCCCTAGTGGTGGGTTATTCTACACCCTAAAGAGGTGACAGCTGTGGATGCTTCTGTGGCACTTGGATAGTTAGCGCCTCTGTAGAACTTCTCCAAGGCATCTATCTACTCCTACTGCTCCCTCAAATCTAATGTTCCTCCCTCCCTAACATTTTTTTTTCAGATAGTCTGTAGCCACTTTTCTGAAGAGAAATGATGTCTACCTCCTGAGCTCTGGGGTACCACTGTCTTCCTGAAGAGCTACCTATTTGGGCCTAACCTGCCGTCCTGCTTTTCTGTTTTGGTGAGACTTCCCAGTCTCAGATAATGATAGTCCTTCACTTAACTCTACTAGAGAACTACTGAATCTTTACAACACAAATACAGGTGATTCTGTCCACAGTTTAATAGCGCATGACTTGTTTTATTGGTATTGAGGGTATAAGAAAAAGCAATGCACACCAAAATATGAGGTGGCTTGGATGGTACACATCACCTATGTCAGGGCCTGTTGTAAACTTGCGTATACAACTGTTGTGAAGTTTAAGAGGTTGATTTAGAATTACACGCAGTACAGAATCACTCGAGATAATAATAAATTGCCGTGCAAGTGGCAGAGTAGTCCCTGATGACAGGAGGACTATCCATACTGGGAACATGAAATCTTTGGATCAAGAACGGACAAACTTGAAAAACAGCAGGAGGAAATAACTTGGGGATATTTTGTTCCTTTTCAACTCACTTTTTGCACAAACAAGGAAGCAGCGATCTGGTAGGAGATTTGCTTCAACTGATTTGCTTCAAGTGACAAGAAGACAAGAGAGGTTCTCCTGTTGTGTTAGCATTGGCAGATGGCTGTACTTGATGTGTTTCATTGGGAACATATTCAGTGCATTGCAGAGGCATGCAAAGAGATAACAAAAGTGACAGAAGAGCAGCTGGGCTTTAGGACTGGCTTCACTGATGAAACCGCAGTGGCATGGCTTGAGATTTATGTGAAAGCCAAACTGGCAGGAAGACGTGAAGAACAGAGGCATACAATAAAAAAAAGCATGTGCTTTAACAAAGCAGACTTAAGTGGCAATTTCATGTTATAAATTATTTTTAATCAGATTTCTTTTTCAACAGATAAAGAAATACTTCAAAACAAACAAACAAAAAAGTTAGAAAAGAGTTTTTCAAGGAAATTTGTGTAGTTCCTGCCATACCAAGTATTTCTTATTATAGATAACTTCTTGTAGCATCTTCTTACAATACAATCTGACACTTGGATTATGTATTGTTATACCAACAGATGTAAGATATATTTTTCTATGAATTTGATTTCCTTCAACATGGATTCCTGAATTTATTCACATAGTGGATTAAAATGGGAAGAACCCCCCAAAATCAAAATATGTTTTCTTAAGATTATAGCTGAACATTCACAATGACAGGGCAATTAAGATTGTCATATCTTCCAAAGAAACCTGATATTTTACCATAAGTGTGTTTACCACAACGTTATCTTTAAGTTATCTTTTTATGAATGGAATTCAGTTTATGTCATCAAAAAATCAATATGCTTATACCATCTGTAAACCCTCCTTAGAAGAGGAGAACAGTTTGAGCAAAAGTGACTATTACACAAATGAGAAACAAATAAAAAAGGAGTCAATTTACTAAGCCAAATTAAAATGGGATAGCAGACATTTCTTGGATATTTGAAAGCACATCCTCCACACAAAAAGTATTTAGGTGTCTTTTACTTGACTTATTCAGAATAATTTGATTTATACTTCGGTTCCAAAACTACATAAGCAGATAAAACCTACACAAAAGCAGATTTATTTAAACATCTTTTTATAAGTGTCTCTGAAAAAGCGCGTTATCTTTCTGTACTGTTTTAAAATTCTCATTAAAAGACCTTTCATAACCTGACTTACATTGTATTTTACTACCCCAAAAAGCCATTACAGCCAAGTAAGTACTTAGTTAAATTCAGGTGTGTATATTTTCAATTTGTGTCCACCATAGCACAGTCAGTCACGACAACATTAGAGCAAATAGCAAATTACAAACAACTGGAGAATTGCAAGCCAATACCTTTTGACTCGCTTGGCCGTGTTCAGTCTCACTGCTCGGCAAAATTAAGAAGAATTCCATATTATGTCTGTAAACACAGATTGCAAACTTGACATGGTGATACTGTCGGTTCAGCTAATATTACTGCTGGAAAATAATATCAGGATGTAAGAGAGAGACTGAGAATATCAGGTCCATGTCCATTTCTCTCTTCTCTCCCCCTCGTCCCAGCTAGAATATGAAATCAGACAAATTCACCTGAAAGGGAGATCACATTTTTAAGCGTAGACACAATGGGCAAAGTTTGGAGTTCCTCTAAAAGGTATGTTTTTATTGAAACAGAAATGGCAGCCTCGGCATGGGAAGCGTTGGTGGAATCTGTGTCCGGTGCTACAGAAGAACGGCCAAACGGTGACCCAGCAGCAACACGCTGCCTGCGTTAGCGCACCGCTCCGTTTGGAGGGCAGACACGACCACAGCAGGACAGGCAGGACAGCTTGATTTCTATTTAGGACTATTCTCAGTCCTGCAATAGTTTGGCTGTAATTCAAAAATGCTCTGATCGCAATTTGGTACAGATTACCAGTGACTAAGATGGTAAAACTCACAGAGATACACGGATATGTCTATGCCACGACATATGCACACATCCCTGACGGCAGAGTTGCTCCCAAAGTGCTGCAGAACTAAAAGTAATAAGCACTTTGGTAAAGAGAAAGGAAAGCCATCCAAATTATACGTGACATTTTTCTTAAAGCTACGTAGAACACGAGTTTTAATAACATTAACATGTAATATATGTCATATTGCTCTAATTGACTTGACTTGCAGTCGTGAGTGTTGGGGACTTCTGCAACCATGATGCTGACATTTCCTAACGTTTGAGCATGTGGCTTTCCAGCCTTTCCAGACCCTGTTTATGGGGGTCCAACACTCTTTTAAAAGTCACTTTTTTTTTTGCTGTATATAAACAAAGGGAAGTAAATGTCACAAACGCTTTGTGAAGCCATAATGAGCTCTGCACTAAATGTTAGACGCACTGGATGTTCAAGCTAATTATCAGTTAGCTTTGCAGGCTACGTATATGTTAGCAAGTAATTTGGAGCAACAGAAGAGGATCAGCAGATCAAAACAGATGGCACTGAGGCCCCTCCAATGATATATTTGGTACAGAAGTTTTACCTCAGATGAGATTTAATTTAGTCCCCTGGACCGAGTGTTCCCACCAGGCATGTGAGAACTGATTGATCCAAAAGGATCGGTCATTGCTAAGGACCCTTAACTCTCCAAGAAGGGTCGGAGTGTATTTGGACGTTTTCTGGAGGGTGGTACGTTTTGAAGACTTTATTGGTTTCCTCTGGAAATGCAAACAGGTCTGTGACCCAGCTCTCTGATGTGCAGCAAGTGAGGACGACCTGAGGGCTCTGCCCAGAACTTCAGCTCTGCCTCAAAGCAAACAATGAATGTAGACACAACCTACCAGAAATGGTTGTGCAAGCAGGATGCTATTTTGCTAGTCTATTTGACAGATATTTGCAGACGAATACTGACTCTTCTTCCAAATTCTGAAGGAAAGGTGTGACTTAGACCTCCCTGCTCTGTCTTTCCCATTTCCCTTACCTTTAATTTACTCGAATTTCCCCTTGCCAGTGTTTTTATTCCTTTAGAACTGCAAAGTGCCAGTTTCCTGACTGCCTCCTTCCACTTCTCCTCAACTTTGCCCCTGTATTTGAATGAGGCTTCCCCTCCACAGTGACTGTGCCAACCTAAGGAAAAAGAACATGATAAGCCAGGGACTTACCCTCAAGTCCCACAAGTGGGGCAGAGCAATTTCCTCATCTAGCCCTGCTATAGCACAGTCAGAGAGCTCTCTTAGCAGTGAAGGATTTGAATTTTGCAGTTCAGTTCCCAAGGAGATAATAAACTTAAGAAGGCAACATGGATGAGAAAAAATATGGAATACTTTCATTCAAAGAGGAAATAGATTAACTAGGGCTCTTCAGCTAGGAAAAGAGACTACTGAGGAAAAGTGACCGTAAAATGATGAATAGCAGAGAGAAGAGTAGGGAACTCTTACTGGCAATGTGAATCCACATCAGTGTTTTGTTTCGATCTGGAGAACACTTGAAGCAAATATCCACTTTGGTTCACACTATAGAGCAGCTTCAGTACACGTGAAATAGATTCCTTTAAAAGGAAAACAAACTGAAAAATGCACTCCAGATACTCACCTAAAATGCTCCAGCCACTAACAGGTGTTCATGGAACCAGACCTCGGTTATCTTGAAGTAAAACCCCTTCAAACGCGTATTGTAGGGTATTAGGTCATCAGCACAAACCATTTCATTCTACATATTCACTATCATAGCATTGTATTACTTGCTAAGGTAGGTATATCCTATGTTGCAAAAACCAGAGGGAATCAAATCAAGTAGTGACTTTAAAAAGTAGATATTCGGTGTTTGACTCATTGCCACATATTCCGTTCAGGTGGTAAATTCCTAAATGGGTTCGGGAGTTACTGGACAAATAAGATGTCTACAGAATATAGTGACACAGATGCAATTTCCTGCTCAGAAAGTACCCAGACCACAGATTATCAGAAAATCAAATGGGTAGACAGGTCATTCCACGCTTGTCACATTATGGTACCTTTTTTGTCAAGCACAACACAAAGCTGTTTGCTATTTCAAGCTGAGTACCCTGAATTCAGTTTCAATAGATCTTGGACCTTCAGAGTTCCCTAGCTGCTTGTTTAGCTTAATAACTACATCTTGCAGGATGGCTTTCTGGTGGTGCCTAGCAAACAGCCACTAATATCCTCAAGGCAGAGCAAAACACCATCCACCAAATAGCGAGTTAAGCAAGTTTCTCAGTACTGTTGCGTGCCTCCGCACACGGCTGAACAGAGCCTTGAACACAGGCTGGACATCTTGGAGTTGCTACGGTTTGATCAAGAATCATGGGGCATTTTGTCTTCTGAAAAAAAAAAAGAACATTTTTCCCCCAGGTATTCTTGCCTTATAGTGGTCCTATATGCATTTAATCCTTGGGTGTGCTACTTTAGCATTTTGGTTTGGATCAGGAGTGAGATTTTTGAAGTGAATCTTGCAGTGCTTGCACCTGAAGCGCTTTGGCTGATGTCACGTCTCAGCAGGCACAACCTGCATTGCTTTCCAATTAAACTGCAGCAAGCGAAAAGATGCGCTCCAGGACTTTACCTAAGGTATTCCAGCATCTAACAGAAATACAGTCCACAGAACCATTACAGCTAGAACTAAATAAACACCCTGAAAATGCATATAAATACAGACATCACGTCCTCAGCAGCAGCCCTTGCACTCTACAGATCTACTCTTACTGGACGGCACTATTTGCTAACATAGCCATAACCCTTATTTCGCAACCACTGATGAGCTGTGTTGTTTCAGTCTGACTTTGATAAAATTAAATGAAAAAAAAAAAGAGAAACCACACAGAAGGCTCAAAATGAAAGCAGTGATAGGAATGTTAATGATAAACGTTCATTTGGCAGTGCTAGAAGTCACAAATTTAAACGGCACTGTTGGCTGTCAGGGCCAGCAATTGCAAATTAAAGACACCCTACAAGGTCCCAAGGGAGCAATTAAAGCATGTGTGAACAAGTTGGCTGCAACGACCAAGCATTTCTTAAGCTTGAAATAAAGTTTAGAGTAGAATTTAAAAAAAGAAAATATTTTATTTCATCTGTACAATTTCAATTTAATTCAGTTTAATATGGGTTAAGGTTTGACCCAATAATTTCATGTTGTTATACCAGGAAGGGAGAAATCAAGATCTACTATGGACTCAGGATTTTACACTTTTCAGATCAAAATGAGTTAAGATTATTACTTCTCTGTCAGTGTTCCACAGCCAAAATACACTCCTAATAAAGGTGTGGCAATATTAATTGACTGTCAATGGCTGAAATTTGTTCCACATTTTAAGTTCCTTACTCAATTGCATGCAGATTTCATGAAAGAAATCTGTTAAAACTTGAGTTTTTCCATGCCACCGTTAGCGAGATGTTTTTATGACTCTGCTACAAAATTTGAGGAAGGGGGATTGGTCACTATTGCTTCATGAGTATTAGAAATTTGGCATTGCCCGTATGCATTGGTAGGAATGCTGAGGTTCATTCCTCTTAAATCAATCTACAAAACTTACGATTTAGACTGGAACTTGGAGAGATATTTTAAGATAATTCGGGCTTAAGGCTGCAGATTTATAGCGATTATGTGCTGCTACACAAACTGTTGCAGGTGGATTCTGGAAATACAGCCTGGTGCTCGCGGTGTGGCCAGCAACAGGGGAGGGAGTCTACCATGGCTTAAGGGTCGGGAAGTTTGTCTTTAACGCCTTGTCCAGGATATGAGTTTGCACAGATGAAATACAGATGGTTCATAACAGCCCTTTTTCTTCCTCGCTTTTTAGATCCTGTCTCTTTTCCCTGCCTTCACGTTTTGCTTTTTCTTTGTATTCTTGGATCCCTGGGACTCGTTCTTTGTGCATGTCTGGAAAACATCTCCTGCAGCGGGAGCGGGACTGACACAGAAGCAGGAGACAGTAACAGCGGTACAGAGGAGCAAAGATACTGACAACTGAAAGGAACAAAGAAACCGGAACAAGTTAACCTGACTGCAATGTAAATTCCTCCGTGTTGGGAACGGACTCCTTTTGCTGTTCAGTAAAGCACTGAATATAGTTATCTCTCAAATAACAAACGTAATATTGCTTTACAGCTAGAGGATGCAGTATATTTAAAGGTGTATTCCACCTATGACACAGGATACGTTAATTACACTTGATCAGCCAGTTCAGCTAAGTGTTGAAGATTTAATTCTCTAACATTTGCCAGCTTTAATTATCTAACATTTGTTTGCTAAGCACATCTAATCAAACAAAACCTCAGACTTTATCTCGACTTACCCATTTAGCCGAAGTAATGCACAGAACATCAACATGATTTACCTTTTAAGTACAAATAAATCATATGCACTTAGGCTCTTGGATCCTGGGCTTCACAATTAAGGTGTACACCTACTACAGAAACTATCAGCAATGCTTTCAAGTACCTGATGGCTACATTTAATTTAGTAGCTTTGTCTCCTTCTCTTACTGTTTCGGCTCGGTCGCTGCTTTTCATGCATCAGAGTCATTAGCGGTCACACAGAGATACTTGTCTCTGGGTTAAAATGTCTGCAAGCTGTCAAAGTGTTTTAGCGGAAACCTCTGTGACTGAATGTTTAGTGGTGCTCTCAGCATACAAGAGATAGGCTTGCCAATATTATTTACATACGATGATAAATGGGCAACATTACTCACTTTACCCTAAAGTAAGCAGTGCTTTTTGGGATGCTATTTAAGACATCTTTTTCTCTGTTGCAGTTTTCTGTTAAAGTGATCTAGTTTTACTTTGTGTCACTTTTTTTCTTTTCAGATTAATTTTAGGCTTATCATACATGAATGAGTACCATATGCTTTCTCAAAAAAAAAAAAAAAGTCACTAACCTGAAAAAAGGGATTAAGAGAAAAATACTTTTGGATGTTTTAATCTGCAGCAAGAGAAGCAGCAATAATGCATGCCAGCAGCAACCGTAGCTCAGGGATTTTTTTCTGCCACTTCAGAATATGTTTTAGAAACACTTTTGTTCACTGTATTATATATATTCTCTATTTTGTTTCTTTTTCTCTTATTAAAGATATTTACATAGAAATATGGAAAAAAGAATTTTGATGATGACTGAAAGAAAAGTAATACATCTTGGAGAATTTTGGAAAAAAAATTTTGTTGAGAGACAATTTTGCTTAAATACTGTATTCATCACCAGGAATATTAATGCTAAAGTAGAATCTTTATTTCTAAGAATTTGTTTGTTTCTCCAGCTGCTTCTCTGTCTGAACTCTTAATCAGATTTGGTAACAGTGCAATTATTTCCACAGTTTTGGTGTCATAAATAGGGGATTATGACTTCAGTATACAAAAGAGCAGCAAGAAGATTAACTTTTAGAACCAGCCAGGGGGAGGGGTGTTCTAATTTAATTTCCCTAGTACTAAAGAATACAGGAGAAGAATCAAACATATATGAGCATGGAACTGTTTCTGAAGAAAAGGGCATGCAAGCACTGTTCATGAGAAGCAGGATTATTTCTAACCAGTAATAATTCTATTATTCTGAAATCTGGCGTGGGATTTAAGTTGTACATGAGACACCTAATTTATAGGCTACAGGTATCTATACATATATATATAAAATGGTGGAGGGGAATCAGTTGCCCAAACATAGGTGCCAAGCTCCATCTAAGACATTCTGGTGCACTTGGGGTATATACATAAACTATTAGATAAGACAGAAGAAATATGAGAGATGTGTGACCTTCTGAATTTGCTGCTGAAGGTCAAGCAGGGTTTTGTAGGATATTTCAGATGGTACCAGACACCTGAACTGAACTGACATATGAAGACCGCGTTGTGCCAGTCCTGTGTTATAAGGATGTTCTGGATATTGTAGCACTTTCTTTCTGATAAGAAAGACCTGAGCATTTATGATTAGTGTATTGAGCTCCTACATAAAGGTGTCTGAATAACAGTTCAAATCCTACATTAATGGCCATTTAGAGACATAAGTTTTATTTCTATGAAGGAATCTCAGTACAAAAGAAGAGGAAAAAAAAACCCCAAGAAAACGCTTCATATCAGGGACCATACGGAAGTTTCTGCCTGCCTTTAGAAAACTTTGCGATGGCTACCTGGTGAGAGATTAGTTCTGTCTGAGCACGAGAAGTATCTGTAAGGAGAGGTTCAAATTTGGCTTAAGAAGATACAAGAACGTGGAAGACCGGTCTGCACTGATTTCCGAAGCACACGGCTGTCTCACTAGTCCTGAAGAAATCAGAGGGCGGTTACTGCATTTACCAGGGAGGTATCAGGGCAGCTGACATTTTAACAGAGGGGGAAGAAATCAGGTGAGAACAGAGAAAGACCTGAGGAGGGAATATCTGGCTTAATTAGGTGTTGTCAAATCAACTGAATCTCAGGAAATTTGCCTTAGAGTACATGAAACACTGACTACAACAATGTCAGAAGCATTCGTTGTTATCTTTCAGGATATGGAGAGGACGATGACATTTCAGAGGGTTTAAAAAGGTCAAACACAACCTTTACTCCTGAAAGTGGGAAAAGGAAGAGTCAAGGAGTTATAAACTGCTCAGCTTATGTTCAGTTCCTGAAACAGTACTGGAAGAAATTAAGAATTTTAGCAGCTTGAAAGATACACGAAGATGAATATCAGCCAACATATATTTGTCATGAACAAATCCAATTCAATTTCCGTCTAAGAATAAGGGCTTATGAAAAACAGAGTAGCAGAAGATACACTAACTTAAAAAATACTTTTGACATTGCCTCACAAGGCATTTTTATAAGCAAGCAATGTTACAGACAAAACCATTCTAAGACACAGGCAATACTAGTTTAAGAACCGCACTCAGGGAGTAGTTATGAATAGTTCATTTTAAGACTGGAAGGATATATGATGACCAACTGATGTAGATCCAGTAATACATCAATAGTCTTCATACTTCATTGACAACCTGGGTGACAGAATATAGAATATATCTATGGAATTCACAGACAACAAAACAACCAAAAAAATGGTTTAGAAAACAGGAGCAACAAATTGACAAAGTGGTCTGAAAGAAACAGGATGGGATTCATTATGGAAAAAAAAAAACCCAACCCACAATGTTCTTCAGTGAGACAGAATAATCAGCTGCAAAAATACTAGATGGGAAACAACTGGCAGGGTAGCAGTTGTAAAGGGAAAAGTCTCAGGCGTATATTGAATTCCCAGCTGATAGCTGTCCATGCCAGGTGACTGGAAAAAGGCTATCATACTGAGATGTATAAAGAGAAATATTTTTTGCAAGCTACGTGGAATAATTCTTTGGGATTGGCAAAGCCTTCACTTTCTACTGAGTCTAGTTTTGGTCCTCGCATTTCAAAGAAAAATTGGTCAATTAGAGAGATCCTACAGGGGAGCAACCAGATGTCTAATAATCATAACCTACAAAAAGAGGCAGATTTATTGTTCATAGGAGAAAAACGACTGAAACTGGAATATAAGAATGGTCTCCAATATTAAGAAGCAGTTGTAAAGAGAAAGGGAATAAGCCACTTTCAATGCCCTCCGTATATAAGAAAAGAAAAAAGGGTATTACATTCCAAGAAGGAAAATTTATTTAAGCAATATGAAAATTCTCTAATAGTAAAGCTAATTGAATACAGGAATAGATAGTGGAAATTGTGAAACCGTCATCCTCAGTAAAAGGTTAAATCTGCAGTGTTGTAGGTGTCTGCAGCAGTGTAGGTATAGGATTCTGTCTTGGATCAAAATGGGGAACACAAACCTTTGAAGTTCCCTCCAGGACTTTTTCTTTTTCTGATTCTTTTGATCTTTATCTCTTCAGCCCAACAGCTGTAAAGCAAGAACCAGAACTTTTATAATGTTAGTTCTCTATTTTGAATTTTGAAAGGATTTTTTTTTTCTATTACAAATTTTACCTGGTAGTTTAGTTTATTATTATTTTCTTTCTTGCTTATAGCCTTGGTTTGGTAGGGTCTCAAGGCTGTAAGTATGGCCTTAGAAGAATATTTAGTGCATCACTTGTGGCTTGCATTGGGATAAAAGGCCTTTAAGAAACAAAACAGCTGATATTTTCAAAGATTCTTATAGGATAGAGAAAGAGATGAGCAGAATTTTATAGAATTGATCTCATTCGCTGAAAATGGGAAGGACACATGAGAACACAAATATTGCAATCCCACTGACAGTTTGAGAAATTTATATGACAACGCCATGTTCATATGGCAGAACACCTATCACCCTTTCACCTCACGTACTTACATTCTAAGACTTTGCTGAATACCTAAAACCCATCCCTGCACTGGTTTTAAGCAAGCCCAAAATGCACCAGCATTTTATTTAAATTCCTGCCATAATTCTGCTTTCGAGACACTTCCTCCTTCTGGAACATACAGGTGGCTAAATATTTTTATATTCTATACCTCATATCTCTTTTGAAAGCCCATTTTAAAATATTTTCACCTCTATTTATTAGATCACAGTTTTACAAATTGAGTTTCTATTCGTTATTGTACTATTACAGTTACTGGGCATAGTGTTATCTTTCTTGTTACTTTTGTACCATTTTACTTTAGTGTTTTCACATTTCCCAGTTTAATGTTATAATACACATGCTTTATCGAGTATTTATTTGTTGCTTCCCATTTACTCTCTCTTCTAGATGAAAAGATGGAAAAAACCAGGGGACTAGCTGTATTTTATTCAAATGTCTGTACATTTGTAAAGCTTTGAGTAGAATGACTCAGCCCATAAATATGCAGAAAGTTTGAAAATTACTGGGCATTTAATTCAGCAGCTATTTATGAAATTGTAAAGGAAGTTTTCCTTGGAGCAAGTAAGAACTCCACCCGATGCTTCTGCAAATAGTTAGTCTAGAAGGGAAGCATAATAGTTACCCACAAAATACTGCCAAAGCAGTTCTCTGCTCCATTTCAGTATCATCAGCTGTTTAATGATCTGAGAGAGAAGATAATGGCATCAAATATTGACATCTGAACTGCTCCACTAGATATTAGTTTTCTGCATGCTATTTTGTTCTTTATCATTCACCCTCCCATACATACTTTTTTATTATTATTGGCTACTGGGGTCTAGGACTAAAGAAAATGTAGCCAAGGAAAATAGTCTTTGACTTGGCAATAGAGACCAAAATTAATGTCAGAGATCAGAAGCAACTGGGGAACTGCTGTCTTTCTGAATACTCAGTATGAAACAATTTGAGGGGAGAAGAAAAGGTATGGATCATTAATGAGGCTGTTATGACATTCTGTAAATTTAAGGATAGAGCATCTATGTTAAATGACTGTTCCCAGCCTCTCTTCTCCGAAACCATCACTGAGGACTAAAAAATAAGAGATGCAATAGTAGGTGTTAAGCTGATGTGTTCTAATTTTCAGGTGACTAATTCAAATGCACCATCCAAAATTAGTGTTGTAGGTTTCCTGTACCATGCAGAGACACATATAAACCTCAGAGCATAAAGGTAACTGCGTAAAGTACACAGAAGTATACAGTATATGAAGTATATTAACACAATTTCAATGACTAAAACACAATTTTTGCATTTAGTGGCCAAAGCAAAGAGCTGCCCCGTTGTGTGGGGTTTTTTTAAAGACATACTAAAATATATTTATAGTATCTGGATAGACTTCCTAAAAAAAAAAAAAGAGAAAAAAAGCTTTTTTTTTCCTAGGGCCTAAAGCACATAGTTTCTTGTGATCATCCTTTGGGAATGAAATAAAGTACAGCAAGAATCACCACCACCACCCCCCAAATAAATCAGAAATAATATGCAAAACAATGACTTTGTATTCCCACTTGACTTAGGAAAGAGCTAGAACAGATTTATTTCATTTACACTAAATTCCCAAATGGGACATAAGCGTTCGGATGCCTACATCGAAAATGAAGCTCCTCAAAACCCACACAGCACTGTTGCCTAACACTGGAAGTAACACGACTTCCTCAGGTACCTCAACCACTACAGGTGTGTTTCCAGCACCAAAGTCTCCCTTTTTGAGACTGCACACGTACTGCCCAAAGTAAGCAGGCAGCTTTCTGGCACACATCTGACTACCGTTGGGCTCACAAAGTGAGTATTCCTCAATTTACCTTCCTTAAATGACTGAAGCGAGTAGGTGCTTTAAGAGACGTCGGGGTTTACGTGGCGCAGAGACAATTTGGAAGAGCAAGAGCTGTGGTGCCTGGCAGGCTTCTCTGCCAGTATTTCACTGGACAGAGACTTTACTCCATACAAAAGAGAACTACGTCCAGCTCTGTATCTCTGCCCGAGGGAACCACATCCAAATTCTTCTGGTACTCCTATCATCCATTCTGGATACATCTCGCCTATATTTAGCTGTATAAATGTCATTAGCTGTCAGTGTCAGTACCTACAAGAGCAATCTATTCCTGATGACCATTTCAGGATGGAGTCATTGAACTTATGGCTATTTCTATTTTTTCCCATCGCCTAACTCTTCCTCTTAACTAAATTCCTGCTTCAGAACAAAATTTTTAATAGCTCTTTAGTGCCTAAAGTTTCGTGAGATGAATTCCAGCCAGGGTATTTAATGCCAAAGGTTGTTTCCGTCTCAGTCTCTCCTCCCGAAAATATTCCGTTTTCTTTGGAATAGCTTAACATATGTCAGACGTGTAAGATACGTTAAATATCTTACATAAGACGGATACTGACAGCACGATTCTATAGTTTAAAAGTTCAGCATGCAGGTGTTTGTGTTGCCTCAGCAATTGTGCATTTGTAATACACAGGCAATCCTGCGGGGAAAAGGCTACCGACTTGAAAATATTTAGAGAATTTTAGAAAATTAGAGCTTTTGTTTAAATAAGTGCTTATGGGCAATGCTTATCTTTTCTCTCATGCGGAAAGTGTTGTTTTATTTTTTCTACAGGAGCATCCAAAAAAACTGCTGTGAAATCCATTTCTACCTTTTACAATAACTGCATTTTTGCATGCTATTGCTGTGCCTACTGGATATCATTTACAGTAATTTAAAAGCAAAAGAGACATTGGCAGTTAAGCCATATAACTCATTTTCATACTGTTTTTTGATAAAATGGGGGAAAAGGTTTGTTAAACTGTTCTTTTTCAGTATTGTTCTAGCAGCATAATATACACAGCTCATCTGAAGTGGTGGTAAAAAGTGCAAGATTTAACTATGTTTATACGCTCTCTCATAACCAATTACTTCATTACTATTTTACTTAGGAAAAGAATGAAAGATGAACTTGTAGAAGAGCTGATCTCAGCAGAAAGGTTATAGCATACTTATGATATAAATCAGGAGAGCTAAGTACATTTATCCCTTAAGACCTTTACTTAAGATCTGGATTAGCAGCTTTCTTGATACTTTTCCCAAAACGAAGCACAGTTCAAGTCTTGTTAGTCTTTATAAGCCACAAGACAAATAAAAGTAAATATGAGGATAACATGCTTAATTTTTTTTTCAATCCTTCAGAATATTTCTTAGAACACGCGCAGTATTCTTTTAGTGAGGGCAGAGGGACAAAGATCCTGTGATAATTCCCAACTTCCACATTAGATCTTCACAGAAGAGTCAGTGTCTGACTTGAAAATTCCCAGGTACTCGCTCAGTTTTTTTGTTTGGTTACTTACAGGAAAACTGAAGAGTGCAATGCCTCCATCGTTCATAAGAGAGAACCATAAGAAATTTAAGTTTCCTCATTTTCAAAGAATCATAGAATCATAGAATGGTTTAGGTTGGAAAGGACCTTGAAGATCATCGAGTTCCAACCCCCCTGCCATAGGCAGGGACACCTCCCACTAGACCAGGTTGCCCAAGGCCACGTCCAGCCTGGCCTTGAACACCTCCAGGGATGGGGCCTCAACAACCTCTCGGGGCAACCTGTTCCAGTGCCTCACCACCCTCACAGTGAAAAACTTCTTCCTAATGTTCAATCTAAACCTGCCCTCTTCCAGTCTGAAGCCATTCCCCCTCGTCCTATCACTACATGCCCGAGTAAAAAGTCCTTCCCCAGCTCTCCTGTAAGGCCCCCTTTAGGTACTGGAAGGCCGCAAGAAGACCTCCCCGGAGCCTTCTCTCCTCCAGGCTGAATAGCCCCAACTCTTTCAGCCTCTCCTCATAGGAGAGGTGCTCCAGCCCTCGGATCATCTCTGGACCCGCTCCAGCAGGTCCATGTCCTTCTTATGTTGGGGACTCCAGAGCTGGATGCAGTACCCCAGGTGGGGTCTCACGAGAGTGGAGTAGAGGGGCAGAATTTTGTACCACGTGTATTTGACACAGCTGCCTGTTGGCTTCCCCCTGTGCTTGTGCCGATTTACACACAAGAGCGAGATCAAAGGAATAGTGTTTAGACTTGGGTAAGATGGATATTAAGTTGCAGAAAGATTAAAATCGATGATATAATTTACTATGAAAATTATTATCATAGGAGAACAAAATGAACCCACAAGAACTTATTCAAAAAAGAAAGTCTGCTTGCATCCATTTTTGCTATATCTATTGCCGTCAATTTGAATGAACAAAGGACAAGTTCTAAAATCAAACCTCAATTATTATTATATTTAAAAACTACACTAGTAATTCACAGTATTGCGAATCTTTCAACTCTAAAAACCAACTGATGACAGATATGCCTATTTATTTCTATTTATTTGTGACATCTATGGTTACAAGATCACTTTCAATGACAAGGAAAACTGCACCTTCACGCTGAAGAAAAATTATAGATGCTGTGAAATTTTCAATGCTGGCTCCTGGGGTTTTTTTTCTCTCTTCAAAACGAGAAATTCCATCATAGTCTGGTAATACATTAGGTCATAAGATACAACACAGTTTTGAATTTTATGGAGGTAGCAGGGTGCTGGGGGAGGGAATATGCAGCATTCAAGATTTTTCCGAGACTTTCTGACAAGAGAACTATTGGTAGTAGACTGAAGGACCGTTATTACTCTGCTGCAAAAGGAAATTATATGTTTTTAAGATAAATGAGTAGAAACTGAATGTCTAAAAAATCATATCTTAAAAAATGCAGAGTTTTTCAATGGTGAGACAAATCTTTTGGATCAAACCAGCAAAATCATATACTTCTAAAATCTCATTAAAATCTGTTTTTGAAGAGAAATGGGAAACAGATTAGGGGGGCTTGTTAGTTGACAGAAAGGTATGAAAGTTAACACGCTTGGCAGGTTGTTAACCTTTATAATTTAAGGATGGACTTAGACTTGACACCCTTAGATTTCTTCTTCTGCATGCTGCTAATAGTCATATGAATAATCATAAGGACATTCAAAACACATTCTATTAAAAAAGACTAACATGTGAGAACCAAAATTAATCTTGATGCCGAAGATAATTAACGCCTAACACTATTCAGGAGTCAAATTAAAAGCAACATCAAATATTTCTCAAAAGGAAATAAATCTAATATTATCTGTACCTTAATTATCACTCTTTCTAATAGCACCAGTTTTCAGGGTTTACCTTTGCTATTTACATATCATAACAGCACTTACTGCTACTATAGTAAGATTTGCATCAGCATAAACACAGATTTCTGTTCCAACAGCTCTTCATATGTGTTTGAACTTGAGAATGTGGTTACTGTTGAGGAAAAAAACTCCCAACCTAGTATATACCTAAAGAGTTATGTTTGTTGCTTATTATGAAAGCACTTATAATCTTGGATTAAAGTTGAAAACAACTTGAGGAAGAAAAGGATGAAGGGGCAGTAATCTGCATTTATGCTTAGACTATTTGAATGGATTGTCCTTTATAATAAATTTCAAATAAGCAAAGTACACAATAAAATGAAACAGTAACAAGCTAAAAAACTAGATTTTGTGAACTCTGCACAGACTATTCCAGGATGGACAAATCCTTAAGGTAATATATCTTCCAGTTACATCTTGCAAAGCCCATGTAGACCTAACACAATATCAAACTCAGTATTTTGATAAAAACATTTCTATGTAACTAGCTAGGTTACTTCCATAAATGCAATTTTGGATTGGACAGCAAGTGACTGTCTAAACTTCAAGCTTCTGTTTCACTAGTAATCTGATAAATACAGCGCTCATTTCTAGTTTCACCCACAAGGATTTGAAAGTCTCGTTCATGCTCAATTTAAAATCCTGGATTTAGCTGCTCTAGGGTGGCTTGCCGTGATTACCTATCCTACCGGCCCGTCTTTCTCTTTCTGAAATGCATTTTCCTTTTGGCTCTCTGCCCAAATACTGTTAAGAAGCATTAGTTCCCAAGGCAGGCCTTATCCTTTTTCAGTTAAATAGAGTAAGAAGTGCTGATTCTACTATTTTACTGATATCCTCACTATATTATTCTTTATTTTATGGCTTGTCTCTGAATCCTCCCTGACCTAAGAACTTACTGTTCATAAAGTGATGTGATTGCTCCTTTCACGCAATTATGAAAGAACCCAATAACCCTGTTACTTTTACTTCCACTTCACTGATCCGAACACTGTTTGAATGTAAATGTTATAAGCTAGTATTTTGTCTGAAAGGAAAGCAAGATAACACTCTTTTAGCCACAAGGAAATGTTTTGATATTTTTTCTGGCTTTCTTTGGAAGTGAAAATGAATAAAGACATCTGGGAAGGGCAGACAAGGCAATTCTCTCATACAATTTCTATTTATTATTACCTTTTAGCGATTCTTGATTAATAATTTCTGAAAATGAAAGTGTTAATACTTCAACGTCAGGTGAGTTTTTCAAAATCACACCGTGTTTTAGCTGCTGAATTCAATGGTAAAACTCACAGTGATTTAATGAAGGAAAAAATGCTGATATACCTGCACCGTGTTTTTTGCTACTATAGCCATGTTATAGATGGGATACCAAATAATGTACTTAGTTTGGCTAAGTGTGGATCAAGATCCTGTTAAGTTGCAGATGTTGAGCCTGGGCGAGATATCCCAGGCACCCCTAGAGACCACAAATTTGAACTACAGCACCTCTCTTCTCCCCTGTGATTCTACCTGCCCTGTGAGGGCAGTCGTACCTCTGATCTCTTTGTGCTGGGTACAGTCACAGTTTGTACCCTGCAGCTGTGTAGCTGCAACCACAGCACACTACCACGCTGTATTTGAAGGCATCCATGGGAAAAGCTAGGCCTTCCTTCATACTCTCTCTTTCCCCTAAATCTGTTCTGGGATATGGCAACCAAATGCATCCATTACGCAGATTCAAAGAAGGTGGGACAGTTCTCAGCCTTTCAAGGCAAGTAAAAACAAGCCAAGTACCCTCAAGAGATCTGACATGTCTGTTGACTCGGAGCACACTTGTCTCCTTTTGTTGATGCTATCTGGGACAAGCGGCCCCACTGATTTCTTCCTGTCTGATCTCATTTTTTGTAGAAGGATACTGTGTAATTCTCCAGGTTTTTGTGACACTTTCACTTGTCTAGCAAGAAACATCAATGTCTTGCACAGGGTTTCACATGACTAGACATTAGCAAATGTAAAACCTATGAGAAAGAGAAAACAAGACTTACAAAAATGTACATTCCTTTAGGATGAAAGTTATTAGGAATGTCGTTAGGAAAAAACTACATATTTACAAGTAATTTTTGAAAGAAATAATATTTTAAAATAATGTTGATAAGAGAAAAATGATACAAAGGTATGCACTAAGCATAGGTGCCAGACTGGCTTTATATCTAGAAAATAAATTATTTAGAAAATATGAAGTATCATGGATAATTTTTTTCAGACTTCCCCAAACGTTAGATGTGATAACACTTGAAAAGTTGTTAGTTTAGATAAAAATGATTAACATTTATTACTACAATAATTGCGGTGGAGACAAAACTAGTTAAAGGGAAGAAAGCAATGTATATTGCTGGAAGGAAATTACTCATGGAGTTCCTTAAGAATCTTTTCATTAGTGATTTTGGTACAAAGAGCAGGAGTACACTACTGAACTTTTTCATGACACAAGACAGGAGGATAAGAATACCACATAGGCATATGTGGGTCTTCAGAAATAATAGAATTAGAAAAAAAGTCACACAGATAAGGAATAATATTACAAAGTGGAGAGGGAACAGCAAAAGATATGACAGAACTAGGTTTACTTGTTGATAACTGAAAGATGCCAGCATAATGAAGGCTACAACATGCAAATATTATGTGTCATACTATGTATTTGCAGAATGGACAAATCCTTAAGGTTATGTATCTTCCAGTTACATCTTGCAAAGCCCACGTAGACCTAACTCAAGATCAAACTCAGTATTTTGATAAAAACATTTCTATGTAACTAGTTAGGTTACTTCCATAAATGCAATTTTGGATTGGACAGTAAGCAACAGTATTACTGCAACTCTGTAAGGAAGAATATTAAACCTTATCTAGAATACTCTCTGCAAAATCCATCATTTGCCAAAATAGATGAATGCAAACTGGAATAAGTCCGAAGCAGTGCTACCAGGATGAAAGATGAATTTTTAGAAAAGAACATTTACCTTGGTTCATATTTCAGTTTGTTTAGCCTGAAAATATGAAAACCTTGTGAAGCTTATGGAACAAGTCCCCATGGATCCGTTTCCAAGCACGTTAAGGACAAGCAGTGACTGTGGCCAGCCATCACAGATTTAACAAGGGCAAATTGTAGCTGACCAACCTGATTGCTTTCTATGAGGAGTTAAAAGTCTCTGGGGATGGTGGAGGTGGTGGGGAGGAAGCATTGGAAGACATTTATTTTGACTCTAGTAGAGCTTTTGACAAAGTTTCATATAGCATCCTTTCAGCCAAACTGGGGAAAGATGGACTGGATGTGTGAATTACAGGGTGCATGAAAAACCGGCTGTGAAAATGGAAACGAAGAATCAAAACTAATGGTTCAAAGTCTAACTGGGAACCAATTTGGGCTACTATTTCTCAAGAGTTGATTCTGAGGCTAGTGATGTCTAACATCTCTGTCAGTGATGTGAGTGATAGTTCAGACTGGACCTCCACTAAGTTTTTGTAAAAACCACTAGATTTTTCTGGGGGAAGAGCTGATATGCTTGAGGTCAGAGCTACTATTCAGGAAGGTGGAGAAATGAGCCATCATAAACCTCACGAAACTCGGCAAAAACAAACACCAAGTCCTGCATCTGGGACGGGAACAACAACATGCAACTATGGTAGCTCTGAAGATGGCTTCAAGGTCAAGGTAGATGACATGTCAACATAGGACAATGTCTGCTCTACACTAGGCATCCTAAAGGTGGACGCAATATTCCAGATGTGGCCTCATTGCTGAGTAGACAGAATAATCACTGCCCCATACCTGCTGGCATGCAACCCATACCCTTCACAACATGCCAGAAGAGCCTGTTCTGGTAGGCTGCAACACAATCTTCATGTCATTTTAAGCACACTTAGTGAAAAACCATGCACACACACAAAGAATTGTGTGCTAGGGCCACAGGAGCACCACATGGCGCTGAGAGGAGACTCAGCATTATGTAGGCAGATTTAGCCAATCTGTTCTGGAAGGGCTAATGCAAAATTGGACAGGACCCAGTCCATGAGATACTTAACCGCCAGACCCTAAGGGTCCCAGACCTCTTCCATTCAGTATCACGATTAGAGTAAATAGCAGATACCTAGAGAGGAAGTATAAGGAAAGGGGAATAGTACAGCGATACTCTTCCTTCAGCGTGTTTCCAACTGCCAGCAGTCTGTGGTTTAAGGATAACCTGATCCCCTGTATATAACTGCATTTAACAGCCCAGCTACAGCTTTAACGGACTTTGCGCTGATAACTTATGCAACTGCTCTTTGAATGCTTTTATACGTCTGGCCACAGCAACATCCTGCGAGCTCCACACTTGTTCCACAATTGCGGGTCATGTGAGAAAAGCGCTGACTTACGTTTCTCTTAGACTTACTGCCTGACAATTTAATTGAATGCCAATAAGTTTTCCTTGTACAATAAAACATGGTGACCCATCATGACCTGGCCATTTTCTCCATATGTTATGGAGATCTCCAGCATCTCCTTTGACCTCAATCAATCATCTCCTTTCACTCTTGAAGACTCTTAGTCTGTTTAATAATCTTCCCTGTGGTTGCATGAAAGTCTGTATATCTGATGATCTTTTGCACATTTCCAGGCTCGTCTTATCTTTTTTATTAGAGGTGAGCAGAACTGAATGCAATGTTCAAGATGAGGGCAAAACATTTATTTGGACATTAGTACAATGATGCTTCTTTTTCATTGGCTATTCCTAAAAATTCCCGAACTTTTGTCTTTTCTGCAGTTGTTGAGAAGTGAGATTTAATAACTGTTCTCTAAGAACTCTTTCCTGAAAATTAATATCTAATCTGTAGATCATCATTGTGCACCCCCATACTTATTATTACATACAGCTATAACTATAATATAGATTAGTTAGGTTTGTTTTCATTTCATTGCCCCTAATAATTTGATAGGATCAATAATTTAATCACTTCAGTTTTCTCTCCCCTCTGCTACCTTTTTTATTTTCTTTGGGTCATTCTTAAAGAGGTTAAAGAGCACAACTTTCATCTCACGCCTGAGTGAACCTTTCTCCTTTGGAGAAACCGACCATTTATTCCTAACTTTAGTCTCCTATCCTTTAAACAGTTATTACTCCCCTAGAAAACCTGAGGACTGAGTAAAGTTTCTTCTTGAAAATCAAGTATATTTAACGCTTTTATAAATCCCTTTTCTGTGATCTTCTGTAAACAAAAGATGAATAATTGTCTTCTCTGTCATAATTATACATATGTTTACAACTTCTTTTCCAGTAGAGAGGTCAAACTAACAGGTCTATATTCCCCTCAGTCTTTTAAGGTCACCTTTAAAACAGTCATTTTACAGTTGTCATCTCCCATTACTCTGAAACTGAGGAAATTTGAGCAACAGAGTATACAATTACTATTAGTCTTTAACAGTACTTTTTGCCAGCATGTAAATTTAAAGGAAGTTCCTTCCAACTCCATCCCCAGAAAGAAAGCAGGAAAATTAAATAAAATGGAGAGTCATTTAGCCCTGTGCTGGTTTTGCCTGTGCTCTCTTTTATCTGCATTCTTTTTCTCTTTTTTTTTTTTTTGAGTGGAATCACCACTCAATTGCAATTCAAGGTCTCACACTTTTGGTTGTATTTCCCTCTGGAATGTTTTTCAAAACTGTGTAGAGGAATACTCCAAAGCAGAACAAAACAGAAAGCAGTAAAACCATAATACATCCAATTCTAAACATGAAGCTTATTCACCTTTTACTTCTTGTTTCCTTACTCTTTTTCATCTGTTGGGCCTCGATCTGAAGCTGCTACCATCTGCTTATCAGTCAGTAGAGCTAAATGAACCGTTGGCCATCAAAGAGTTTGACCATACTCAGAGATGAGAGAGGAGCACTGTGTTCTGGCAGTACTATACTCTTAGCAAAACTATTTTCCTATTCTTAGCCTGGAAGTCTGATTTATTTGCAGAGGGAATTTCTTGAGTCAGCTGCATCTCATCTTACTGATGATGGCCACGCCATCTCTCCTTGATCCCAGCAGAGTACTCTGTTCCACTACATCAACTCCCAGGCACACAGGAGGATAAAGCTGAATATCTGTTTTCCTATCATAGTCCTCATTCTTTCTAAACAACTGCTTGTAGTCATAGCTCAGGTTTCCTAATATCCTGCTGTCCCTGAACACGGCTTCCCAATCTCAAGGTGATATTGCTGCGTTAACTATATTGCAACTGTTTTCTTGTGATGTTGATATCACCACTGTCTTCAGCTCTTTTTGTGGAAATATTGTCTCTGAAATACTTTCGTTTATTTAAACAAGCTTCAAACAAAAATGAAAATACTCTAGTTACAGAGAAAAAATAATTTCAAAGCATATTATTTCTGATAACACATTTTTAGTGCTGAAAACCCAAATACTGGTAGTAGATGTACCATTTAAATCAAATCTTCACTTCAGCACACAGTGCCATTTGAATGGACTCCCTTTAAAGAAATGACTTACAAACATACAAGGTAAGTTAATCAGCTCTCTGTAGAAACATGTGTAGAAACTATCATTTTCAAATGGATAAACATAGGAATTATTAACATTGACATAACTCCAAAATCAGGTTTCAGGTTACAGAGAGCAAAATTAAACTATGGAATATTAATAACACTCCGCCTCACATAAATATTAGGTTCTGTCCCCATCCCTTGACACCTTGGAAAGGGATGCACTGCAGTTACTACTTTATCAAAGTAACTTATTTTCTGGATTAAAAGTGCACCTGAGTTTATTGGCACAAAACTGCATTTGTTAGAGAAAGATTTTTCAAACAGCTCTCAGTCTAAAGGGATGGAATTGTTTGTGAAGCATCTTTTGAATACTGAGACTGGTTGGCTTGAGCAACACAAGTTTGTTTTATTTTTGCTTCCAATTGTAAGTTCTGATCCATAATTATATTCCTAAAATTGCACTCGGCCCACAGCCCTTTAATTTCAACACGTCTCATATGGGAGAGAGTACAGTTACAGTACATATTATTTGTATGTAGGATTTGGCTCTGGATATGTGGTTTTCAGATCAAGACTGGGATAGAAATATATATTCAAATTCACGTATAAGTTTATAGTTCTTCTTGTCATTCCACAAAGCTGCAGTGTGTCAGCAGATAGTGAGTAAATTAATTTCCTACACTATTTAGAACTGAAAGAGCTGCAAAAGGATCAGGACGTAAGCTAAAATTTATTCAAGTTTTGGCTTTTTTGGTTCCCCAAAGTAACAAGTATTTCTCTAGAATATAATCACAGATATCTTTTCAAAGCCAAAGTCACAGTAAAATGTCCCTTGCCATTTACAGAGACTGAAAAACCAGCTGCTGACAGTCACAGAGATTTCGCACCAAGTGCCTTCTACCAGGTGGTCAAAGAACTTGGTACCAAACTTCTGACTCACTCTACAATAACATAATCAGTGGCCCTTCTAGTAAATATAATTTAACTTCAGAGACAAGGACGGTAGGATTTATTTACTCCAACTATGTATCTCTTTACATTGTAGGTGTCCACATTTCGGCTCGCCACATCTACACCTAAGCTACGGTACTGTCAAAGTCAGAGGAGATAGTAAGTGACATTGGGAGGGGATTCATCTGATGTAGAGAAGTCTACACTGGGTAAAATGAGTGTGATCATGACATTACTGAAAGAAACGTTGCCAGTCTTCCAAGTCACATGTGATCACATCTCTTTCTCTTCTACCAGATGTACATGTAGGTGCACTCACCACTGTCATTTCTCTGTAGTTAATGGAGATAATTTAGCTGCCTTCTAGAAATTCTTGACTGTCTCTCCTACCTACAAATACATCCTAGCTGACAACTAAGACAAAATGACTAATTTAAATGGCTCAGAAATTAGCTAAGATGAATCGCAGTGCTCACTTCTAGCTAAGCTGAGAAAAAAAAAGTCTTTTTGAACATATGCTAGTGCGTGTTTGAATCATTCCCAACAGCTCCAGGCACAAATTCAATACTGCGACAAACAGTAAGGACCTCTGCTGATCTCACTGGTATTTGAACCAAGGATTTTTACTGTGTAAAAATGACATAAGAATTTTGGAACTAATTGCTGTGTGCAAGTTGTTCCCATGTTTATTACAGCTTCAGCATTACTCTGACTTTTCACCAATCTTTCCTGCAGTGACTTAGACTTGGATGAGGAGTGCGAGAGCCTATTTCTAAGAACGAGATGGCAAGATAAAGTCTTGAA
Organism: Anarhynchus alexandrinus; assembly: GCA_008711295.1. Taxonomy (NCBI): domain Eukaryota; kingdom Metazoa; phylum Chordata; class Aves; order Charadriiformes; family Charadriidae; genus Anarhynchus; species Anarhynchus alexandrinus. The sequence goes on along the minus strand of VUYV01000086.1, from coordinate 989,304 downwards.
TTGTTGTCTCCATTAAACTTCCTAATGCTGACTCAATTAGTTCAGAATATCAAATTCAAATATTAATGCACTTGTGGATTAAGTTTGGCCTGAACAGTATAATGTAAAAAGAGACCATTACTCTCCATGATGTCACTATAGATGGGCAATCATTTTCAATGAATAATTTATCTGATGAATTTTGTCCTTTTCTCTGGTCATGAAGACTTCATACTCTTCTCAAAGGTAACAGTCAAGACAGACTGTGCAACAGAGAATTCATAATACATTTTTCTTTGCGCTCTGAAAAAAAATGGGACTTATTTGATACTTTAGTATTTCTGGTTTGAACAAATTTTGACTAGAAGTTTACATTATATTTTACAAGTGAAAGGAATAGTTTGTGAAAAAAAATAAAATGGCAGTATCTAGTTTTCTGCAAATATTATGTAACATTTGTACACAATTCACAGTTTACATTAAGCTTCTTTCCAGATCAGTTGCAGTAATAGTCCAATATAAGAAATATCCAGTTAGAGAAAATGTTGTTGGTTTTGTTATAAAAAACATGAATAAATATTATAAATACAATTTTAATATATTCCCAGTTATTAACAATATGAAAAAAAGCTGATAATGGCAAGCAATTATCTCATTCCTACATTATAACATGAAATGAGTTCTTTCCTTCCATTCTTTCCAAAGAACACGGAAACTTTTGTTTGTAAGGCTAATCAGAAAAGATAGTACAAAGTCACAGATATTCATAATCAGGCTTCTGAAAAGTATTTTATCATGGAGGTGAAACAATAAATGGTACTTAACAATGAATACTACTCAATGGCAATTTCTGTAACAACTCTTACTTTACCCTATGCCATTGTCTTACAGAGAACCGCACAGAAGACTAAAGTTCACATAGAATATTCACAGGAGTCCCCCAGGTTGGTTTCGTATCTTTTGCAGCCTTTGAGAACTGGATTGCATACAAACAAATGCCAGGGTAATCAGTATCAATATTCAGCAAGTGCCGATTCTCAGTAGGAACTTACTGACACATTTCTGGACACTTAAATAAAAGCATAGTGTTAATAAAAAAAAAGAAAGTCAATCAGAAAATTCCATGATGACAATGTGCAGGACTTTCTAGCAACTATATAGATATACAGAAAAAAAAGAGAAACAAATGTGAATGACTGCTAACAAAAAGCTTTATGCAACATCATAAAATAGTAAATATTTTGACTATGTTTTAATAGAGTGCTTTATGTTGTGATGGAACATATTCAGAATTTCTCACTTTTCACAAAACAAAAAACCCCACAAACTGAAAATATTTAATATATCTGTCTGAATTGCAACAGAAAAAAATACTCTAATTTCTCTGCCTCCAATTATAGCTATTGAAAAAGTATTCCTCTCCTCTCTCTGTAAATTGCTATTTACTGCTGCTATTAGATTGTAATCAGTGGGATTGATACCTCCAACACTCTAATACACATCGCTCCCGAGTGTAAACTCACATTCATATACAGACACAAATTTTCTATTATTTCATGTGTTTCATGAGTATAGTATGTAAAGTTGTGTAAGGTGTTGACTAATCACTTGCCGAGTTGCTGTTTCCACATTGCAAATTGAATTACACCTATTTACATTTAAAATGAATTCCATGAGTAACTCCCTCCATGGCACCTATTTTTCAAGCTCAAGGAGTGGTTACTTCTTCATACACCAGCAATCCGGCAGGCAGTCAAATGCTCAGTTCTGCTATCTGCACTAATTTTTAGCGTTTCTTTTCTTTCAGGCCCCTGAAATCTGTGACATATATGGAATAAAATCGCATTTCTTTTCAGTCTGTTTGAATGGTCAATAGAATTTACCAACATAAATATATACAGGCACATATGTATATACACACTAATACACATAAATAAATGCACACCCACATGTACACTAACATATTTTGCATAGCTTTTTTCCCCTAAAAATTTTAGCTGGTCTAAAATTAAGGCATGTTTGGCTAGGAAAGCCAAAGCCCACCTGACACTGAATCTGGAACAGGCAGGAAAGGCAACAAGAAGGACCTCTACAGGTTTATCAACAGCAAATGGAAAATTAAGGAAAGTGTGGGCCCGCCGCGGAATGGGAATGGGGACCTGGTAACACAGGGCGTATGGAAAAGGCTGAGGTGCTCAACACCTTCCGCAACTTGATCTTTACTGGCAAGACCAGCCTTCAGCAATCCCTGCCCTGAGACCTGTGAGACAGCCTGGAACAAGGAAGACTTACTTTCGGTGGAGGAGGATCAGGTTAGGGAACATTTAGACTAAATGGACATAGACAATCTGGATCTGCATGGGATGCACCCATGGGTGCTGAGGAAGCTGCCATCATGGCAACACCACTCTCAAATATCTTTGAAAGGTCATGACAAGCCAGGGAGGTTTCTGAGGCCTGGAAGAAAGCAAATGTCACTTCTATCTTCAAGAAGTGCAAGAAAGAGGACCCAGGGAACTACAGGCCTGTCAGCCTCACCTCAGCCCCTGGGAAGGTGACAAATCAAATAATTCTGAAAGCCATTTCTAAACATATGAAGGACAAGGTGATTTGGTGTAGTCAGCATGGATTTACGGAGGGGAGAGCATGCTTGACCAAACCAATAGCTTTCTACAGTGAATGACTAGCTTGGTGGATGACAGAAGAACAGTGGATGTATTTTATCTTGACTTCAATAAGGACATGACCTGGACGTTGGGACAGAATGCACCCTCAGCAAATTTGTAGATTATATAAAGCAGAAGGGAGTGGCTGATACACCAGAGGGTTGTTCTGCCATCCTGAGGGACTTCAACAGGATGGAGAAATGGACCAACAGGAACCTCACGACTATCAGCAAAGGGAAATGGGAAAGTACTGCATCTGGGGAGGAATAACCCCATGCACCAGTCCAGGCTGGGGGCTGACTGTCCAGAAAGCAGCTTTGCAGACAAGGACCTGTTGGACAAGAAGTTGAATATGAACCAACAATATGCCATTGCAGCAACACCCCCCCCCCCCGCAGCCTCCTGGGCTGGATTAGGAGGAGTGTCACAAGCAGGTTGAGGGAGGTGACCCTTTCTCTCTGCTCAGCACTGGTGAGGCCACACCTGGAGTGCTGTGTCCAGCTCTGGACTACCCAATACAAGAGACACACGCAAATACTAGAATGGCAGCAAATGGCCCCAAACATGATTAAGGGACTGGAGCATCTCTCATGTGAGGAGTGGCTGAGAGAGCCAAGACTGTTCAATGGGGGAAGAGAAGGCTCAGGGTGATCTTCTAAGTGGATGCGAATGAAGAAGCCTGAGATGGACACTTTTCAGAGGTGTACAATTGCAGGACAAGAGACAATGGGCACAAACTGTTACACAGGAAATTCTATTTACACACAAGAAAAAACTTATTTACTGTAAAGGTGATCGGACACTCGCACAGGTTGCCCAGAGAAGTTGTGGAGACTCCAACCTTGGACTTATTCAAAACCCAGTGGGACTCCATCCTTGGCATCTTGCTCTTGGTGACTCTGATTTGGACAGAGGGGTTGGACTACATGGTCTTCAGAGACTCCTTCCAACCTCAACCATTCTGCAATTCTGTAATATATTGAACTAATCAGCAACTTAATTCAGGGAGTTGCTGCTGCCACCAGCCATATAGTTTCTGTGTCTTGACTTCCTTGCCATATGAAGTGCACCAGAAAGAAAAGAATTTTACATCCTGAAAAAGGGTGTCCCTAGCACATGCATACGTGCATACATATGAATGTGTATTGTTTTTTCTGTATGTTAACATGAGTAATTATCTGTATAAAAGCTAAAAAAATTCCTTGTACAAAACTTTTTGAAAGTTAGTGTTTCTCCTGACTTAGGACTATCAGGACTTTAAGATGTGGTCAAATAAATCAAGGTAATTCACAACAGAAATCATTCACAATTATATTTTGAAAGGGGTTTAAACTATTTTCTGTATCTCTGAATTGTTGCAATTTTCTCAAAGCTCTCACAATAATCATTTTCTATTTTACTATAACTCAAGGCTATTTTTTCCCCTAATCAAATATCCACTGATACAAAGCAGCAATCCTAACTGGCATTTTAAACCTAATTGTATTATTTTAATGGGCTTGGATATACAGATGCTTCAGTAATTTAGCGTAATTCTCTCAGGCTTGGTTAGGAATAAAGAAAAGAAAAGGAAACAAAGCTTACTTTTAAATTTCGTTATGCTGCCTCGAGAAGAAACAATAAAGAGTGATCAAATTTATGTATAGTCTTGTTACGACCGAGTATGTTAATTACTTTTTATCAAAACAATTGGATGTTACTAGGAAACAGAGCGACAAAGGCCACAGGTGGTAATGAAAGAAGGACGCCTTATCAGAAGTGACTAATAATGCTTGAGTTGCCAAAGTAACCAGATTGTCTCCTAAAAATGTATGCTTTGACATTCACTTATCAATGCTACTGAAATGCAACTCTTATCGTGTCCGCATAGCAAATTTCATTTCCGTCTAAGTGATGAATATGCAGATTCTTCCATTATTTGAATGTCTCATTTATTTCTTTTTCATACTTACAGGAAAAGAAATGCTTCTTGTGGGTGGATTTCACTCCCTGGAAGAGATAGGAGGTGGCTTCACTGAACTGTCTTTCTTACAGTTTTGCTTTCAGATCGTGGGTGATTACACAGTAGTTTCGCTTTGGATTACAGGGTAATAATTCCTCTTTCCTTTACCAAATTCTTTTTGTTGTATTGCCATACATCACGTTGCCTCTTTTAGCCACATACTGCTACTTACATACGACAAAATATATTGAATGTGTTATTTCCTAGAGAATCAAAGAATTCTGTTTCACATTTGCTTTATATCTGTACTGCTGCAAAACCTCAGAAAATTGGTTGGATCTGAGTCACATAGAGTCTTATACCTTTACTTGCCATTTTCATCTCTGCACCAAAGACAAATGTACATATTTCTCAGCTTTCTCCTATAATATCATAGAAACCTTCTGATTACACGTCCTGTCTGTTATCACGACTGCACACAGAGCTGCAAGAAGGGAAAATGCCTTCTTGTGGGTCCTTTGAAGCAAGACCAGGCTGCAAGAAATGCCCTGGACGCAGTGCAGCACTGGTGATGTTTTATTTATTTCTTACTTCATATTGCATACGCAGCTGGTCAGGAGGTCCCAGACCACGCCGTACAGCACTTCTTGCATGGCGCTTCATGGAACAGGAGAGGGACCGTGGCACTGTACGGCAAATATACAAGCGCAGCAGTACATAAGCATGAGATAGGAATCAAAGAGGAGAAGGGCAGGAATCTCACATTCAGCACGTGAGATTTGACAGATCTGAATTACATAAAGCCAACTATTTTGACTTTCTTGGCACACATGTAAATGATTACCAATTGAAAGACAGTACAAAATTAAATCCTACTTCCTTTGTTGACACGGAACAAAAGTATGAGTTTCTCACCTTCAGAAGTTGGCCGTGAAAAATGTCTGTGTAATTTTCACCAACATGGGCATACAATATCATCTTGGGAACAAGTGGCTTCAGATATTTCAAAGCAGGAAACCAAAATGTTTCTCAGCTGTTGAATACTGCAGGATGCTCTCCATACAAGGTATGTAGCAAATATAAACAGATCTCATTGGAAATTCAACCAATGAGTTATCAAGTTTATCAAGAACAACATTTGAAATTCCAGGTAACACCTTTTTGTTAAAGAAGTATTTTTCTGTGTGCAGTACTGCTTGTCTAATGGGATAAGACTTATCTCCTCTTACTTCAGATATCTAAAAATTAAATGTATAAATCTAAGTGTTTGGCTACGTACAATGATGGAGAAAAACAGACTTCCCGAGAAAGAAATTTGTTTGACCCATGTCGATACCTATTTCAGGGTGAGATGAATTGCTCTCTGGAAAGAACGATATCTCTTCCTTGACTGTAAAGGGAAGCTGGGAGTTCAAGCTTGGACACTGAAGTTTCAGTTACTTAAATTATGGTCTAAAACTATCCATGGTGACTGCAAGATACAAAAGACTGTTCAAACAACTGACTCTTGATGTGAATGTAAAAGCACCAAGTGGAAACAGTCTATAGTACATGGTTATCACAGAAAGTAAACATTAATCTTGAGAAATGTAACCGAGAAATCTCTCTGAAAAAGAAAAATGTATTAAAATGTTTGAGAATAATTTAAATTGTCATTGACATGTTGCAAACCTGTTCTGCAAAAGCCTCATATCAGTAGCATCTAAATCTTAACAGCAGATCAAAATGTTATAAAAATATATTTCCCCCTAAGAAATCCACCAATTTCTGAAGTCTTTAGTCTGACATTGCTGCATTACCACATTGAGATAGTCCTACTGAATGCAGTGTCAATGGACCTGTTTAGAGGCCACACTACTCCTCAGTATCTCAAGGGTGGCCAAATATGGCTTTCCTCAGTCATTGCTTTTTTCATTGATATCAAAAAAAGTTAGTCTAAGGCTGAAATTCAACTTGCAGGTCAGCCCCTTTCTTCTTCATGAGAAATCATGAGCAGACTGAAGGTTGCAAGAGAAACTAAGGCCTGAAGACCATTTTGAATCTCCAGGTGCTGGTGTATTAGCACTAGTAAATATTCAATCAAGTGTTAGTAAAGATCTCAAGCTTTCCATTCATCATCATCCCATGTACCAATATTATTAATTTTTGGACCGGAACAAATGAAAACAGACTCAATAATTTACAAGCAAGTACTGAAAGTTACAATTTATTCTTCTGGAGTCCTTCTCCCTCCAGTCCCCCCCAGTGCTACATGCTATAAAAGCTGAGAGATGTATGTCTATTTATTTACTTTTTTTACTACAGTTCAGACCCAGTTAGACATGTTTTCTTAAAAGGTTAATACAGTCTTATCAGCTTTAATTTTCTTCTTGAATACTTCATTCTAATGTTTTCCAGTTAGCTACTGGTCAAGAATGCATCAGAACCCAGAATATTTTTGACTCCCATAAAGTCATAAGTGTTATTGAATCTGAAAATCCTGGCTGTGACTCACAATAGGCTCCAGAGTGGACCGCTTAAATCAGCAAAGCTGATTAGGTTGGAGGCATTAGTCTACTGAAATAATTCAGAAAAGCTATTCTACCTGACACTGAGGGAACTCTGTTACCCCAAAATTGCCTCAAGGGACCTAATCCCTTTCGTGGGCAGCCAAAAATTTCACTTACAGTGCTTGCAAATAATGGATTACTGGAAAGTTTACATTTATTATGAATTGTAGACTTTAAAATCAATGGATTATAAAATTACCACATCAACACTTCTGACTCAGAACAAAAATGCATGCGAGATGTAAATATAAACCTGTATGCATAAAATGATCTGGGCATAATGTGTCTACCTTCTTCAAGCTATCACACACAATTTCCAATGTTAATATTTATAGCATTAAGTATAACTCTTAATTAAAGTACTTATTGAAAAAGAGTTTTATAATACTAGAAGAGATGAAAGACAAAAGGATTGGGATTACGCAAGGAATATATGCAGACTACTAGAGTGATTTATGAAAACTTTTTACTCTGTATGAAAATTTTTTACTCTGTTCCTTTTACTGTTGTTGCTGTGAATAATACAGTAAGTGATGAATATTAATATTTTAAAGGAAATAAGCAGCAAAGCAGATTCTGGCTGAATAGTACTAATCTCACACTGCAATTCCTCGTGTCTAACCAGACCAGAGGTGTGCTGTGCATATGAACCTTACTTAGAACCTTTCCTTTTCTGTCTTACATTGTTGTTGTTATTAAATAATTATAGTTCCTTAAAGTAGCCAATGGAACAAGGGTGGCCATGTTGTTAAACACACAGTGAGAGGCACACGTTGCACTGCTTTCCAAAGAGTTAGCTTACATAAGGCAAGTGGGGCCAAGGGGAAAGGAAGGAAGAGACAAAGCGATTTACTTAGTCAGTGGCAAGTCAAGGGCAAAAACTAAATCCAGGTCCTTCCAGTCTGATGTCCCTTGCTCTCAAGTCATTTAGCTCCGTGTTATCATACGGCCTTATTTGAAGTCTCTTGCTTTCCCATAGTAGGGATCGTTTATTATTTAATGTTGAGTGAAAATGCTATTGTATTTGCTCTTAAGCCGTATCATTGCATGCTATCACCAAGACACACCAAACCAACCAAACAAAAAATAGACTTTCACATATAGCTTTGAGCACACAGTAACAAATGTATTATTCCCGTCCGCTTCACATCCCTAATTATTTGGTGTGAATTTTTTCCAATGCCTTGGGAATTTGCATCCAATCCCAAGTCTATCCTGAAGTGAGACCGTGGTTTACTGTCTTATGCAGGATGAAGAATGGTATCCGGGCTGCACAAGAACTGTTCTTTGTGCTGAGGAAATCTCTCTCAAAACTGAATACGCAGCTCTTGGCCATCTCCCACTTATCAATGTCTCTGCCATCATTGGAAGATTTTTGTCTAATCTGCTCTTGAATTCTCATTCCAGTGCTTCAATGGCCTTAGTGTTAGAAATTTTATGATGTTGAATACCTATTTCTTTTTTTTTCTTTCTTTTCATAAATCTGGAGAACTTATAATTTAATTTTTATTTTTTAATAGCTACTCTCTTCACGTTTCAAGGCTTTTTCTTAACTGAAAAACTTCAGTTTCCTCCACCTTTTCTCAGAGGTTATATTGTCCCATAATTCTTATTACTGTGGCTGGGTTACCTGCAATTGCTCTTTCTCAGTTGTGTCCAAACCTGGACAAAATGTCCCTGGATCGCAGCACAGAGTATATTTATGTATCTTTTCGAAAATGCTCCTGCCCATCCATCTGACTATATACTTTGGGGCTTTTTTGGCAATGTCATGCCATTTCTGACTTCTGCTCAGTTTGTGATGCCTTGTGGCCATAGAAACGTTTTCTTTAAAATGTTACATAATCACCCATTCCCTAGCCTGTACTTAAAATGCTATTTCTCCCAGATTCTTTTTTTTTTTTTTTATTTAAATTCACCCTGTTTTCTTCCCAACGGTTTCTCCAACATATCAGAAACTTTTCCTTTAATGTTGCAGGTTCAACCACAAACAGGTTACTGTCATTGGAAAATTGAATAAGCATTGTTCCTATTGTTTCATCCAAATCAATACCATGAATATTAAATAACACTAGACATAGAACAGACCCCGCAGAATCATTCCAACACATTCATCTAAACCAACAGTGAAGCACTGATAACTATTCTTTGAGAATGACTTTCCAATCAAGGTTATGTATAGCCTGCTAACAGAGTTGATAACCCGAAAATATACAAAAATAGGATAAAAGCCCAGAATGGACCTCATGTGACTCAGAATGTATTGCAAATTTATAATCACATGCGGCTTGACAGCACTGCTAGATATGTGTTAAGAGAACATGAACAGAGAAAGAATCTTTCTTTTTCAAAACACTAGTCACTCTTATAGCGTGAAAAATGATTTTCCAAGACTCTCTTATTAGCAACATCATGCATTATACAACAGCAGTGCTTGTTCAAACTGTTTTTCTGATAAGAAACACTGCATTTTAAAAAGCAACCTCTATTTTAATATTTAATACCCCAGCATATCTAGATCTCCAAAAGTAGCAAGCTATTTAGGCAAGTAGTGCACTTCGTGTAATGTTAAAAGCATTTCTGGCATTTTATGTTATCTGCTTTTTAATGACTGTATTTTCCTAACATTAAAAATGAATTAATATCTCTTTCCTTAAGTAGTCTGCTGAATGCTGAAAGAGTAAATCTGACAGGGTTACTCATACCTTGCACATACTGTAGAGACCTGCACATCAGTTTGGTTTTCATACTTTTGAAAGGAAACGGGTTTGCTCCAAAACTCAGTATCTCCAAAGCTCATCACAGTTACGCCCGGGCACCAAGGAGAAAAACATACACTTCTTACCTTCAAATTTCTTTAAACTAGACTGTCAAATGCTAAGTCACCACTGGCATTATCGGCATTTAAATCCAGTGATGAGGAAGCCATATCAATACTTCAAAATTGCATGTGGTCTAAAATGTGCAGAAAAAAGAAACCCTCAAAGCTGTGTGGTGGAGTCTCAGGAAGACTTTTCAACAACACTAAGACAAAGACCAACCCTTTCTTTGTTTTGTCTTCATCTCTAACGTAAGTTACTTCATTGTCCATGCTTCCATCAGAGTAGAAAATATGTACTTATATATCCATACCTTGACAAGTAAGTTTTTTTTTCTGAGGTTTTTGTCTGTCCCTAGTAAGGATTGCAAATGTTTTATTGATTATAAAACAGAAGCAAAAATGACTATTCATAGCATTCTTAAGGTAAAACAGGAATTCTGAGATTATAAACTAATATCATACACTGTATTTTGTGGTTTCCTGTTTTCAGTGCATTTTTTTCTCATATTCATTTCAGGTTATGTATTGCATTCTGAAAAGCAGCCCTTCATTCCAACCTGTATATCTTATCAGCCTTATATTTTATAAGCCTTTTTCTCTTTAAACCCTCCTATAGGAAGTAAAAGAGATGATAGAAACACATACATCTCAAAGGCCCAATTTCGCAACATTTCGTTAGACAAGGGAAAGTCAAAACTTCTCCAGCCATCTATGACTATTAGAAAGGTTAAGTTAGAGAACTTGGTCTAAGAAAAAGTTATTAATGACAAAAGGTGTAATAAAAAAAAAAAGTGTGATAGTGATTCTATAAGAACAAAACCAATTGTAGGAAAGAATATTCCAACCCTTTTTGTTTATTGGGAAGATAATGCTGCTTTCCCACAGTGTTTAATGCTGTTTTCCCACAGTTTTTTACTGATTCCTTAAATTTCTTACAGATAAGGGTGGAGCTTTGACATAAAAGATGTTAGAAATATCCATATGAGCTAATCCCATCATAAACCATGCACATTCATTCATCCACCATGTAGACACCATAGTTGTAGAACCACAATGAACTGCAGCTGATGCTAGAAAAACACATACCAGTAATTTTTCATTAACTTTACACTCTGGGCTAAAAATTCTGGCAACATTTAATGGGAAACAAATGCTTCACTGAGAGCACTATATTAAGCTATTCCCTAAACTAAAACTAAAACAGACTAGATGCAGTGGCGACAAAAAACATGCAAAATAATTTCAGAACCCAGCTTCAGAGACTTTAATCGATACCTAAAAATACTAACACAGATCTGCTTGCCTCTTTCTCCTCTGAGACCACATAAATATATGTGATCATTGCAGAAAAAGAAGAGAAAATCTTCTCTGACCTTGGTATGCAACATGCTAATAGCTGCGTAGCAGTTAAGGCCTAAGCCAAAATCCTGATTGTCCTCGTAATCCGTAATTTATATAATTCAGGTTTCCTCAACGTGCTTATTACCCTAGATCCAGAGATTCTGGCTCTGTTATTCTGCTCCTTTCCTACAATGTATGCACAACAGTAAAATTAATATCTATTTTTGTACAGCTACCAAAAAAGTTCCGCTTCCCTCCGTATCTACAGTTACAGTTCACCGTGTAAACCTAAAACTGCAAGGGACAAACAAGTATTATGATGCATGAATGGCAAGATCGGTTATAGCACCTATTCTTGGAGTGCTACGTGAATGTTCCTTGCAGGCATATTGCAGGCTCTTTGAAAATGTTTCCCCTATTATACTGAATAGAGGCTTGATATTAGCGGTTATTATATATTGATTTCCTTTTAGAAGCAATGGTTCCTTCACCCACATGATATGTTATTCTCATGCAGGCTGACATTTGTAATGTAATATCTTAAATAAAGTACAGTAGCCTGTTTGTCCTACACGCTGGAATTACTCTCTGAAAGCAACAGCAAATATTTCATAGAATTTCACAAATTTCATCAAAATCATCTACATCAACTTCTAAGAAAAGCAACTGTTATTTGCAGTTTTCCAGACTGCCAAACACTGCTTCATTATCTTGACCTAGTAGTCTACAGAAACTTTCCCGTAAGGGAAAGCAACTATTTTTCATACTAGTAGCACCACTATAATTAGCCCCCCACTGAGCTGTCCTTAGCCCAGGGCTCAGTCAAGAAATTATATCTGGAAAACAGCACTTGATTAGGATAAACTTATAAATTCATTACACAGGTCTCCTAGCCATCATTTAGTGGGGATAATTCAAACTCCTTCTCAAGAGTTATTTAAAGACACAATAAGTATCCATGGGACAGGATACTTGAAGCTCCCAGTAATATATTTGCACCTTTATACGTCATATATATGCCTTGGCTCTGTCTTCAAAAACAGGTGTTTGAAGAAAGACTAGGAATTAAAGGTCACTGGAGAGTGTGAGTTTCTATATAACTGTATTAACAAGGTTAATTTAAGTCATGGAGCGGTACCTCAGTGATTCACGTAAAAATCAAATGAAAATGACTAAGATTTGCTTCCAAGTATTATCTTTCCTTCTTTAAAAAATAAAAATAAAAAGGGAGAATTTCTTTCTGTGACAGATTTGCTACCAACTCCCTCAAGAAGATTTAAATTAGCATTAATAAGGAGCAAATTTCAAGTGATTCAGAAAACTGTTAGGGCTTAGTTCTGCATCTCAGAAACTGTGAATAATACTGTGAAGCGTATCCTGTTGGAGCAATTTCTGAGGCACCATACATGGGCCTGCATTGATTCATCTCTCACAAAAGGCCAAGACTGCTTCACTAGCGTCTTGGATAGCTCATCTTGGTTATTCAAGATGTAGGTGTGGAGAGAAAAGGATTTTTTTCCCTCCTTTTCAAGGCCGGTTCCCCTTCCACCTTGCAGCAGACATCTCTGTGTTTATGCAATCCTTCCTTATTTCCATCCCATAGTCTTGACTTGGGGATGGGGACTCAGAAGACATCTCTTTCCAGGGGTGCAGAAGTGGTGGCTGCTTTGCTGATCAGGTATTTGGCACAGCCGTGCCTCTCCGACAGCAGGGAATTCCCTGACCACAGGAGTACCACAGCAGTCCGTGAGGACCTATACTGCTTGGCTTCTCCTCAATGGTGATGTTCCCACTGCCTCTGTGCTCCTCCAGGAATGGCATTAGTCAGTCTGAACCCTTGGATAGACTGGAAGGGGATGTTTTTCACTGCAGTGTGTGGTGTTCATGCCTGGAAGTTTGGTTTCAGGTTGCTGCACCACAGCGGCCCCTCTGTGAGAGAGAAGAGCATCTCAGGCGGGTTTGGCAGCTCTAGTTCGAACATTTGTGTTGTTCCTACCGCTCAGCGATAATAGTGCAAGCAGATGGGAGGCCCTGTATTGGTAGGTTTATGCAAATTTATGCAAATCAAAACTTAAAAATGCAGCCTGAGGGTTAGGAAGGTCTTGCTGCCAGGAAAACAAAGCTCCCACCAGGAGGAATGAGGCTCTGTAGAAAGTGTAAGGCATTTGAAGGAAGAATAAAACAGGTAAAAACATTATCAGAAGAAGAACCCTGAAGGAGGGGAGTCATGGCCCATTTTCCTTCCTGCAGTGGCAGGTATGGAAAAAATTATTAAAGAGTGGCACATAGCAGCTACTGTGCATGTTGCGTGGAGCAACACCTGGAGGATACGAGAGCTGAACAGACAGGTCCGACAGCCCCACTGCCAAAGGACAGCTCTGGACAGGTCTAGTTTGCTACCACTTGTGTGGCCAGAACCTTCCATCAGATTTGATGAAGTAGTTTCTGTTTTGTCTTGGATGGTAAGCAGACGCTGGAAAAAATGGTTTTATTTTTATGTAATCCTGGGGCAGAGCTTTCATCCAGCCTGGAAGCAGAGAGTTATTTGGACACTTCTCCTCCTCCCAAAAGGAGCAGAAAATTTCAGTGACGACAGAAAAAAAGTCAAGGCAGTGACAAAACTCCCCGGCCAAGTCTGTCTTCCTCATAATGCTCATCACTTGATGCCTTGCGCTCCAAGAAGCCCCAGCGAAAATGCATTCCCACAGCTTCTCCGCCTGTCGCTCCTTACGGATCGCCTTCCTCACCTGCAACGCTGCCACGGCGCCTTTTGCCTCTTCCCACCATACGCCCGCGGAGCACTAATGCAGCGGCCATCTCCCGTCCCCATCCTGCTCGCGATGGCTCTGCTCTAACCCCAACTAGGAGACAGTGAGAAGTTTTACGTATGTAGATCATTCATTTGCCGCTTATGTGATGTATTATTGTTATTCAGGAAACAACCAAGGACACTGCCTCTGAAAGTAACTATAATTCTACTGTGCAAGCGCCATAACTTTGTACTGTGAAGCTGCCTTTAAAAATATGATTGGAGTATTATGTTTCTGTGTTATTTTCTTACTGGAACACAATAAATTCTTGTCAAGCCTGCTAAAATTGGAGGATTTTATTCAGCTAAAGCTTAAATCAGTCTGACTTATGCAAAATTTAAGAGGGATAAGAAAGGTGCCCTTTGCCATATCTCACTGGTACCTCGTATACCTCGAGATCAATGTGCCTTTCAATATTCATGGCGACGGGCTTTATTCTAAATTCCCACAGGTGCAGCAGTCCGTGGGAGTGAGAGCCGGCAGAGCATTGTTCCACATAGCTTCAGCTTGGAAAATGAAGACAGAGAAGACTTGTCCATTACCACTTTTGGATGCATAGTTGGGGCTATTTTTGGTTCTAAGCATGTCTATGCTCAGGCAACTGTCTCCCCTTTGCCATTAGTCTTTACTTTGCTTGATCAGGCGGGCCATCATTTGGTACCTTCCTGCCACTTTCTCGGCCTCACGAGTTTTGATGGGCTTTTATGAGTGGGAAGGTCTCATCATGCCCTCAAAACGTGAAATCCGCATCTGCTAACTATGGGGGGAGGGAGGTCCAGACAAAACGGATGGCTGTAATTGCATGGAGAAGCTTTATGCCTCCAAATCCTGACTGTGTGACCCTGTGATGTGTAGTGTGCACAGTTTGCACCTGAAATTTGAATTAAGTGGGTAACGAACAATCTGTCATTGATGCATATGATGAAATGGTGTCATGTAAAAAACTTGCAAGTGAAAAAAAAGGTTCACTTTTACCATGAATATTTGTTTTATTTAATCTGGAAGCCCTGCTTACCGCCTTTCTTAAAAAAAAAAAAAAGAAAAAAAATACAAAATTGAGGCTCGTTATTCTCTGTCTGCTTTCTGTATGCTTTACAATTTCTGAAGGATTTTTCCAAGGATGATGAGGGACAAGATCCTTGTTAAAGAACACTTTGAATCTCATCCAACAAAGATGACAATAAATCTTCAAACCATTTCTGACCATATGTCACAACTCCTGAAGGCAAATGAAGGCTTTTACAGCTTTTAAATAATCTTTGGCAATGACAGCTGTTACGACACTTCTCCTCCTCCCCGCTCTTTCTTTTCTCACAAACGGGAGGGAAAGGTTGTGCTTTCATTCACCCTGCTTCCAGCATCACACATCATGACCTGGGTTACTGTAAACTAAACATTAAAAACATGAAAGGTCTACCTAATGTGTGCAAATTAAGAAACCTGTTATCCACACAACTCACGCAGTTTTCAAAATAAAGAAATTGCCTTATATTCTGAAACTATACTACTGTTCAAGGGCAAACTCTATTTACTTTGAGGTTTCTAGTGCTAAATCAGCTCCAGACACAGAGAAATAAATAATTCTGTTAACCTCTGCATAGAAAACATGCAAGGGCTGAATTCTATTAATCACTATGTTTACCACACTTAATAGTATGATTTTTGAATCTGTTTTCTCCTTTGGAAAGGCTCAGATTAGTACATCACAGTGTAAAAACAGTAGTGCTTACTATTTCAATAGAGCATTTGTCTCCTTACAGAGAATCTTGTGAGTTATGCAGATCAGTCTAACAAACCTGGGAGATGGCTGCACTGAAAGAGAATGTATTTATCCATAGGCGCATTTTTTTATATCATAGGTTTTGAGATAGAAGCAAAAGCTATGCACTACATTTTAAAATATTTGTTGTGGAAAACAACACATACATGTGTCCCCAACAAGACTGACCCATCTTCAGTTACTGGGAACAGGTGATGTCTAGAAGCTGAAGACTTCATCAGTAGTGAAATGATATGTTTACTGGATTTTACTTATCTAAAAACAATACAGGGAATCTAAATACAAAGCATAACCCATGTTCAACCATATAACTTAGTTTTTATATTTCTTGCAGAATCCTTAGTCTACAAATCAGCTCATAAATTTCATACACACACACACTTTTCCTCAATATGGCTAATAATACATGTGACAGCCAGGAGTAAGGAATCTAATTATAATGTTCTAAATAATCTTTATCGCATGTATCCGTCTCAAAAAACAGCTTTAAAAAAAACAACCAGCATTTGTTATATTTTGAAAACCTTGCTTGACACCCACACTTATTTTTATTACGATCTAACAACTATCTACCATTTACTGTGATGAATGGATGGACAAGTCCGGGGGTTTCAATACCGCCTGTGTATTTAGGAGCCAAAGTTCCACAGGCATGAAATGGTGGAATTTCAGATCCTCAGCTGTGCAAAGCCTGGTATTTAAAATACTCTTTGGCACATACATACCTTTGAAAGTCTAGCCCCTGATTTTTGAAAGTTTTACTTTCATGAGTTCGATGCCAAGTTGGTTCAGAGCTTGGGCAGTGTGAGCTTGTAGCTATCTATTCCCATCTGGGCACTTCCCTTGGTGGGGAAAAGAGAGTGTCTCGGAATAGGGCATCTGTTGACTGGTTGATTATGCCAAGCTAACAAAACCCAAAAGCAGAAGAGAATCTGGAATCTGTTTGGGGATTTGTGAAGGACTGGGATGAACAACTTAGAATGTCCTCAATGACATAGCAATGATTTTACACATCACATTTGAGTTAATCAGTTGTTTTCTTATTTTTTTTTTCCAAGAAACAGAAGCAAAGCAGCAGCTGAAGAATGCAGTGGTGGTTCTCACCTTATAACCTGCCCTTTAAATGGCAGATCTGGGTTCAATATTCTCCTCTGCCAGTATAATATACCTAAACCTTTCAGCTTCCAAGAACATGCCCTCATCCCTTCTGTAATTTAGAGTGAAGATTTCTGTTCCTGTTGTAAAACATTGTCTATGGTGAGTAAATGAATAAGAATATGTAACTTTCCGAGGTCTATCTCAGTACTACTAAGTGAAAATAATGGTTTAGACCTAAAAAAAATACAATTTAAATACATCCACTTACAAATTTATAAATCCATTTTATACATCTATGCAGATATCTTCCTCCAAATTATAATTACAACTAACCTGTCTGGCAAAACAGGTGTCTTTACTTTCAGCACATAGTGAAACACATGACATATGTCATGTATTCGCTGAACAAATAAGCGGAAACTGGTATGCATATGCCTATGTGCTCTCTATGATGAATGAAAGAAATGGTGTGCACACACGCTTTCAAATCTAGCCAAGTTTCTCTGAGCTGTGCTTTATACTTCCCATTAATTATATAGGAGAAATGGGAAGATCTGGAACTGAAGCAGTCTTTAAGAAGAGAGGCAAATAAATAATTGAATACTGCATTGCTTCAGATAGCTTCCACATTCTTTTGCCCTAAGATATCTCTTTCAAGCTTCAGGGAATTAATAAATTAGACCACTGATCTGACTATTACACCTGCTTTGGAGGACCACAAAAAAAGAAAAAAAAAAAAAAACAGGGTGGAAACATTTCATCTTGTAATTTATTCTCCTTTACTACAGAATATAAGCATACAGCATCTTCCCAACTGAAAAAAAAAAAACCACAACCAAAAAAACCACCAGAGAAAAATCCTATTTAAAAAAATGGATTTAAAAGTGGGTTTATTTATTTATTTAGTCAACTACATGAACACAGAAAAATCTGCTTCCAAACAGTCACAGAAAGCACCTTGTATCCACAGGTAGTTTATCTTAAATATACACGTGTTTTATATAATACTTTTTAAAAATCTCAAATATGCTAAATTTGATGAGTTATGATGAACCATGAAAGTTATAGGAAGAAGCAGTATGAGAAATTACGAGCCTGTATTCTTGAACGTACTCTATGAGAAACGACAGCTCAATCTAAAGCTAGTCAAAATTCATGAACTGTGTTATTTCCAAACTGAGCTGGCATCCAGGGTGTGACCTGAGATCACGCACACCCTTCCAGCTGGGCAATCCCTGTTTGCCATGAAAAGCGGAGCCTGATAAGGAGGCGCCAACGCCTCAACTTTTACCCAGTCCTTCAGAGGTTCAAGCCCCCTCTCACAGGCTGAGAGATCAAAGTTCAATTTCCTTCTCTTCTAAGGGAAGCCAGGTTAAGGAACAGCAGATGGGACTGCCTTGTAGGTTTGGCATTAATTTATTTCTAGTCAACATCCTTATTTAGTTAAAAGAGAGTCCCCAGATGAGAAAGTAGAATCCAAAGACTGTCTCCTCCTCTTTACAATCTTCACAGCCAACAGTTGTCTTTTGAGTATTTTCTTCAAACTTACATGCTGAAAATTCATGCCCATGGCTTCAAACATACTTCGTAATATATATTCCTGTAAAAATGTTTAGGTTGCTCTTGCACGACCCCAATTTTTTACTCCCTAGCCAAGAAAACACAGTGCACCCAAAAATACACTGTGAAGGAGCTGCTATTATCTCTTCCCTCCCTCACGATAAAAAAACACCAAGAATCCTTAAATGCCACAGTGCAATATGGAGGAAGATTTAAACATGATCATTAAGCTTTCAAACTGCCTAATTCCAGATTTAGCTGGTTTCTTTCTGCTGATGTCATTTAATTATAAATGCTGAAGCTTTTAGCAGCACAGAATCAGATATGTTTGGTTATGAATGATTAAGTGTGCGTAAAGTTTTTACCAGCATATTAATCATCGGGTATAGAAAGAAGCATGGCACTGGTTAAAAATTCACCGCTTCACTGCCCGTGGGGAGTGTAAAGTTTTAGCAGACAGTCAGAGATTGCTTACCTTTATGGCAGGCCAAGCGCTGAGCATTATTCGTTGAATTTGCATTCCCCTAAACAGTAGTTTTGTTTGGTTAATGAGAGTAATTGTCCTTTGACAGTATGAATGGCAGCAGCAGGAACAGCAGCAGGGGCAAAATCAGATTAGGAGTTTTAATTATGCTCTATTGGATGCCTGCTCCTAGAACCTAAACCAGACACCAAAGAACAAACTAGTTCAGGGGAACACAGGTCTCTCAGTACATCCATGTATCCACCTGCCCGGCTCTGCCCAAATTTCCCGCTTTCACTCCTGTGTGATCCAGCAGAAATGGTTTTATACAGCAGAAGAGCAGCACACGGACACTCTGGACAAAGCGCGGCCCCTCTGTGGTAAGTTTTGAAAATACACTTAGTAAAGGGCTGTGTTTCTATTTTCAAGTACATACAACAATAAGCACCTTTGGGACTTGGGACTTTCATGTGAACTTTCTATTACTTTCACCTTAAAGAGCCTTCCTAAATGTCACTCATCTCTGAGCGGGAAAGTCCCTTTCCTGGCTTCTGTGGGCTAACTTTCAGACTGGGCTAAGTTATTTCTATGTGTCATGCTTGAAAATAACTTGTTGCACAGCCAGGCGATTGTAAAAGTGTCTCCAGCAGTCCAGGTTTTGTATTCAAGCCTTCTTTCTCCTTTAAATGGGTGAGGAGTGTTTTGATGTACCTCAATATTTCCTTTAACTCACTTAGGGTAGAATATAACGCTCTTAAGAGTAAATGTAAAATAGAAAAAAACATTTGCAAATGTTTATAGTAGTCTATACTTAAACTAAACATGTGAACATCAAACCTACAAGACTCCTCTATACATCCAGCTGCCAGAGACACCCTCAGGAATCCTGCTGTCCTGCATTCCTGTTGCGCATCCTTAATGAGCATCTGTTCCTACTGAAACATACCGGGTTTTATAGACTATTTCTCTAGGTGCTGTCTGGGAGTCATACACACATTCAATTCTTCACAATTCTCAAATTTATTTACCTCTTTGGCTTATTAGGGAGATGATATAGACAGCCCTCCCACCCAAAGGAAGGTTGTCCTGCTGCTGCTGTAGAGTTGCAAGCACTGATGGGGCAGAACAGTGTTGCTTCCTGCACTTGACTGACCAACTAAAATCTCTTGGATTTATGAATTTTTCAGCTTTTTCCAGCCTCTGGAAAAATGTCAGAGCAGAAATTTCAGTGACTCCATTTCCATTTATAAAATCAGATGCTTTTTTTCTGGTAACTTGGACATTATCAAATGTACTCGATACTAATATGAAAATGACATAAATGTGGTTTTGCTCATTACATGACCTCATAGATAAACATCGAACACTTGCATTAACCCTGCTGAGATGGCAGCTATTTTGGAGTGACTGCCCCCTAAACCTGTCTTTGGTAGGTGCCATAGTAACTTCTAAACTGGAAAATCCAGTAGTGCTAGCTTCTAGTTAAGTAAGAAATGCTGGAATAACCCCAATATAGCAGCAGGAATTTGAAAGAAATTCTGAACTGTAGAAATCCAGACTATGGTTTTGCAAGGTGCAAGCCTCAAATGCCGTGGGAAGCATATCTTAGCACTCCAAAAACTCTGAAAAAAAAATAAATATGTGTATAAGAAGCCATGTAGATTTTAATTTTGTTTCTTGGCACCTGCATTTGTAACTTGGATACTGCAGATACAGAAACTACATCTCAAGAAACTGCTATTTCTTTTTGATGTGGAAAGACTAAATTGCAGAGTTTAAAAGTGACCAGCCATGGCTATGACCTGCACCAGCAATTTTTTTCATAAGCTCACTATCAAAAATCACGTTTGAGTTTCTTCACGAAACAGCAGATGAAGTCTGCACAGTAGAGCTCCAGAAAAATATTAACAGAAAACACAGAAACTCAAGTAAACAATAATCTATGTATCTTTACACAAACTGACTGAAGACTTATAAGAAATCATTCATATACTGTATTAAAAGATCCCAAATACTACTCCTAATTATTAATCTTCAATGGACTTGCAATAGTATTTGCAGGATTGTTAATGCTTTGCTTATTTGGATAAAGACACTTTTTTTCCTGCAAGAAAATATGCTAAAACATGACTATTAAGCAATTTCAGTGCAAATAACTTTCATGTTCTACCCAAGTAATCATCTGATGAATAATACAATTTAAGAAAATTTACAGTAACACAAAAATATCGTACGTGTAATGATGTTGCAAATTAAGGCTACCCAGCAGAAAACATTTACTTTTTTCTTACATTAGCATAAAAATAAAATCCAACTGAGACTTCTTTTAGCCTCTCCCTGCAGGACCAGCTATACGTCCTTTAAAGTGAACTTTCAGGATAATAAAGCAATGGCATGATGAATATTCTAAAAGGTCAATATTAATTAACTGGATTAACGTATTTTACATAGAAACAGCTGTTTAAGGACACGTTCTTTTCACGTGTACCAGCAAAAGTTCCTTCAGCAAGATTTCTACGACAAACAACTTGAAGGCAGGCAGAGGGCTTTACAAACACTACAGTGCATTTTGTGTGTGTGTATGTTCGCGTATGCGTGTGTATACACATACACATAAATATGTTGCTCAGATCATTAGTTTAAAAGTGTCAACATTTGCAAAGAAAACAAATCCCCATACACACAAAATCAGCATTGAAGAAAACCAAACATCTGCCCAGATGCTGTGAAGTTAGCTCCTGTGCTGGCTGAACGCCAACTTGCAAACTTCATCTAAAGGCTTTGTACGGGTTCAGCTACAAAGAAGCTGTTACTATAAATGAGCCATCATGTCGTCAACTTCTCTCTTAAAAAGATGGGGCTTTCCCAAAAGAATATGATTTCCTGGGCTTGTATCTGTGCTTGCACGGTGGGTTATCTTTTCATTAGCAAACAGAGGGGGTTCTGCACAACACAGCACTTTCTGCTGAGTTTTGGGGAGTTTTTTCTACAGGCTCATTCTTACGGTGCACATAAGATTTGCAGAAACACATACGGTTCAGTTTCATCCCCAAAGCCTCCACTTTCTACGCTCCAGCTGTTTCCGTGACAGCAATGAAAACAGTGATAGGTGGGATGGTCAGATCACCTCCTTCAAAATAGCACTTTTCATCCTAAAATGCTAATATAGATGTGTCTGTTGTCGAGACGTTACATGCAGTCATTCTTCAACTTCTTCAAGGCCCTCAAAAGATGCAAGAAGACTCAGTACTACTCAAAAGGGAAGGAAGAAATAGTTTGAAATAGCTTCAAAGGTGCTAAGTCTGGGCCCCACCTTCTTTTGTAGCTAATCAGATGAGTTAATGATTTTTGCTTTGCCTCATCCCTGCCACAAAAGATTCTCAGACAAATCTCTCAAGTCATTCTTTTGGCTTTCCAAGTGATAAGAGACTGGTTAATAGCACCCAAAATCTATTCATACATTAAAACTTAATGAAGATATCATTTGATTCCTGTAGAAGTGTTTGTAATTTGCCTTATTCCTCTTATGGGAATGTTTATAGAGTAACTTTGACTATTATTTGTACATACAACCTTGAAAAACACAGCTGTTTGAAAGCTGCGAGGCCAGAAAAGGGCCACAAAAATGACGATGGGACTGGTGTCACCATCCTCAGAGATATTAAAAAATCCAACTGGACACAGACACGTGCCACCTGCTGTAGCTGAGTCTGGTTTGAAAAGTGGGGTTGGACTAGAAAATCTCCAGAGGCGCTTTCCAACCTCAAATATTCTGTAATTTCCTAAAGAAGCTACTGTGATTCATGTGAACTTTGGCCATTTCTCTCTTCCTCCATTCCTATTATCTTGCAAACGGGTGTGAATTTGCCTTCTTCAGCAGAATAAGGCATGTTCTGGCTCAGGAAATCATTTTGGCTGATAATCCTTATTTGCCGCAACGTAACTCAGGCCTCACAGTCTCAGCTGTAAGCCAGCTGCTGCTGTGGGTTTATCAAGAGTTTTATAGTATTTAATGTTTTCCTTAGACCCGCTGATACCTGCAGTTAGACAATTCCGTAATCACTGCAGCTTTCCCTGAAAAAAAGATCAGTCAAGCCAGCTGTATACAAAACTTGATAATGTGAATTTTAAATGCCCAATAAGGAAAAAAATTCTCTTAATGGTCCAGCTTTTTAAATATCTTACCAGTTGCCTGGTATTCTGATTCTGGAGACAGAAGCCAAATGTCCAGTTTCACCAACACTGGAACACTGCAGCTGTAAACTCTTCTAGTGAGACCTTCAAAG
Source organism: Anarhynchus alexandrinus (assembly GCA_008711295.1). Taxonomy (NCBI): domain Eukaryota; kingdom Metazoa; phylum Chordata; class Aves; order Charadriiformes; family Charadriidae; genus Anarhynchus; species Anarhynchus alexandrinus. The sequence continues at coordinate 966,009 of VUYV01000086.1, read as the reverse complement.
ATTTCAAAACATATTCTCCTGCACACAAGGAACACCTAAACTCCAGGTGCAAATAAACTTATTTATGTATTTATTTAGTCTTTTAGCATGAGTTCCCTCTCCTTAGTTGGAAAATCTTTTCCTCACTGTGCTGTCCTAAAGGCAACTACGGTTGTTACAACTCTAGAAATAAGGTAGTTCAAGGGTTAGACCAAGCTTAGCATGTTGGGCACCTGGAGGTTGCTTTTATTTCCTTAGACTTTGTAAGTAACTAGCCAGTTTTAGAGTTTTTTTTGGAGAATGAAACCAACACGTAAACAGTCAATATTAATTCTTGCTATACCATGAGGATATATACTAAGGAAGAACGGCTTTTCCTTCTACAGCCCAATGCCTATTTCTGGTTACTGGTGGAAGGTGCATCTAAAAAACTGCTTACAAAATGGAAGGAATGAACTATTATTTCAAACAAAGTAACAAATATTTTTCCTAAAATATTTCTTTTTCTCCCCAGATGTGAATTTTTTGTACTTCTTCAGTTCTCTTCTGGCAATAAATGCAAACAAACCCAAGAAGCAACATTGCTATAGTTACTTCAGAGACTAAATGAGCTTTCTCTTTAGATGATCACAATAGGGAGTTTCCTATTTTTCAGACATCTAGCTGGCAAAATAACAATCAACTTATTTAGCTCATATATAATATTTACCACTGTATTTTAGGCTGACTAGTCAATAAAGCCTCCATTCCATAAAAACTGAAGGAAACGTTAAAATGATATAAAGAGGATAGACATGACATAAAAAAAAGGCCTAAAAATCTTTTTTTTTTGTTTGAATGGAGTATATGCCTCTGCATTCTTTAAACAGACAGAACATTAATCACTTTCTAGAAAGCTTCTCTTTATTGGATAAAAGTATAAATAATGCCAGTGCCAAATCTTAAGGCAAAAGGAAAGTAAGAGTCACATTCTTCTTCAGAAATAGTACCTTTGTCCTAATGATAGCTATTGAATGTAACAGCTAAATGTCAAAGAACAGAAAAAGAAGAAGAGAAAGAAGATTTAGCATTAAAATCTACAAACAAAAAGGACATTTTCATCATTCATTTGAGCAAAGTTCCTTTACCATTTTCTTAAATTCTGGTTTTGCTAGAAGAAAGTATTTTTATTTATATATAGTGGTCAATATAGTAGAAAAGGGAGAATATAGTAGAAAATGGAGCAAAAATCAGCTGTTCAGTGTTATGGAAAGCAATTATTCCATAGTTCTTCTTTTCCGTTCTCCGTACAGAATCATATAAGAAAAGCAGGGAAGATAGAATAAATGCCAACCCAAAATATTGCTGAGTAATTTGGTTCAAGAGATGGGTCGAAGGCTTCTGGCTAAAAAACTTACACTTGACTTCAGAGTATAAATAGCCAAGTCTAGCTCAGAATCACAGAATCACAGAATCACAGAATTTTCAGAGTTGGAAGGGACCTCTAGAGATCATCTAGTCCAACTCCCCTGCCAAAGCAGGATTGCCCAGAGCACATTACTCAGGACTGCATCCAGGTGGGTCTTGAAAATCTCCAGAGAAGGGGACTCCACAACCTCCCTGGGCAGCCTGTGCCAGTGCTCTGTCACCCTAACTGTAAAGAAGTTTTTCCGTGTGTTGGAACGGAACTTCCTATGTTCCAACTTATGCCCATTGCCCCTCGTCCTGTCATTGGGAACCACTGAAAAGAGTCTGGCTCCATCCTCCTTCAACCCACCCTTTAGATATTTATAAGCAGTAATAAGGTCTCCCCTCAGCCTTCTCTTCTCTAGGCTAAAGAGTCCCAGCTCTCTCAGCCTTTCCTCATAAGGGAGATGCTCCAATCCCTCAATCATCTTGGTTGCCCTTCGCTGGACTCTCTCCAGCAGTTCCCTGTCCCTCTTGAACTGGGGAGCCCAGAACTGGACACAGTATTCCAGTTGTGGCCTCACCAGTGCCGAGTAGAGGGGGAGAATGACCTCCCTCGACCTACTGGCCACACTCTTCCCTATGCAGCCCAGGATTCCATTGGCCTTTTTGGCGACAAGGGCACATTGCGGGCTCATTGACAATTAGTTATCTACCAGCTCATTTTTGTGAGCTGAATAATTTTCCTCATCTATGTATTGACCAGCTTCTCTCATTTGACAACTCTTCATCTGTATGCAATTGTATGGGATTTACAGGGATTTTTTAGGTTTTTTTCCAACTAAAATTATAACTCTAAGAACCTTTTGATATCTGTAACTGTCATGTGAGGACACTTGTATACACAGTATGTATGCACAGTTCTTCTTAGATCTCTTTCTACCCATCCTTCAGCACAGAAAACCAGTTTGGTTATTTACTTCTGTGGCTGACTGAAAAACAATATAAAGCTTCAACTTCCATCAGAGGACCCAGACAATAGGACACAGAGTGCTAAATGATCTCCTGACATTATAACCGAGACCTGCAGAGTGAGAATACCAGATTCATGCTTCTGGATGAGAAGTTTAGGCCTTGAGGAAAAAGGGAGAAAATGCATTTGATGGTGCTCTGCTGATGCTTCAAGTTTCACAGACCAAAAACTACCAGTCCCATAATCAGGCTTTGCTCAAAAGCAGCTCAGAATAGTAGTAACGGGACCACCGGCAAAGCTGATGGGGAGATCTGTAAGGACCATTTCAAGGCTGTGCTATGTATTAATCTCTCAAATTCAGAAGTGTGAAATTCAACTACAGTTTTGAAAATAAAACTAGAAAATACAATGTTTCCTGGCAGCAGAGTGTTCAACCTCATAGACTTCTCTTATATTATGAAGCCAACAAAGACTATAAAAGTCTTCAAAAGCTGCAGTTCTCTTGTTAATGTTTTTAGGTATATTTCTACAGGAAACCAAATTGAGATTTTTAGATGAACCATTAAAGTACAACATTAACTGTAAAAGTAACTTTTTTTATAGAATTAAATTAGCGTTGTTTAACGTTGGGTTGTTTCTTACTCATATTTTGTCAGAAGGTGTTATCTTAAAACTATCATCTGTTAAATAATTTTTCCTGCTGGTTTTCAGAATCTGTCGGCTATAGGGAGTCCAATGTCAGTATTTCTGATAGGTCACAGATTTTCTAGGAATGCTATTACAGAATGATTAATTTGCTTTGGTTCCCATTCTATCTGAATTATATTAAACCCGCTTGCTTTTAAGTGCTGAATGCAACAGACACACTTAATCATGACCTTTGGCCTGAACGTAAACCCTGAAATCTTGAAAATGTGCTGAATACATTCAGATAAAAGACTGAAAAGTAAACAAACAAAAAAAACCCCTCTAAGATAAAAAGAACTCCATACTTCAAGTATGAAGCTTGGAAGCTGAGGAAATGTAATGTTTGGATGTTTTTTCTCTCTGGTGCATTCAACAGGGTTCAAGTTTTGCTACCAAGAATAAGTAACTTTTTATATTATCTAGCAGTGTTCTACGAACTGCTTCAGAATCTGCCCTTATGTCCCAACAGAAAGGAAGACTCAGTGACTTGATGTAAATCCTAAGTGCACTGAAGTCACTGACAATTTTGCATTTCCCAGGGCTTCATCCTTCATATCTAGCAATTACATTGATTTTGGAAAAGAAAATGTACAATGTCATTTAAGTGACAATGTTGAGAAATGAAGAAAGAAAAAATAATTTAATGAATGAACAGTTATCAGAGTATACAGGCCATATAATCTCTAATTTTGACCAAGGACACAGCAAATCCGTAAATTTAGAAATCTGTGTTAGCACACCCTGCAAATGGAAAAACAGAAAATACTGTACCATCCTTAAGCATGCTACAGGCATTTTACCACTTGTTACGGCACCATGAATTTTTATAAAGAAAAACTGAATTTCTGAGGTATAGCGAATGAGATTTGCTGCTTATTATTACTAGGTCATATTTATGTGCCCTCCAGACACAGCATGTTTACCTATTCCCTGTATTTGTAAGTCATCCCAATTGAAATCAAGAATGCATTTGTCCAGTTGCAATATTCTACTCCTCCGGCAAAATGAGGATGCCTTGGGAGACAGTAGTCATTTATGACACTGCTTACATCTTTCATTTCTAGGAGCTATCTATTCACGCCTTTAGAGTAGAGTCTCCTGAGTGACAGGTTTGAGAACTTCTCCAGGCTCAGGTGAGTAGACAAACAGCCTCAATAAAATTGTTAGCAAAAGATTTTAAAAATACCTCTCCCAGGGAAAGTGTGACATCCAAATGTCTCCTCAGTTCATCTGGAATATTCAGGATAGTCTGAAAGGCCTGACATATATCACCAAAGATATTTCTACTGCTGACATCCAGGAGACCGTCAAGTCTGTATATCCAACAGCTCCCCTTGCCTTTACACTTTTCTTTGGCAGCAAAGCATCATTAGGACTACGTGTGCTCTACTCATGTTAGCAACTATGCTTATTTCATTCTTCCAGGATGGAAGAGTACTATAATGGTTGTCTACCAGCATCCATAGCATTTTCTGAAGCTTCAAGAAATAAAGTGGAAAAAATAGCATGTGGTGACCCTTTCAAATCTTGTGAGTTACATTTGACACCACTTCGGGCATCTTAGAACTGTTCTTCAATGAAAAACATCAGGGGAGAAAACAAAAACGAATTTATGGACACTCACATTTTTGCGTACCAGACGGCATACAATTTTCATACCTGCAGCCTCATCCTGTCATTCTGAATAATTTTATTTCACTATTAGTATTACACAGAACCATTCGGTGAAATTTTTCCTCACATTACATTCCTCTAATAGTGATAGCTTGGTGTTAGTGTATTTAGTATAAAATCAGTCTATGTTATGTATAAACAAAAGTTCTGAGACTTCATCGTTATGTAAAGACTTCGTATATATGAATAGACTTAAGGTTTGAAGGATTGCTGGAGCTGTTATTTACATTTTACTCACTGAAATAAGAAGAAATGAAATCTTTTTTGTCAATAGAAACTCTTTTTTCTTTTCTTTAACCACATCCATGAACATAACAACGTGAATGATGATGAGTATCCCATTTTTATGTATACTGTGTAATTTTAGACCGCTTAAAGAATTGTGCTGTTTCATCTGTTTTTCTTGATTGATAGCTACTCTGTAATTAGGATGTGTTCTAAAATGACCTCAAATGGACCATAAATTCCTCACTTGCTCTAATATCTGTAAGCAGTTATATTAATTATTATCCAGTTTTGTATTTTATACCCGTTGCATTTGCTATGAAGTTTTCTGTATGTAGATTCACAAATGGTTTAAATTTGAAGACCCTGAATGTAGGCTTTGCCTGATCCCTTTCTCTTTTTTCGTCTGCTTCTCTTTCACAAACTGCCATGAAGGGAAAAGGCAGGGAGGACATTTGGAGAAGATTAAAGACCTGAGAATATTCTTCTTTGAGAGAAAACTCTAAAATGTTGCTATTTGATGACATGCTCGTTTTAGCTGCTGTTCCTGGGACATGTCTTCAATTACTGTCGTGTAGACAAACTAACTTCATGGTAGAAAGGGTGTGAACAAATCTTGGTGTCCATAAAGCTCTCAGTCATGAATTTGGAGGTTTCAATTATCCCAGATTTGACTGATAGGAAAAGCTGAGCATGCGTATCTGCTTGACCCGTGCACAGGGTTTTTGTAGACCTTACTGGAGGCTGTCATTTACATACGCAAACCCCTAACAAATTAGTGGAGGAAACTGGTGTACAGAAGGCTAATTGAGGAATAGATCATAGTACACAAAACTTTTCTCATAACAGAGTTAATGTTTTCTGTCAAATTTTACCTCATAATGGATATGGATTTCCACACAGTTCCAGATGGTTGAAAATGGAATTGAATGGAGCAGTAAAGAAATATAACCGTGTGGTTTGCAGTCCAAGATGCCGCTCACATTTCTATTCAAATCTATCCATGATGATATAAGATTACGCACAGTGCACTATGAAGAGTCTACCTGCTTCTCAGTCAAGTTTGGCAACCTGTGCTAAGCTTGTCATTGCCAAGGACAAGATTAAGATGACCCAACGGTTTTAGAATAGTTCGTGATGCAATAGTTCATGATGCATGGTCTTCTCTAATGATAACCTAGAATCCTGCTTCTAATAAAAAAATAACATTGGAAATACACAGGAATAAAAAATATTTTATCTAAGATGAGAGGTATAGAATTACCATCTAGCAGACAGATTTTTTTAACTAAACTTTTTTTTTTTTTTAATTATTATTACCGTCTAGAATAAAACAAAATAAGGAAAAAAAAAAACAGAAAAGGACAGACCCATTTTGGGGCGCTGAGACCAAATATCTCTCTATTTATGTAACTTTCAACGAAAGATAATGAAATAAAGAACCTCTGGCTGATTTGAAAAAAAAAAAATTTGTATAAAATCAATTTGTCTAATACTGTGCAGAGTACACAGCTGCTGTGGACCCATATGTTTTATTACACTTCTGTGGTGACTCTAACATGTCACTAGCCTAGAGGTGCTGGACTGCATAAGTGAGCAGTAGACATTGCCTTACATAAATGAGATGAGAAAAAACTAAAGCAGCAATAAACATTAGTTCATTTGATTAACATTGTGGCCAGAAGGTGTTAGGGCCAAACACGTACACAATGAAGTTCTGAAGCAGCTCTCTACATTTAAAAGTTCTTATAGTATTTATGATATTTATTATAGGGAAGAAAAAATAATCTTAGAAAATGTAATAATTTGCATTCACATAATAATTGACATAATTTAAATATTACTTCTATCTCTTTTCCTTACCAATATATGTTTGGTCTTTTTTCTGTATGACCTTAGCTGGCCCATTTTTTTGATACTCAGGAGAAATGACTCAGTACGTAAAGGTGCCTGATTTCCCTAAATAGACAAAAAAAAAGACAGCAATAGACAAATAGACAGCAACTGGATATTCTGGATCAGTTTTCAGCAACCTTCGGGGTTCCTTGATATAATGACTGGAGGAATAAAAATTCCTCCAAGCTCACAGTGTTGAAGGTAAATGTCTCTCAGGTGCTGCAGTCAGTAATGTCTAAACAGAAACAGCATTACCACTCATGTTTAAAACTGAAGCGCATCGGGATGAAGTAAACTAAAGCTGTTAGAATCACTATAGGCCTGAAACAGGCAACCTGAACGAACCCAACCGTTTTCTGTGTTCAGTAACAAGAAACCCCAGTCCCTTTCAAAGCAGTTGTGTCTATCCAGTATTTCTACAGATTAGCTGCCTTACAATTTTCTTACTAGTTTTCCCAAGCATGATGTAACTGTATACTCCCAATGACAGGACGAGGGGCAATGGGTACAAGTTGGAACATAGGAAGTTCCGTTCCAACACACGGAAAAACTTCTTTACGGTTCGGGTGACAGAGCACTGGCACAGGCTGCCCAGGGAGGTTGTGGAGTCCCCTTCTCTGGAGATTTTCAAGACCCGCCTGGATGCAGTCCTGAGTAATGTGCTCTAGGCAATCCTGCTTTAGCAGGGGAGTTGGACTAGATGATCTCTAGAGGTCCCTTCCAACTCTGAAAATTCTGTGATTCTGTGATTCTGTGATTCTGTATTCCCTTTCCTTATCTGCTTCAGTTCTTACACCATGCATATTACTGTGGGAAAAGTCATGTTATATAAAAACCAATCCAAACAATATAGGGGAAAAAAAATAAATATAAAACTGTGTCTTTCACTGAGGCAGAAAGCCTGACCACAAATCTGCTCCTGGTAAAGACTAATGCAATGTGTGTCAAATTAATGCCATCTTGGAGCAATTCAGCTCCAGCTTACAAAGCCTGGTGCTTGACTTATCTTAGCAAAATACAGAGACCCTGGAGTACCTGAGCCAGCCACAGATATGACGGAGGAGCAACGTGAGCACCAAGACTTTCTGGACTGGCAGCTGGAGGGCAGCCGTGATGCCCCAGGAAATCAAAATGGCTTTAGACTGCTTTGTTGAGTGACCAATCAACGTGCTCAGAGGAGACTGGAGACCTTTTCAGCTTACCCCAAAGAAGACAACTCTACACAGGCAGCTGTGATCTGTCTCTGAATCCCATTTCTAATACAGGAAAATAACACGCTTGAAGAGAAAACTAGACTTCTTCGTGGGTATTATATTTTTTCTGCTCTGATACGAACACACAGTGCTGCTCAGTGGTACATATTTTAGCAATACAGCATGCAGAAATATTTTGCTACAGCTTATGTAGGTAATCCTATATATCTGCTAAAGTTTTGATATGTACATGACATATATCACGGATATACCAATATCAAGGCCAATTATAACAACAGTAGATCTACGATGGTAGTTCAAACTGGATATTGATTTCAACTAATAACATTAGTGTGACTTGGAAAGAAACTATGTTAAGACTGATACAGGCTTGTGAATTAATACCCTTATATGTGAGATTCATGTCTTCACTTACGTACCTGGAAAACATGTTTTTTTCATACTGATCTCTATTGCTGACATCTATTACTATTAAAATACTTGGAAATAAACAACTTAAGCTTTGTAACCATGAGATTATCACTTCTAAGACATTAACCCTGAAAAAGAAATATTGACATACTATTTTGTAATGTTATCTAAACAACCTTGGGTCATCATCAAAGCAATTTGCTTTGCTAGTGTGTGCAGCTTTTGCCTTCCCTGTTAAACTGTCTTCATCTCAACCCATGAATTTTTGCACCTTTACCCTTCCAATTCTCTCCCCCATCCCACTGCGAGGGAGCAAGCGAGCAGTTCCATGGGACTCAGCTGCCTACCAGGGTCGTATCAAAACAATAAAACATTCACCTAATTTCTACAGCGTGAGGATTAAATTTGGAACCAATTTTGTGTTGGTTTTATTTATTAATTGTGTCAGAAGTAAATTTCATTCTAAATATTTCAGCAAATTAAAAAAAAAAGAGACAGTACTTTAAAAAAAGGTACGTAGCAAAACAGGTTTGTGTTTTCTACTGTCATGGAAAAAGTGCTCAGCTCCTGATTACCACGTATTTTCAGTTTAGAACTGGGACTATCTATCCAACAGAACTCTGAAATAATATTTTGGCTCTAACAAAGGCAAGAAGCGTCTGTCAGTTTCCAGTGTGCACAAGTTTTACTTATGAGATTTCCTTCTTGAAAAACAAAACCCAGGCATTTCTAACCCTGGCATGTTATGAGTAATTTACTACAGTATTCAAACTATCTTATACACACACACACACACACACACACACATATTACACTTATGTATGTATATTTTATGTATATGTATATTTTATACATATTGAAATATGTATATATTTTATCTATCTATATAAGTATTTTAACTTGCCTTTCCATTAATCATTTTAGTTAAGTTAAATAAGATTGAATTATTGGTTTGAATAGACTAAGGAAAGCAAAAATTCTAGCAATTGAAAAGGAGTATTGTTAATCATTGTCATAAAAAGTTCTATGAGCAAAATATTTGATGTTATGTTGCAGCATATGCATGTAATTTCATTTGACATATGAATCACTGAGGCACACAAAATATTGAAGGAAGGTACTTTCAAAGAACATATTGCATCAGCAGTTCTGTAACAATACTACGAGGCAAGAGGACTTCTTTGTAGAGTAGTATTAATAGCTGAGCTGGCAATTTTTGTGTCAAGGGATTTTAATGCAATTATGTTTGCAGAGATGCTGTGATTTCTGTGAAACCAGACTGCATAGGTTAGAACACTTCCTAATGATATATGCATGACAACCGATATTTTACCTGATCAGTGAACTGTGATCACAAAACATTTCACCTTACATTTAACGAATCTTACATGAGTCTTACTTCTTAATCTAGGTAAGCATGTGTGTGTTTGTGTATATATATGTGTGTGCATGTGTGTGTGTATGTGTGTGTATATCTCACATATTTTAAATGCAGGAAAAATTCTGTGTAAAGATTGAATTCCAACATCACATTGCTGTTTTTTTTTCCCTGATGAACATGTACTTTCAGAAGGTGATCCAGCAATCTATCACAATGTGAAAGGAAACCTAGACCTTTCAAGGTCTATTTATTCTTTTCAGTGTTTTGCTTGCTGTATATCTAGTTACGCTCTCACTTTATGACTTATAAAAGGGATCCGATAATCAGTATTACATATTTAGTGATCTCAAATATGTTCTTTATCACCTAGCTGGATTCCAGCTGTTAATACAGCTGCAGTCAGAATTTTGTCATGAACCTGGCCAAACCTATCAAGAGTTTTCGCTTTTTGCCAGCTTTTTGTTAAACTGCCAAATTTAGGCAATGCTGACAATAGTCAGTCCACAGTGACAGATACTATATTCTACTTTCATCCTCCAAAGTAAAACACAAGTCTGATTATGTTAGTGGTACAGATGTACAGGTGTTGAACATCTGGATTTGAGCACTGACCATTGGGCTAGGGTGGTTCAGAGTCTGGGTCTGCATCAGAATTACTGAAAGTACGTAACTGGATGACCCAAAACATTGTATGAGGTCATCAGCTGAATCATTTGTCTTACCTAGGACATTGTACCAAGGCAAAAGTGATAAAATGTGTTATTACTTTTTAGAGAACTATGCTAGAGGGAAAAATACCCCAAGTTTTCCGAAACCAATATAAGTTGTATGAAAACTGCAAAGCAAAGTTAATGAACAGTTAAACACTGATAATAAGAAGTTATTTTGAACTCCCTTGGTTATGCATAATGGTAACTATTTTGTGATCTACTTGCATATTCACAGACATGGTTTTTATTAAATAAGTAAACAATACTGAGTTTATAGAACAGACAGACTTTTCATGTTATCATGAATACATTTAGCCTTTCTTTTTTTAACATCAGTTACTTATAGAGATACTTTTGTCACTAAGTCACTCCTTCCTTTAGAGATGTTTTTGCCCTTCTATTCTATGTTTTATGACTGAAAGAAGTTAGAAAAGAGCACAAAAAGATTTGCAGAATATGAAGTTTGAGACCTTTTTTAATACCTCTTTCTCTTAGAATTACCAAAACTTCTTAAATATATCAAATTGTGAGCACAATTGTATATTATAAAATTATTATGATTTAATGCCCATCTTTCTAGAAATATTCTTCAAGACCATGTTTGTCTTTCAGCTTACAATCATCAGCAGACACTGTCTGGAAAGCTTTTATCTTAACCCTTTTTCCACTCCATTATGTGCGGTAGTGTGTTTTTTTTCCAAAAACAATCACTATTATTCAAGTAGATGACCCCTAATTTCATTATCTTGCAATTTATGTATTAAACAGACTATGTCATTTTCTATAATCATAGCAAATTTGTTTTTAGTTGATGAGGTGTGTTCATCTGGTTTTGCTATAATTCCATTTTCAGATTAATGGTTTGGTGTTATACAAATCTCTGATGCTTTCCTAATTAAAACCTTTTCAGGTAAAATACACTTCATTACACTTATAGCAAACACGCTAATCCATCAGGATTACCTGATAGTCCAGTGTTCCTGGATGACCGACAATTTGCTTAGAATATTTTTAAAGTATTAATACGGAGCATCACAAATGAGGTTAACAAAGAATGTTTAAAAATACAATATGCAGTAATCTAATCAGTACAATATGACCTGAAACAATGTTTAGGGGTTACTCCTATAGTTGTTTTGATTAAAAAAAAAAATAAATTGTTTGCAGCTGGGCAGTTGATGTGCGGTCATCACTGGAAAAAGTACACCAGCTGAGCTGACAACAAACAGGTTTATTTTGAGCACAGCTACTACTTATTCTCTTTTTCGGAGAAAGGAGCACTGCTGCTGGTAAAACGTGGCACTACTTTCCAGTTATTTCGGTTAGCGGTCCAAGCATTCTCTATTTGAGCAGCGTGCGGCCTAGGGAGACAGGAAAAAGTGGGGAGTCTCCCTGGCCCCAGGGAGCTCAAAGCGTTTCTAACCCGCGTGACGACCATCCTTCAGGGACAACGTTTTTCCTGGGGATTACTGGAGAACCAAATACTTGCCCACATATTGCACCCTGCTGCAGTTCATAATGGGAATCAGCAAGTTTAAAAAAAAAAAACAAACAGATTTGGGGCCTGGTTTCGTGCCCCGGAGGCTCCGCCATAACGTCCAACTCTCTCTGATGTCCCTGTGGGACCGGAGGCACGGCCAGAGCTCCGGTGGTCCTGCCAGGAGAGCACCGGTGTCAGCCTACGGAGGCAGACTGTACCGTATGTTTATAAACTTACCCAGAAAACACCACTTAAAGATACAAATTTCAGAGAAACAGTCTATAACTTTTCCTCTGAGGCAGAGCAAAAGCTGGCAACCGAATGATAAAAAGCTCTTCCCCGAGCAAAGCTTATGAGGCAAGCAGCGCCGAAAGCAAGCTAAAAGCGTATCATCCAACACATCGCATATTCAGGAACATAATTTTTAAGGTATCTCTGAGTTTTTCCTTTAAAATTTATCCAACATTTACCGATATTTAAAAATTTATGTGTTAATTTAATGCCATCAGTAGTTTGATCTCGAGAGGCAATTCATGTTTTCCATCACTGGTAATCTACTTTTTGGTTATTACTGACCTCCTTACTGGCACCAATTGGTACAGTCTGCCGCAAAAGCACATCACATAATCTAAAAACTGCCTAGAATAGGCAGGAATGTCCACAGAACAGTTACAACCTCATTTATTCCAGAAAAGAATGAAAGGAGCACAATATGCAAGCAGCAGGCTATTTTTCCTCCCATTAAAATATATATTGCTCCCAGAGTCTGATTAATAATTTATCATTTTCTTTGTATTTGGGATTTGTTAATAACAAGTTTAAAAGAGAATAATGGAGATAAATATCTTTAATTTTCTACTTCATTTTGCCTTCAGAATACCCAGGCAACCTGCACCTTTCTTCTATTTACTACTAATTCCTGCCACGTGGTAAATTGAATACAAAACTTGAGCAAGCGAACCGTTTAAACAATTAGAAAGACCACAGGAACTTAGAAAGCAGAAATTCTAAAACAGCGCCTAGGCACAATCTTTGAAGAGTAAAACTGCATCCAGATTCACTGGCCTAACCCTCAGACTCACCAAAACCCAATCGACTGCACTTCCAGATTAGAAACAAAATTTCATCAGAGTTAACCATCTAATCCAAAAGTGCAGTGAAACCACTGCCAGCAATATGGACTTGCATCGGCTGATTCATTCCTTGTATTCCTTGACTGAAATTTGTCCATCTGGTAGTTCTTATCTTCTGCATATTTTGAGGACCTTCTTTTTCCATCTGTGTTTTTACAGCACCAATTAAAATTGGATCATGATGCTCAGTTCATGCTATTAAACACCATGAAAATATAGATAACATATTTACTATATTAAATAGTCTTAGAGAACAAGGTCAAATTTCCCAATAGGTTTTCAGGAAGGAAAAAAGGTTCCTTGGACTTTTGTGAATAACAATTTCCAGAAAACAACAACTTTGGACAAACATTTGAACAAACACTTGCTGAACGAGCAAAGAAACCTCACTAACTCTCTTACCTCCCTTACCCTTAACACTAAATGAGTGGTAATTTCATCTAAAATATCCAAACTGCCAGGATTTAAGAACAGAGATGACTGCTCCAAAGCAAAGGTGGAAGGGAAAAGGTGAAGCTTACACCTTAATGTATTGGCACCATGAGATCTTTTGCATCCCAACAGACCTTCCTCCTTTGGAGCCTTCGCAAGGCAGGGTGCGAACATCCCAGTTTGGGGAGACACCAAGAGGGGGATTAACATGACGTGAGAACAAGTGGACGTTGCATATACACTAACTTCTATGTCTTTTTCAGGTGGGCACATTCCAAATTCATCTGCATTGCAGTGCTGGAAGGAAGATGCAAAACCTATGTAAGGGGTTTTATTTGACTTAACTAAAGCTGGTAATTTATGATATCAGCCTCTGGTATATGACATGATTACCTAGCCTTTCCTCTTCTGATGTCAGAGAAAAACTATCTGGATGGATTTTAAATTATATTACTCAAAATAAAGTAAAATGGAAACATGAAAACAACCTTAGATAAATTGCTCCAATGGCCAGCTAAACTTGACAGCACAGGAAATAGTGTACAGCCAGTTTTGGTTCTCTGTCCCACTGCCTCAGAGCATCTTTCTTGCACACTCTATCTTCTAATTTTCAAATGCACATTTTCATTATTTACAGAAAAACAACATTAAAATAAAAAAACCCCACAGCTTCTCCTAGAAAAGAGTTGAGGACTGGAACTGGATTAAAAGGATTGGCAGAGCTGCTTGCAAAGAGCTCTCCTGACCTATACTCATAACTGTTTTCTCAGAAGCCAGTTTTTCTTTTTTTTTCCTTAAAAAAAATCCTAAATAAATATGTGCTATTATATTTAAATTACACAATAATCTGTTGCCTTTTATACATCCATGTTTTGCTTTTAAATACACAAATAAATGGCTACTTCAAAAGCACTATAGTTTATCATTTTGGTAAGGCTTCAATAAAATTATATTAACTTACCTGAACATCTGCATTACCTAAAGTGAGCTGTAACTATATCCTCTTAATATTAAAAGCAAAGCAGCAGCTTCTTTTGTGAGGCAGTAAATTAAAGTTAGTTCCAGCCCTTCTCAGTTCAGGTTTTTCAGAGCATGTGCTCCCCTTGACAGTCTACTCCGTGTTTACTGTTATGCTCCAGAAACTATACATATACCTTCGCTTTACTGTCTCCCAGATCTGTGGCTAATTATATCTATTCATCTCGTTGTCTCTTGCCATCATCTTCTACCTTCTGGTTTCTAGTGAAGCAACTTTCTCAGAAATCTTCACTGCATGAAACATGTTCTTAGAATAATAATCCCGAAGTTTCTTTTTCTCTTTTTCCTCCATTTTTTTCACAGCTCCCATGACTACCATGTTTGAACAGGCCTTCCAAAAAGCAACACTGTATGTTTTCATTGTGGACACATTAAAAGTCAATTGTTAGCACAATTTGTTGAAAATGTCTGTACCGTGACCATATGGATTACTTTACACTCATGTCATGATTTCTTTGACTCTCAAGAGTACTTCAAAGCACTTTACATAGGAAGACTGTTATGATTATTTTACTGCTGCTGTACTGGCCAATTGCAGCTATATGTATCTAGATGCTTAACTGGAACCCAAAACTTTTAATAAAAGTATTTCACCAATCTTCCTGAAGTAAGCTCTGTCACATTAAAAAAAATAAATATAGAAATTAGCTGTACAAGTCCCCTGCTGAAAAAATTCAAAATAATTATGGCTTCAATAAGGCACTTGATTTTCAGGTGTGCTGTGTGCTCAGAATATCCCCACAGTGTTATGGAAAATAGAAATTACTCAGGATATTTGAGAATTCATGGATATAAGGTACTTCTTTTTTTTTTTTTTAATCTTAACTTTCTTTTTTTGATGGCTTCAAAAATACCTTCAAAAATTCCTTCCAAAGGTCTATTGTTGCAACTTACCTTTGCTGTAAACTTATTTAATTTTTACATTTTAATCAATATTGATCATTATGTAAAACTACAAGCACTATTTAAATCTACAACTACTACCACAATGAATGTATATAAAATATAAGTTTGTTAGCAAATATTTTGAGTTAAAGGATGCCCTGTACTTCTCACATTGTAATTAAAACACTTGATTTAAAACAAAAGACATACAGACATCTTTTCTTGAAATTCAATAGCAAGAACAAGATTGCTGCTTGTTCCATTTTCTGTACAATTCCTGTCCCTTTAACTCTCTTCTTCTCAGCACTTGCTTTCTACCCTATGCGAAAGCAGATTTTCACTAACGCTGCCCCAAAGGCTTACGAGAGTTTTTACTGACCAATTGTTGCTTTCACAGCTTCTGCTCCTCGCTTAAGTCCCCGCAGAGACATGTGGTGACTAATTTAAATACCCCCCTGTTCCCAGTGAAAATTGAGAAATACAGTTTCAGGATTCTGTAGCCTTTTCGGTACAGCCATCAGGCTTGCCCTTGCTCCTAAATAATAATTGTGGTATTGTCCTCTTGATGCTGTAAGTACGTAATTTCCTCTTAAAGCCAGAAAAAACCAAACACAGGTAGCAGAGGGTACTTCCAGCTGGAGAACCAAAAGACACTGGAGGAAACCTTGGCTCTGCTGAGCACAACAACAGAAGCTGCTCTATTTAACCCTATAACCCATTTCCAGTGACGGCCAAAATCAAAATCAAAGTCTATGAATAAGGTAAGCATATAGGGAGACACCTGTAACACTTAGTCGGTCCTTGCATTTCTGCAGCGTACAGATTTCCTGATTCAGGGATGACACCTCTGCATTTAGGAACTCTTGATGGCATTTATTTCATAAACTTTTGGGATTGCCCCTTGCACTCTTGTACAGTTTTGGTATCCACAATGGCCTACAGCAAACAGTTTCACAAGTTACACAGTAATCCACAAAGGACAACCTCTTTCTTTTTTTATGATGATGTTTTATTTGATTTTTTCTATATTGATCTTCTGTTTGTTTGGGGGCTTTTTGTTTGTTTTTATGTTTTTTTTAATCTGTAAATTCCACTGAGGCTCCTACTGCCAGTGAAGTCAGTGGTATCCCCTTTCCCCCTGCCCTGGAGGAAGGATGATTGGGATCCTCCCAAGAACTGGACGTAAGCTCCACCACGGCCAAGGGACGGCAACGTTTCAAGAAGAGCGTGTTCAGCTCTGCCAGAAACTTCTGGTTATGGGCAAAGAGCAACAGAAGCCGAGGGCTTGACTTCATTAGCCAGCTGACACAAAAATTACAGGCCCGTTTCGTCTTCCTGAAGAATTTAAATCAGATTGAGGCGGGTGAGTACCCTGCCTTCAGCTAGGTGCCCTCTGCCACCAACCCCGGTGCCACACGCTCAGCGGCTCGCTGTGTCCCACGGGGGAGCACGGGCACTCCTCCACACACCGACACACACCCCCTCCCCGGCTTATCAGGTCCCATCCTGGCTCCCTGGCCGCCCACGCCGCACAAACCTCTGAAGAAAATCGGGGTACATTCAGAGACAGTGAATACTGAGCTCTTGCAGAGCTGGGGTGCAAGGATGTTGCCCATCAAAGAACCAAGACTTTGGGCTCACTGATGAAGCACAGTGTTGGCTTCTTTTGGGTTTTTTTTCTTTCTTTCTTCTTATTTTTTGAAGATGGACCCACTGAAGACCACATATCCTGTGGTACCCAACTTGCAGGCATTTACCGATGAAAAATCACTTATGCCAGTTTAGGTGTAATCAGTGTTTAAAGGTCCCAGAATGCCCCAAATTACCCACAGGACATTCAAATTATATTGAAGAAGATTTTCAGAGGAAACCGAGCATATTACTGCAATGTAAGAAAATGTTCAAGGCACTGATTGCATATTCTAATGCATATTATTTTTACTGGACTTAAAAAAGTAAATTTATTTCTATTATCCTTGTTTGGTAAATCCCATTGCACTTTACAGACAAAGAGACTGGGTCATGGAAGGATTCAGTAATGGAAATAAAAATTGATCTCAAAAGTTCTGATGTTAATTTTCGTAGTTATCAGACTGCTGAGAACTCAAAAGGGAAAAAGTACTGACAAGTGAAAAATGACAAATAGTTCTTCATTCTAGTTAAGGGGAGATAACTCGTATGTCAAGGACTGTAACTCCCACTGAGCTCCCTTTGAGAAAAGCTCTTAACAGTGGGTGTTTGGATCATTTTTAATTAAAATGTGAATTTTCTTTGTAGCCCTGGTCTGACTTCATGATTGGTTTTGCTTCTTACAATCACTGGCATTCAACACACAGGCAAGGTCCTTCCACCAAATGTGATGCGTGCCCATTTATTTTAAAAAGATTTCTTAAAGAACAGACTAGAATCTCACACTGAGTTGTTTATGACGTCCATTCTTAGTCAGGAAGTCAGGTGGATGTTATTTCATGTTGCTGAAAGGCTGTCTACACACAATGTCTGATTGTTTTACTAACTGAATTCTCAAAAATCCACTCAGTTGTTCAAATGTTGGTTTACTGTTGTATTGAATATTTATCCTAGAAGGGAGAAAATTATATTCTAGCAGTGCGTAGGCATAAGAATAATAAAGTATCTGACAGCAAATCAATGAGTTATCTGTCTCATACTACGAAAAGCAATACCTGATTGCTTGAAAACTCTTACAACTCTTGCAGTGCTATTTTTTCCTTGCATATAAAAATAGTCTCTCATTTTAGAATATTCAGATGTTTCAACCACTAATGTCCATACCTGGCACATCAAGAAGACTGCTAAGAAAAGCATAAGAGAAAGCTCAGAAGCCTGCCTATGATGTACTTGTCCGGATTTAAAATTAATGCAATTACATAAACTGGTGAATTTACTCGTCTTTCATCAGCATCAGAGCAGAACTGGACCCCACGACTGGTCCGGTGTGCTCAGAAACACCACCAGCAGCACAGCACAGCAGCATTTCTCACCAGTGCAAAGCAGCTCATCACCCATCACCTATCAGCTGTTCTCAGAAGTTACAGTGACATTGAGCCTCATAAAAAATATCTAAACAGGCATCACGCCTGAAGAGAGATACAGCTGAGAAGAGCGGGAAGCAGGCGGCTCCTCTTTATTCCACAGGCTATTGACTGGGATCAGCGTGTCAAGCTCATGTCTCCTGTTTCTGCTGCAAACCAGCAGACATTCATGATAACCACTTTGCTCAAGTGAATCTGTCCTGTACATTGTCAACTGACAGCACCCTAGCATCACTGGGTCTAACATTCAATATAATTACAAAACCAGGGATGCATACTGGCATTGCTCTAAAATAGTCTCATGTGGAGCTTTCCTCCTATGAATCAAATTAAACTTTTATTAATCTTTCAGGAATTGGAATAATTTTGGGTGTCATTGAAGACTATAAATTTATCGAAGCCCTTAAAAACAATTCAGACTAGCTTCTGATTTTGCATGGTCCTGAAATATAAAAACCTGAGTTTGCACTACAAAACATATTTCCATTTTGTTGTTTCAAGTTTATTGGTCATAAATGTCAGATACACACACTCCATCTCAGTCAGACCCCCCCAAATTATTTTTATATAATTGGTTTATAATAAATCACTGAGTCTGAAAATAACATCTTGTACTAATGGTCTATAGTTGAATCTGAATCTATTTTAGAGAGTAGCATAATCTGTAATGACATGGTCACGCATTTAATGTCAAAAATATTATTTGAACTTTTGCTGGATCCCCCAAAGTATTTATCAGTTTGCAAAAACAAGCTCTCATAAAGAAAAATCTTCCTAGATTCACCTCTTCTGTGGTGCAGGGAAATTTTCCAGATGAGATAAGAGAGACAGAG
Organism: Anarhynchus alexandrinus; assembly: GCA_008711295.1. NCBI lineage: Eukaryota > Metazoa > Chordata > Aves > Charadriiformes > Charadriidae > Anarhynchus > Anarhynchus alexandrinus. The sequence goes on along the minus strand of VUYV01000086.1, from coordinate 946,619 downwards.
AGAGAGATTGAGGTGCTAGAGTCCTTTGCAACATATCATCTGTGAAATTATGACTTAGTATTAACCGTGATCTTACTGTCATAAACAGTGTGCAGATCCACTGGGTCAAATAACTTCACTCCTCAATTCACTTTTGGATTCTTGTCATGTGGTAATTAGCAAACTAAAGGTATTATCTATTTTTTACAGTGAACCAACTAACCCCCTCCAAGACCAAAACCCAGTCACCATCCTTGGTACACTTCACTTAGACGGAGAGCTTCCTATTGGAAGTACAGATGTGGCTCCCTTGCTCTACACACCGCGCTTTGACATTCTGTCATCAGACCTTGAACCACTGCCCTTCTCGGGCCACATAGACCAGACACCTATAGAAATGGAGAGATGGCTATAGGGGAACTCACAGAAAATACGAACAGGCTAACAAGTGCTTCCCCTTTTACCTATTGTGTTGAACTCCTGTGCCCTCGCTCATAGTTTTACAGATATTTTTGGACAAGGAACACCAATAATTGCTAGATTTGACTGACATGCAATCACTAAAAAAATTGACTTTTTTCCTTTTGATATTTTTATTCACAGTAAGCCCTCTGGAATTGCATCATGCAGGTGCAACTTTTCGCATTAAAAGATTAAATTCCTTTGCCTTAATTATTTTTCAAACCCATGGTCGTCTTGTAATTTTAAACACCTTCAAATACAATGTGTAACTACACACGAAGGTGGTCCTGTGAGATCTAGCAGCTGGGGGGCAGACCCAGATACTTTTTGAAAAGGTCATGCCACTTCTTCTGGCGAATGTACAGCTGATTATTAATCTTTTGCACCAGGCACGTAACTTCCGTGATACAAACTATCCCCCAGTGTATTTACATGGCTTCTTCTTACAGTCATCCTGGGATCCATTTCTGTCCAACCACCTGAAAAGAAAATAGGAGCTACTTCCAGCTATTGTAAAAATTACCATGTAAAACACGTTCTGTCTTTGTTTTGTTTTTACCTTCCTATTTGTGTCAGGGTCAATACTGTGAAGCACAAAAGACTTTTGCTTTAGTATATGAAAATCTTTTCTTTGGTGATCATTTGTACTTCTTGCACAAACGAGTCTGTAATCTGTATTCCCTTTGAAGAGTTTATCTTCAATGCATCCTCACATTCCCCTCTCATTCAGCATTTTCTTGGCTTTCACGGATTATAAACCACAGAGATCAAGCGACTCCAAAGGAGACACTCTGTTCTTTCCCCATGCAGGGTGTACCACTTGTGCTTTGGATCGTGATGACATTACAGATAGTGCCTCTAGATCTGGCTCTGCTTCATGATGCCGATGCATTGACCCACATGCTTCCAACTTCATTTACAAGTGTTCTTCAAGTAGAAGCGGGAAAAAAAAATCAAAGTACTTTTTCAATATTTTTTAGTGAATTAATTACTACGCATCACTTTGAGAACTCTCGCTTTTAATACAAAGTATTAAAAGCTGTCAGCATTGACTGACTCTTAATAAGAATACAATACATGAAATAGCGATGTAACACCAGAATTTTTTCAGCCACTTTTTCAGTATACAAATATGCCGGTACTTGTCCAACTGTATGTACCTGATGATACAACATGATTTAGCCTTGCTCTCTTTCCTTCCCATTCATGTATGTCTGATTTTTAAGAGCTAACAACATCACATGCAGCATTGCTAATTTTTTGATTGGTCTGAAATGATTTCTTTTTGTTTAGACTCTTTTATCTTCCTGTTAGGGACTAGTCTGATCTGTGCTATTTAAAAGAAAAGCTTTTTCAGGAAAACTGTTAAAAACAAACAGTATTTGTTCAATGTCTGTGGTTCACTTAAATAACACGACAAAACATGTTCTCATTATAAATTGTGATACAAATGTGCAGACTTCTAACATCACTTTAAATAACAGAGAGATATTATCCTAATTTTTTCTTCATAAAGCATTTCCACTGATAAATTGTATTACTGAGTTTAAGCCACACATGCTTTTTCTTTATTGAAATATCTGCCACCATGAAAGCATTGATTATCCAGTCAGTTGAGGGGGTGGGAATACAAAAAAGCAGTTTTTCTTCCAAAGAATAAAGGGTGAAATTTTCAATATTGAGATTTCAAGATCCAATTAAATCTAAGCTTATGAGCAACAAAAGAGACTCAAAAATTCTATTACTACCATAATACCAGAGGAAAAAAAAAAACAAACTAAGAAGGTTCTAACAGTAATGTAATTGCAGGACTGAAGAAAACCGTTCTATTAGCCTGACTGTGAAAATCAATCATCGGCATCATGTACAAACTAAGCTGAATGAACTCCATTTAGTATTCACTTTAATGACAGTTCTACACCAGGTCTTCAGGCTATGAGCTCCCTAATATATAACCACCTCTTTCACCAATAATGCTTGCTTTATGAATAGCACAATAGGTATATCTCCACTAATCGACAGAGGCACAGGCACTTTTTCATTGTTTTCTTACCTCTCCAGCACATTAAATAACATGAACGAGCTACCAGAACAATCGCGGATCTATTTGTATAGGAAGGTTGCTTCATCCCCTGCCATGCCACGGTTTTTATTGCATATAAAACATCATTGGGAAACAAAGACATTTATTTTCTTGCTCATTTCTTCATTAGCCATTTTTCCTCGGAGGAAATGTGTTTCTGTCCTTACTATCGATTTCAACTGATGTTCACCTGTGGAAGACCTGCAGAATGTAACCTATGCATTATTTTTGAAGAGGCCCTCAGTCAACTGCCCAGAGAAGCTGTTAAAATTGGCAGATAATAACAAAAATAGTATTTGAACATAGTGTTTTGGTGCTGCCACAATCAATGACGTGGTCAGGAACCTATTGATCTTCTTGAATTGCCCAGTCCTGAATTAATAAACTTCTGCCAAGTGCATTCTTCAATCGGGATTGCTCTATGCCCATCATATAGTTAACATTCCAATGGATATACTCCACATAAATGAGAGCCAGGTGACAGCTTCACCTCTGTGATATATCTGGGAAAAAAAAAAAAACACAAAAAAACCAACCCAGAAGAGCAACACACTGTCTGAAAGCACTAGGAACTAAAGAATATTTGTCCTTTTCTTTTCTCCCTCACCACAGTAAGCTCCACCTCCTTCTCTATGTCCACTAGCAAGGAAGACCCGTGCTGCAACGATCACAAAATTACACAGCCATGCACTGTCAAGCTGAATTCTCTTGAATATTGCATCAAGAAAATAAATTTTACGTGTTCTCCTTTGCTTTACCACTGATTTTCCCCCAGGTTTGTGAATTCGTCTGTGAGATTTACAGTTCTGAGGAGAAGGATCTGGGGGTCCTGGTAGACAGTGAATTATCCATGAGCCAGAAATGCGCCCTTGTCACCAGGAAGGCCAATGGAATCCTGGGCTGCATAGGGAAGAGTGTGTCCAGTAGGTCGAGGGAGGTCATTCTCCCCCTCTACTCAGCACTGGTGAGGCCACAACTGGAATACTGTGTCCAGTTCTGGGCTCCCCAGTTCAAGAGGGACAGGGAACTGCTGGAGAGAGTCCAGCGTAGGGCAACTAAGATGATCGAGGGATTGGAGCATCTCCCTTATGAGGAAAGGCTGAGAGAGCTGGGACTCTTTAGCCTGGAGAAGAGAAGGCTGAGGGGAGACCTTATTATGGCATACAAGTATCTAAAGGGTGGGTTGAAGGAGGATGGAGTCAGACTCTTTTCAGTGGTTCCCACTGACAGGACGAGGGGCAGTGGGCACAAGTTGGAACATAGGAAGTTCCATCCAAATACAAGGAAAAATTTCTTTATGGTTAGGGTGCCAGAGCACTGGAACAGGCTGCCCAGGGAGGCTGTGGAGTCCCCTTCCCTGGAGATTTTCAAGACCCGCCTGGATGGAGTCCTGAGTAATGTGCTCTGGGCAATCCTGCTTTGGCAGGGGAGTTGGACTAGATGATCTCTAGAGATCCCTTCCAACTCTGAAAATTATGTGATTCTGTGATTTCTACTGTCCTTTAAGCTCAGGTGGAAATTAGCTAAGGGGCTCCAAACAGAGACAAAAGGAGAAGACTGTGTGATCGCACAACCCTCCTTTCACAGTTCTCTAAAATCAGGTTATCTTAAAACAAACCCACCATGATTGTACTACAAAGAAGCAACAAATGCATCGCCAGGATTTTTTTGAAGATGGTTATCTGAGGCTTCTAACATACACAAAAAATACTGTTGGTACTAACATCCCAAGAATATTGTGAAAGAATCTCTGTCTAGATACTGATTTGCAATTCTTTGTTATTTGTAGTAAAACAAAGGAACAAATTAGCTAACTGATGTGTAATAACATCCGACAGTTATCCCAAACAGCTAAATAGTGCACTGTGGGTATTACTCAAAGATGTGGGTCAGAAAAAACTTTAAGAATAAATGTGAGTTAGTCTTTGAGTGGCCTAAAAGAGAAACAGATATTAACCATAAACTGAATGTTTCCCATTATCTTTACTTGCCTTAGTCTTCATACACTACCAAAGTCAAGAATATGACAGCAGAGATTTAATTTTTTTTGTTCCTTATGCGACAGTTGAATGAAAAATCTCTAGAAACAACATTTACAAGCAGAAATACAGTTTGCTTATCCAAATTATTCTCACGGTAGAACACAATTAACAAGTTTCTTTAACCCTGCAGCAATATTTTGCATGTGTTATACTCTTAGAGTCAATTTGCTCTCTTGCCTTTGCCAACATGGTGTGCTAACAGACCACACAGTCAAGCAGCGTGCCTTAAGTGATAAGATAAACGATAGTTTTTATTTACAAGTATCAAGTGTAATTGGTAAATAGGATGAATAACAGTTTATCCTTAGACGTATGGAAAGTAAACAGTGCAGTATCTCCAGCAGAGAAGAACCGAGAACACTCAGCAGTGCAACGTGGGCAGTGGGTTAACTTTACATATGTAACTTGTGATCACTGCCTTAAAGACGGAATGTCTGGTCACAGATCTTCTGATGTACAGGCCTTTGCCTGAAGACACTGATAAAATAGGTTTTAAAAGGACAAAATACTTTTTTTCCTCAGGAGGTAGACCTAATGCCTCATTAGACATTCCCTTGACTTATTTTGTGTTTTCAGATTTTTAATACTTGATTATACTCCTATGAAGAGAGGCTGAGAGAGTTGGGGCTGTTCAGCCTGGAGAAGAGAAGGCTCCGGGGAGATCTTCTTGCAGCCTTCCAGTACCTAAAGGGGGCCTACAGGAGAGCTGGGGAAGGACTTTTTACAAGGGCATGTAGTGATAGGACGAGGGGGAATGGCTTCAAACTGGAAGAGGGCAGGTTTAGATCGAACATTAGGAAGAAATTTTTCACTCTGAGGGTGGTAAGGCACTGGAACAGGTTGCCCAGAGAGGTTGTTGAGGCCCCATCCCTGGAGGTGTTCAAGGCCAGGCTGGACGTGGCCTTGGGCAACCTGGTCTAGTGGGAGGTGTCCCTGCAGGGGGGCAGGGGGGTTGGAACTCGATGATCTTCAAGGTCCTTTCCAACCTAAACCATTCTATGATTCTATGATTATTTTCAAAGGTCTTGGGTGGAATGAATATAATTGCAATTAAATCCTCTCCACATGCTTTGAGATCTGCTAACTGAACATTCTGGGTAAGAGCTGAATGTTACTAAGTACTCTGATTCTAAAACCAGGAAAAAAAAATAAACAAGCATTGTTTAATTTTCATTGCAGCATAGGGATAACTACTTCTTCAGTTTCACACCTGAAATTCTTTCCCGTATATTTCATTTCCAATCAACATCTGCTGTAATAATTGATTTCCCTAAAAAGCTTTGTGTAAAGATTATTTAATGAAATAAACTAGCTAGCTAGTGGCTCAAAATATTTTGATATGGAAACTCAAGCTGTCTTTAGAAAATGAGATTTTTTTTTTAATTTTACTTTATTATTTTATCTGTTCACCAGTTTTGGCCCAAATCCACAAATCCTTTAATTGAGCTCAAAATTGCTCATTGCAAAAAAGTTATTTAACCATCCAAAAAAAGTTTGGTTTAGCTTCAGCTATTGTAACTACTTACCTTTACTAAAATTATTTTCTATTTCAATATATTTTTATGGTATAACAAAACCCAGAACACACGAGAACAGGTTTATATTAACAATTAACTATTTTCAATTAAAAAAAGGCATATCCTTATCACTAATGTAATGAGAAAGCTTACCTGTCAGAATAAAACAAAAAATAAGCTCAAAATAAGTGCCTGATAAATAATAAGATATGAATAAGAATTGTCAACATTTGCTAGAATGGGTATGTTACTTTCTGTATTTTTTAAAGAGTGTTCAAACAGGAATGTCTTCCATAAATATAACTGTCTTACACCATCGCATGAAATTTCCTAGAGTAGTAAATAAAGTAAAATTATACAAGGATCATATTGCACTCTTATCTTAAACTTTTACCATACAGTAGTAAATGTGTATGATTCTGGATGGGCAGTTCTGCCACCACTGTGAAAACCCAAATTCTTAATACAGTTCCTTTAAAAATTGTCAATAAAAAGGAATATTCAGGTCTAAATTATTTGAAAGCTGAGAATGTAAATAGTCTACTTAATTAAATAACTATTTTAAATTTCTCTCTCAAGTTATGAGAATATTTTCATCAAGGTCTATAATCTCAAATATAACAACCAGTGGTTTAGAGCTTATATTTCTCTTGACATTCTCCAATACAAATAGTCAACATCTAATCACAGATTTCCATAACACTGTTCTAAAAATTGTTTTTAATGGTGATGGCAATTATTTATTTCATGATTCATCATTCCCTAGCAATGAGAAGGAATCTCTGAAGACAGTAGCCATGGCATTAAAATTATGAACTTCTCAGCCTCCTGAGATCTTTGCGTGGCGATCCCTATACAGCCTTTCCGTGCACGTCTTGGCTGAATCACCGACATCAGAAATGACCAGGAGTGTGAAATATCTCTACTCTGTAAACACTTAAGTATGTTCTCTTTGTTTCTGCTGACTTCTTACTGCCTTCTTGCGTAATGCACTACTCCGTGTAACAATTTTTACAGTTGCAGCATTCTTGCTGCTTTTATTAGCTCAATTATGATATGAGGTATTTTTTTACATGTCTTTTTGAAAATATCCATCTTCTATTGACGAATTTATTGCTCGGCTAAAAAGAAATGAACAGAAGGATGCCATTCATCAAGAGATGATTAATTATCCAAATATATTTGACGGCTCATATTGGCTGTTTTTTCACGATAGGAACGCAGTTCAATTCAGTTTATTATGGTTTTGTTCCAAGCAGTTTTCCAGTTGTATGACTGCAATCTTCCTCAAGATACTTAAAAGAAATTGAGTTAGCAAGCTGCTTATCTGAGATAACTTTCTACAGCAATGGGAGGAAACCATACTGGCTGACCAACAGGTCTTGCTTGCATTTTCTGTGGTGCCTGGGTGGACTTTCTAACAGTGACAGGAAGGACTGTAATATATACCTCTGATCCGAGCAGAAAAGCACAAACCCTTTGTTTCAGTTTCCCAGAACAGGGGATATGAGTGATGTAGAATCCATGCATCCTCTCAGAGTAACTAATTTCACTTATGCATAAACATGAGTACTAAAATAAGACAGTCAGGCTGAAGGACAGTCTCCTGTAGGAACCTGGATTCAACACTAACACCAAAATCTCAGGACCACCTCCACCCTAGAGACATTTTGTAATCAGAAACCAGTGCGAAGCAAAATTTAACTTCTTTTAATATGTTCCCATAAAAATTCAGTTTGGAAGGGTCATCAGAGGTCTCCAGTCCAACCTCCTGCCCAAAGCCATGTCAGCCACAAGGTGAGCACTCCCAGGCCTCAAGGGTCTTTCTGTTTCTTCACTATTAATGAAGTGTTCCATTTGCTTGCTTGCAGGTATGTGACTGGTGCCATCCGAGATGTCCCACAGACCCAACCCCTTCATGGCCTCCAGCTGCTAATCCCAGAAGATTTGGATCTCCTAAACATCACCAGTGACTTTTCTAAGTGTCCAAGTTGCATCTGCAGGACTGCAAAGTGTTGCACACAATGTCCAACAACTCTGGGTATGCAACCAGACCAACTCCAAACAGTTCCAAGGATGAGCTGGGACCACTTGGTGTGCAAGGTGTGTGTGGGAAGGGCATGCGTGGAGCACCACGACTCTGCATGGGAAGCGAGAGCTCATCCGGCACTGGCAATGGCAGCGACAGCTACCTCCTTCATTTGAAAGGGTGATAAACAGTCTAATGAATAAATAAATAAATGAAATATTCTTTGTGACAAGGTGTTGTGGGGTTTTTTTTGCCAGCAGAGGACTGATTTCTAATTGGCCAGAACAATCCAGTTTCTTCTGAGAAACACATAGTATACCATACTAACAAATACCTGGATGCCTAAATATTAGAAGAGGATACCTCACTGTTCCTTATTCCTTACTCTTTATTCCTTATTAGATATACCATTTTAACAATTATATCTATTAATTATTAGATCCAATGCATGGTAGCTTCAATATCGCAAGTCGATACTTAGTTTACTGATTATAATTGCCTTCCTCACACAAAGAAGCAAATATCCTTACGTAGGTTCAACTCAATAACACATTTATTAACAATGAACTACTCTCTCAGCTCAACAAATTTGCCTTTATCCACTTTCAGGATATAACCACCATATTTATGATATATGTGCAGTGTTTCCAAAAAAAGTATTACCCGCACCTTTTAATACGATGATGCAAGCAGTTTCTGAAACACTGTAAGTGGGCTCATTACATAAAGTGCGGTAGAGAGAGCAACGGAAGAAAAATCTGTACACGTGTCTTCAATCTAACTTGCCATTCAACCAAGCAGTGTGCAAGCCCTGTCTCCATGCAGTGCTGCAGACTCCATGAACAGAGGTGTTTGGGTTTTTGTCTTCTGAATATTGATATTTTTTGATGAAGGGCGAGGGAGGTGATTCTTCCCCTCTACTCCACTCTCGTGAGACCCCACCTGGAGTACTGCATCCAGCTCTGGAGTCCCCAACAGAAGAAGGACATGGACCTGCTGGAGCGTGTCCAGAGGAGGGCCACGAGGATGATCCGAGGGCTGGAGCACCTCTCCTGTGAGGAGAGGCTGAAAGAGCTGGGGCTGTTCAGCCTGGAGAAGAGAAGGCTCTGGGGAGATCTTCTTGCGGCCTTCCAGTACCTAAAGGGTGCCTACAGGAGAGCTGGGGAAGGACTTTTTACTAGGGCATGTAGTGATGGGACGAGGGGGAATGGCTTCAAACTGGAAGAGGGCAGGTTTAGATTGAACATTAGGAAGAAGTTTTTCACTTTGCCTTTGTAAGGCACTGGAACAGGTTGCCCAGAGAGGTTGTTGAGGCCCCATCCCTGGAGGTGTTCAAGGCCAGGCTGGACGTGGCCTTGGGCAACCTGGTCTAGTGGGAGGTGTCCCTGCCTATGGCAGGGGGGTTGGAACTCGATGATCTTCAAGGTCCTTTCCAACCTATACCATTCTATGATTCTATGATATAGTTTTGTAATCCTCAGACATCTCTTCAGTGTGTAAATGATTCTGCATGAGTATTTGGAAAGAGCTGTGAAGAGTCAAGGCGAGACCAGAGGAATTTTATAAACCACTGGATGCCTCAAACAAATAAATCTGTCAGCAGGAAAAGCTGTGGGAGGGCAAAAGCAGCCTATGATAGCAGCTGAACAGTCCCTTTGTCTCAATACAATCTCCACAGATTTTTGTCCCCAACTCACATGAACAGCTTGTCTGCAGCACAGCCAAATTCTGTTCTGATTCTTATCAGTCCTTTCGACACGACAGTTACACTGACTTTTCTTAGTGCAGAAGTGATGGGGGAAAGGCTGGCGACCCTGGCACTATCACCAGGGAGAACCTGGGAAGGACTAGTAGTAAAACAGCTGGTTCTGAATTCTGCATGGAAATCTTTTTCTTTTCCAAATAGTCAGCAAATAAAATTAAAATCAGATCTTTTACCCCAAAGTATAAAAATACCCAAAGAGATGTCTGAAAAACTTGAAAAATGTCAAAAGTTTTCCTAAAAATTCTAAGAAATGTGTTTGCAAAATTTTTGTGATTCTCTCTTAGAAAAATAACTGCTAGAAGAAATAGGAGCATGTCCCTATATTTCATAATCATTTAATAAATTAATTCATGTTTTTACATTTTGAAGTGCAAATGTTTAAAAAGTAGAAGACAAGATTTTAGTTTAAAAGAGAATGACCAATTTACTTTTTATACATCCAAATTTTCTTCCACAGATAATTTCAAAATTTCCCAATAATCTCAATTTTAAAAAAAAGAAAAATAAATTGGGGATTTTCTAATGATCTCTGGTTAACTTTAGGCAGTAATTAGTAGCACTACGTAGAAAAGGAATATAGTCAATTTTATTTTCCTCTCAGAGTATTTTATTTAAACAATTTGTAATCTATTACTACTCCACATTTTTTACATCTTTTTATAATATCATTATTCTCAGTAGAAAGTCACTTCCAATGTATGCTTTTTGAAACCTTTATACTCAGTGAGCCAAAAAATAATGCATGTTACACTGTATTTTTTCCTAAAACAATAACAACCAATTAGGAAAATGCACCAGTATTTGTGCATGTCAAGAAGGGAGAAGTATTTAATTTCTCACAGTATAATAATGCTAACGTTTTCAATTTAATTTAATTTAAAGTAAATTATAGTTCAGCTCTCTAATGTCATTGTTTTACTTAATGGCCTTAATTCAAGCCTGATGTTCAGATTAGCAGCTTTGATTATTCTGTTTATATCAGCAACTGCTTCAGTTTACATACAAAGGACTCCAAAGCTTGGGGAAATAAAGTCTGTGATTCACTAGACTTATCACGTTAGATTATTATAAATAGGGAAATGATGTCATTAGCATCAAAGAAAAAGAACACATATTTAAATACACAGCAGATGCAAAAGATAAAGACTGCAGTCCAAAAATAATTTGCTTTGGAATATCTGTTTAAAGAAGAAACAATCTGAGAAGGTTTCTAGTTTCTTGCTTTGTTTTCCATCAAGCTTCATGAACTTGTGTATTCAGAACTGAAGCATCTTTTTAAAGTTTTTCGGTTGACCGTAACACCAAAATAAGAAAACTAACCTGAACATACTCTAGAAAATCCTTGTCTGTTTCTTTTTTGCCTAGTAGACAACTTTTTTTTCTATGCACCAACACCCACACACTTCTGTTCATTGCCTTCATTCTTAATAGCCGCCTTACACCAAAACTTCAGGACTTAGCTTATATAAACACAACTAAAAAGTCCCAAACGTCATTACTGGTTATCGCAAGACAACTACCAATGCGTACACCCTCAGTGTCTCTAAAATGCCACGTTAAACAACCCTCACCATCCATAGAAGAGCTTTTCAAGATGCTGCTTTAGCAAAGGACCACCCACAATCTTCAGAAAAAAGTTACAGATCAGCTTGTAGCCCACTGCTGCCCAGTAGCCGAAAGGTTGCTGGTACATCCCTAAAGAAAATAAAGGGTTTCACAAATCATTAGCTTAGTACTGTTGTTAACATCATAACTAAAAATAGCGATAACGCCTAGTGAAAAGCACTGGCGGAAGTCAGGAGCTAGCAGTCATGCTGGATATCAACCTTTAATGTCCTGGGTACTGCTACTAATCCTCTGATCCTATTTTAAGCAGCAGTGCAGAGTCACTGGCTTTTTTTCTCCTTGGAGTTGTAATCAAAAGTCAGTCCATTTCTGACCAGTCTTTGGAGGTTATCAGACTACCATGTTCCTGTCACAATTACTACTTCTAATCCTCTAGATAACACCCCAGCAACTGCAAGTCAGATTCGGGAGTATATATGCGAATGAACTGACACCATCAACTTGAACAGTCAATCGGGACAAATCATTCGAGGACTGGTATGTTCTTTTTAAAATTATATTTGTTTGGTTTCGACAGAAGGTCCCAGTTATACTGGTTTATTGTAATGGGATTATAAAATCATTTAGCAAATGGCCTTACCGAGACACCTGCAGCAGAATCCACACCGTGCAAGTCAAGAGATCATTTTCTTGACTGGTATGTATTGCCTAGAAAGCCAAAAATGAACCTGGCTTTTGAAATGTCCATCAGAAGTGTCTGGACAGTTTACAATGGAATTCAAACTCACACCTTTTTGTGGAAACGAGGGGTTAGCTTTATACTGAATATGACACATTAGGAGTTGCCTGAGTGGGTGATGCAGTACCTCTCACGGGAGACAAAAGCTGAGGCTACAAGGCTGACATGCATGTAGTTTGAACATAGAGAAATAAAAACCCCAGAAAGATATTTATCATTAATATGATTGTCTGTGGTTTTTTGCATCATCTGCTTTTACGGGTTGCTGTATGGTAAATCATGTTCGTAAACCACTTATTTGAACATGGACTTCCCTCTAATTGTAAAAAAAAAGCTAAAGAAAGCTAGATGCAAATGTCTATAGGGTACATTTAAAGCAGAAAAGTCTTCAGACCTCTCCAAAGTACAAAAGAAGATATAAAGGTACACCTAGGGCTCATCTCCTTTGTGAGGCGAGTCAAGAGAGAACAGAGCAGTGACTTCTCACAGTGGTGTTCTCTCAAGTGCAAAAAAATAGAACATAAACAGGAAAAGATTACAGACATAGGAGGAGGTATTACCTGGCAGAGGTAAAGGGCAACAGAAGAAAAACATTAAAAGCAAATGAGACGTTTCTATTTCTAAAATTCAGGTAGAACTCACTGAAGCATACACAAAACAACAAAGGGTTTAGTATGTCTGCTACTTGTTAGACTAATAAAGCTGACTTCGAAAAATCGTGTACGCATATATTTTGCAAAAGGTATTGCACTATTGATGTAGTAGGAGCAGAAGGACAGTAACCTTCATTAAAACTAGGTTACGTGGTCATCTGCACAGCTCTTGGCTGCAATGCGATGTGTGTTTTCTGCAAAAAAAGATTTCTGAGAGAGCACGACCTTTCTGAAGAATAGACTAGTATCCTGCAGAGCCAGGATCTGTGGTCAAGAATCAATACAGCCCTCTGGAGGTGTCTTGTTTGGTTTAATGGAGAGTGAGCAAAACAGCACGATGTGCGGTATAAATCCATAACGCTATTCAAATGTCATCTGAGGTGCCTTCAAGGTTAACAATCGCTGCTATCAAATAAGCTGTCAGAATGGCAGGAAGCCTTCGTTCGCTGAGAGGTCTAAGGTCTAATGTGGTAATTAAACCCAGAATACAAAACAAACTGTTCTCATACAGTGTACCAGTGTACCGGAGAATCCTAATGAATAGTTAGCATCACCGATGCTAATGGCAACGAAACCTTTAACTCTGCTCAGGCAGCTCTCCCTTCTTGTAAGCATCTGGTGCATTAAGCGCTTTCTCATGTTTCTAGGACCATTCCTTCGCAGTTTTCAAATAAAGATTCACTAAAATCAAAATAAAAAAAAATATTTCTTTTCCACTTGTCACAGCCCATATCTGGATGAAGCGCCTTCACTTTTCATCCCGCTCACTGTGCTTTAGAGGCTGTAACGCCGATACGGAGAGAAACAGCTGTTACGGAACAGATCTTCTCAATCGACTTATAACCTCTTTCGGGCCTGAGTTTAGAAATGTTGGGGCACTGTGACTCTACAGGCCCGCACAATCCTGAAGAAACCTCCAGTGCCTTCTCTACCCTGGAAATCCTACTGGTCGCTCATGGAAAGGCTATGGAATAGCTTAAAAGCTACGACTGTTCTTCCTCTACTAAAACTTTCTTGGAAAAAAACCCAAACAACACAACAAACAACAAAGCAGCATCTGCTATACAGGTGGCTGCACAGAGGAATGAGAAGATTACGAATGCGACTGCTTAGAGCATTCCCAAATTTAAAGCTGCTGGTCATAAAGAGGGATATCTTCTCTAAAGGCAATTCCTCTGCTCGAGGGAAGCCAAACGCTGCCGGCTGCCCCACAGAGGCGTATCAAAGCAAGGGCTGGCAGGAGTCCCCTCTCCCCAAACTCCAAACACCACACTCACCGAAGGGCCAGCAACAGAAGGATATGGGATATTTTGAAATGTCTGATGTTTTCAGGACAAAGTAGGCCTTTGCTGAGCCTTGTTTTACTGCCTACCATCTTTAAATGGATAAATCAGACTGGATTTCCAGAGTGCCAAAAGCCTGGCTGCAACCCCTTGCAGTACCAAGATGCATCAGACATTATTTTTTCAGAGCTGAGGCAGTGCTATTCAACGATAGTTAGAAAGAGCCTCCGACAGGATTTCTGAACCTGAGATTTGGCCTCACAGACCTAAAAATGCAGACTGTATCCAGTTACAATTAGCTTAAAAGCTTCTGCGATTGAATAATTGAGTATATCCATACTGCAAAATGAAAGAGGGCAAGGATAAAGCTTAAGCATGGGATCTCTCATCACCCACTTAATTGCTTAATTGTTAGTTCGTTCCTGGCTCTGGTCACATACAGAGGACTTGGTACAGCAATTGGTTTCAGTCACAAGACTGGTGGATGTCAGGCCACAGCCTAAAAAATACCCTGGAAATGCAGCACTCCAAGAGAAAAAGAAGAGCTTTCACATTTCTGGTCTTTGGCCTAATAAACTGTATTTGCCTTAGGTCCTAAACCAACCGCAGCATTATTAATTATTTCGTTCTTCAGGGATTTATTAAAAAAACAACAGGAAAAAATCTGCATCAGGCTGGACTAGACATTAGATTTCCTTGAAGAAAGCAAAGTCTCAAAGTTGGAGAATGTTAAGCTTTTAGAGTAAATGATTTAATAGTCTCTTAACTGTGGAATATACGGAGCAATAATTCTGACAAAAGGTGACTTATCTTTCTGGGACAGCTATCAAATTGCTTGTGCAGATTAAATACGTGCTCCAAACTGTATGCATAGAGGTACTAAAATCACAAAGTACTGCTGAAAATGTCCAAAATCATCCCTTGTGTAACTCTATTGAAGCCAGGGGAATTATGCCTGGGAGACATTCGTCACATTTATAGGCAGGTTTCAATCTCTGTGACAGCAGAACAAAGGCCCCCGGCAGCAGGAGCTCTGCCAAAAGTTCTCATGAAAAGAAAGCGCGAAGCGTAGGCACATGAGCCCCATTAGTGACTTGTTCAAGCCCCAAAAGAGACTGAACCAAAGTTGGTAGAAAACGTTCGACCTACTGCCTCTTCTCTATGTGCGCAAGTGAGATCCCTGTGCAACCCTTGGTGGGTTTTAAGGCTGCTCTCCTGGTGGCACTAAGAACCATCAGTGCAACCTGCAATATTTCCATCAACTCGATAAATGCAAATGTCATGTCTCAGATCAGATCAGCAATGTACTGGGGTGAGGAACAGAAAGAAACAACTGATAAAGACATTAAACTGTTCCAATATCTTTCATACAGTTCCCCTCCTTCATTCATTCCAGCTAGGACACATTAAATAGAAAATAAAAACTAAAAAATGGAGGGATGATTAAAATAAAGCACACATGAAATTGTTTCATACCATATATGCAATGGACTTGTAATTTCCATCTAAGATTTCTAATGATGCCTGGTTTCGAGTGATCATTAGGAAGTTAATAATCACAAAACGTGTACACATTGAGGGTTTCTTCCATTGTATGAGAAGGTACCATTCCAATGAGAGGAAATTACTTCTCAAACCAACTGATGACTTCAAAACCACATGGAAGTATGAGGACAGCAGCTACTACACTTTCTTTTCCCTTACTCTGCTCTTGCCTTAATAAAGGTGATTGCTGCTGAGCACTGACACAACTGGCCACTCTTCCAAGCTCCTTCACCTTCAAATTACTGCACTGATTGAAATTCCTAATAAGCCCTGGAGTGGAAAGGAGAAAGTAAAAGCATACAGACATACAGCTTCATCAAGAGCAATGGAGAGAACAGAACACAGGCATCATGCATTACTGTATTTAACAACACAAAAACCGGAAACTAATGGCAAAACAAGGAGGTTTTTTTTTTAAATACACCTAGGAAAATACTATAAATACAATTCAAAGGGAGAAATACTAACTAAAAAAAGATGGTTAACAAGCACAGTGGCTAATTTTCCTTTTTCCTGTCAGTCTTAAACAGCGAGAGAGGAGTTGCTGTGCTCTCCTAAAGACATTTGTCAGGAACTGATCCTTAGAAATTGGAATCTCTAGGGAGAACCCTAAGTGCAGCAAATCACTGAGTGCAAATCAGATACTTGGATAGCTCTGTAAAAAGATTATTCACTATAAATTCAGTTATGCCATGAAGCCACAAATCATGGAAGGAAGGTAACAGCAACATGACTATAAAGGACAATTGCCCATAGTTCCTGAGACAGTACACTGGGCCAAATTAGAGCAGCCCTTCCACTTATAGTTGCAAACCAAACCAAACCCACATTTCTTGACTTCTGCCAATACCACTGGTTAATGGCCCTATTTCATTGAAAAACTTTTTTGTCTGTATATTAAGCCAATAGTAGAGTGTCTGCTTCTTTTCAGACAGGGGGGGCAAACAAAATTTGGCCCAGCATGCAACAGAATATTAAAAATCACAATCTTGTGAGAGGGTCACTTCTCAAATAAAGAAATAAAGAAATGAAAATCCTGTGGTATGTTAACTCAAGACACTCTAAATAAAGACTGCTCTTCTGAAAGACAGACAGTAAATGTCAATATGCTAAGTAGATCTACTCATTAGTGTACTGGAAGAGAAAGTTGACTAAATAGTTGGAGCCTGCAGGTCATCATTTCAGTTAATGAAGTATGGAAGATTGTAAATAACTTCACATAGATTTGTACAAGTTAGGAGATTGAACAAGAAACATCCATTTCTGGTAAAGTAAATGATCATTTGTATCAGGAACAAAATGCCTAAGACTTCTAGTTTGAATTAAGACATTTAGCTAGGGTATACGTTAAGCTTATCAGTAAACAATATGTGTAAGTTTAAAAGAAAAGTGTATTTTGTGGAATTAAAAAGTAATGTTACATAATATGATTCTTTGCTATACAAAACTCTTCAGTGGGACTTCAGATTTCAACAATTTTTCAAAAATGCAGTAGAGAAGAATCCGAAATATTCAAGTTTCATATTGATTTGTTTTCCAATTTTTAACTAACAAATCTTTCACTGACATTGTTTGCAATAGGATTTTATTGCAACAAAATCTGGATGCTGAGTCCCTTTTCTCTGTAGCTTGTTTTGGTTCTTATTTATCTGAACAGTGTAAGATAAGGCAAATCTTACCCTTATATCAAACCCTTATATCTTCTGCACTTTACGAGGAAAATCACTTTTTTTTCTGAAGTCCTCTTAAGAAAGTTTTGTCAAACATTCATCCTGGGTTAACTTGAAGCATTGTATGTCCCAGAAGGACGTCAGTCATGGAAGCTATCAACTCTGCATCAACCAAAAGAAAGATGCTTGCCAGTACTTCCAGTCTCACACTCTTGAGGAACTACATGTATTTGGAAAAGTAACAGGTAACTAAGTAGAAAAATGGTACAAGAAAAAAAAGAGTTTCAGGTAGAAAGAAATAATCTGGGATGAATGGCCCACTTCTGAGGCGATCAAGCTGTCACACGAAACATTCGGCTAAAATCTGGAAAGCTTACAAACACAGAGATTATCAGTAGGCATAAACACATTCTTCTTACTAAATTCACATAAAGGAAAACTATTCATTAAGGCATTGGATGTGTGAGGCTTTTTTTGGCTATAAACACCAATACTGCAAATGTAAGTTCCAAACATCCAGTCCATACAATGCTATCAAAGCCCCTGATGTTTCCATACTTTTAAAAAAAGAATGGATAAGAACATCACCTATATAGGTATATGGGAGTTTCAGTATTTAACTACAACAATTACTTTTTATTATCTCAGCGAATGTAAAAACCCCACGCTGTTAAAGCAGCTACTCCTATATCATGAGTTATTTTACTAATACTCGGAGGGATCTAGCTAGGTCAGAAGACTCGTACTTCTCTACCTTGGAGAATTCAAACACAAAGATGATGCAGCGCAGTCTTAGCATTACAGTCTCTGAGGCACACGTTTTAATAGATACCTAGTCTAAAACCACTTCTATTCTTTCTCTGCGGCGAAAAAGAAAATACAAGATTTAATATTTACATTTAAGCATGAAGATCTTAGATGCCTGATCTGTCTGTTAGAAATGCCTGTCTCCCTCAGCTATTATTAAGGAAGCCTAGGGCAAATAACCTGCTAGTTTAGGAACAGCAAGAATATCCCCAAAGCTAGGTGTGACGAAAATTGCTACTAGGACAACAAACAGAGGAGAAAGGTAAGTAAGCTAAGTCACATATTTTCAAGGCTTATCTCTAGGTATTCTGAACTCCAATACCACTTATGATCTAGGGAGTCTCCCACATTGTTTTATCTTGGTGGGTGATCCTGCATTTACGACAAGTAATCCAAGGACTTAGAACCTGTTGCCTAGAAGTCCCATCGTGGCATGTTTTACAAATACACACTGCACATAGCAGTACAGAAAGGTGTAAAAGGTATCGGAAAGCAGGATTTAGAAACTAGCAGAAACAATTGAGCATTCAACAACAGGGGAAAGAAATTAGGGAGCGAGAATATTCTTCCCCAAACCAGGCTTTAGACAAAATTACTCTAACATTCAGCTCTTACACTGACTGCTACAGCAACTAGTACTTCAGATTGAACAGGAATATATCCATCTCTTCCTATTTTTGCTGTCAAGTAATCAAAGTTCTGGTTTCTTTCCTAATTAAATGGGTGCATACAGGTTGCAAGCCAGGACAGACCAAATTGTGCCCTCAGTGTAGCCTGCAGAGAAGAAAAGAATCCCAGACAGATTGCTCATGGCATGCATTGCCATCAATATCACCTTGAGGCTGCCCTTCAATCTATATGTTCCCGGAGCCTCCTAGTGCTACCCATGGCATGACTAAAACCTGTTGCTCTCATGCCCATCTATCAAATGCAGCGAGAGCATGGTCATAGCCTTCTGGTAGGCTTTCACGGGAATTGCAGAAAACAATCACTTAGATGAAGGTTACACATGGTTGTGTGGCAACGAGTAAAAGCACCCTTGCTTCTAAGGTGGCTTACGCCAGAGAAAGCTTGGCTGGGACACTGGAACTGAGGCAGGGTCAGTAGGGATGGCAGGTCTGGAAAAGGAACATTGCTTCCCTCTCCAACTAAGCAAGTTTTAGCTGAAAAATTTGAGAGACACATTAAATATGGAGGTCTACGGTGCCATTTTTGCAAAGTCACTGCTGAGGTCAAAGTCATACTTTCAATAATCTTGACTGTGCTCTGTCCTTTGTGTCATTACTATGCAGTTCTTTTTCACCCTGGTGTATTACCACTCTTTCTCTCTACGATCTGGGATGCTTCAAGGAGAGCTGGAACCTCCCTATCTCCCTAATGTATCACTGTATGGATAAAACGTTAAGAAAGAAAACACTGGGATTCAGGAGTGGGGGAGGCTGTCCCACCGATTTGATAGACTCAAAAGGTTAATCTTCAGCTACATCTTGTTCATTAGTCTAAATACACATTTAAAACATCAACGTGCTTAAAAGTACTTTGTCAGTACCCATTAAGAATGTGCATTGCATATTTCAGACATGTCTTGATGGTAATAGGCACGGAAAAGCAGGCACTGTTCATCTTTTTAATGAGTGGGTTTCCCTCTGAGTGCACTATGAAGCTATGATGCACCATAAAGTGACACTGGTATGCCCGGTGGACATGCAAGAGCAACCCATTCTGTGAAAATCAGGCAATTAAAAGGCATAATGTGTGAGCATGACTTCAAAGCAGCTATTCTTTCAGGTCTTGATTGCAAATCCTACTTCTTCACACTGATATAAGGGAGGTGAGAAGGTCTAAGAGGACCTTTCTGATACTGGCCACCTACGCTGGAATGTGGACAGCTGAAAAAGAGGAGCCACTGTAAGGTTATTGTTCCACCTCTAATACACGATATGCTTTTTCACATCATTCTGCTAATGCAGCCACACTGTGCAAGTAAATATCCTGCAGCAGATAGATTAATTGCATCTGCCAGTTAAGGACAAACCTATGTCTATACTGCTAATCATCCCTGGGCTCCAGGCCATACAGTGAATAACCTCCCTCTCAGTCGGACCAGCAGTACAGTGGCCTGCAGTCCAGTCCCACTCCCTCACGCAGCGTCTTTGTGGCTGCTAGACATAATTGTCTGGGTTTTTTTTAAAGCTGTTTCAGTTCAAATACCTGAAGAAACAGGAAGGCTGTCGTGCAATCTGTCAGCGAGGAGTGGTGTGTACACAGCACGCTGCTCAGGGAACGAAGGATATGGCATCAGAACATATGGTGTGTTTGAAAGTACACGGCCCCTTGGGAGAGCGTAGAGGACTGGAGGGCAGAAGAAACCAAGCCTGGCATGGTCCTGGCTGAGGAACGATTTCTCGTCAGAATGAAGCATCTCCTGAACTGCAGCTGGGTTCACCTTGGAGGGAGGCAACACTGTGGTTTGCTTCACTGGAGAGCTTGGGAATTAACTAACGTATCTACCCCTTCACAAAGAAGCAGCTGATTTGTTTGACATTGCCATCACATACAAAGCATCCTTTTCTGCCGAAGCTGCAGGAACTGGTTGTGTAAGTATCCATCTGGTATGCCACCAGTTCTGTAAAAAGTGAAGGTAGGAGTAGAGGGTAGCGCAGCTAAGGACAGGGCCAGCAGCAGGGGAATGGTGCCCACGGCAGTTAAGATTGTGGTTGCTGGTAATGATGGAGATGAGCTTCACCTGACAGCTCTTCTAACACTGCTCACACTGAGGAAGTGCAGTCTCCTGTTGCTCTTCACCATGCCAGATGGGAGTGAGTACTGTGAGGATGGGAGTGCGTAAAGTAGTCCTCCCCTGCAGGTAGCAGCCTAACTGGGAAGTATGGCTGTGAAGGTTCAGGACTGTTTATTTAAAAACATAAAGACCGTGATGGCAGTTCTGTGCCTCTAACGGGGATATTGCATACTCCCAGCTCTTGCACAATGGGCGATAACACATAAGCAACTGGATTCTACCTTCAACGTGGGGAACGAGAGGGTTGCCAGGCTTTGAGCATGGCGGACCTTCTATATCATGCTATAAAAATACTGAAATGCAAATTAATACTCCGAACTGAAAAGAGCTTTTGCCTCCCCCCACCACCCACGTGCACACATGCTTGCACACACGTGTGACCCTCCCCCAGCCAGGCACTGTGTCACGCCACACAATCGCTCCCCTTCAGTGGAGGCTAGCGGTGACCAGCGCGGGCCAGAACGCCCTGCATCGCTCCACTGCGGAGTCGGGGAACACTTCAGGAACCCAACCGTTGAGCCTTGTAGATGTAGCCTACAATGACAGCAGAGGAATAAATGAGTATGCGAAAGGTAAGCCCAGACTCATGATGACTTGGGAGTGTCAGATACTGCTTGTTCATACGTTTAGAGGTTTCTCTTTTCTTCTTCCATTACTGATTTAATCATTTACCACTAGGCGAGCGCATTGCTCACCGAGGAATTGCTGTTCACCAGAACTAAACACAGAGGATAATAGCTACAGAGCTACATTTTCACAGCTGTTTGCTACAGAGAGTTTAGGATAGAATTAAAAAAAACCACAAACAACTTTTCCACCAATAACTGATGGTTAGCAAATGACTATTGCTTGTCTTTCAGAAGGCCATGTAATTTAAATTTCGAAATATTTAGCACCTTTGACTTTGTCCCAGCATTTTTTCTACCTTAAGCTGTACCTACTATTGCCATTCCATAAACTGACCTTTATGCTATCAATGACATCACAAGAAACCCCTGCTAGTGCCTCTCGAAATTGTTTAAAACCCTGCAGATGAAAGAAGGAAGGAAAAGCAGAAGCAAAGCAGAATGAAAATGCATGCCTTAAAAGCCAGTGGTTGAAATAAATGCTTTAAATAAAGTCGACATATTTATAAAAGGAAGCAGGCCATGCCTATGGAAATACCCAATTGAAAAGCTCATACTCTTTTTTTTTTTTTTTAATAAAGCAACTAAAAGGAAAAAATAATTAGTGCCAGAATCTTTATAATTGATTGGAAGCAGCTGATCAGTTAATAAAGTATTTGGGACTGTGTTCTTCTGTCTGGACTAGAAGATTTGGTATATCAACATTATTAAGAGTTCATGCCATAATTATGGAGCATTACTGCTCCATAGATCACAGAATCATAGACTATCTCAAGCTGGAAGAGACCCATAAGGATCATCGATTCCAACTCCCTGCTCCTCGCAGGACTACCTAAAGTTAAATCCTATAACTAAGAGCATCATCCAGACGGTCCTTGAACTCTGCCAGGCTTGGTGCCCTGACCAGTTCCCTGGGGAGCCCCAATGAACAGGAATTTTTTTGTATATCTGTAAACATTTTTTTTCAGATGAATGACAGTGCAGGCTTAGTTTAACTACAGTTTTTAGAGAATTTAGATTCATTCAGTAGTATTTCAAGAACACTGCACTTTTCAGGAGAACAAAACAGTGTTTAAATTCAGAGAGTAAGCCTGATAGTGAATGCACAGACATCCATTTAAAAATCAGTGTTTTGATAAAGTATTAAGAAGGATGGGTAAATTAGTCAGTATAATTCTGCACAGACGCACTGCAACTGTCAATTTATATTTACTTGAATAAACGTATCAATGCCACAATGAGATCCCGTAAATTTTGAATACTGAGTGGTAACCAAAGCAACATTAACTGGGGAAGAGAAATACACAGGACTCAAACTTAGCCTTAGATGGCCATGAACTTAAGGCCTTCGAACCCACCGGCTGACTTTGTATCTGAAGAAGGTTTTTTTCAGATACTTCAATATTCACTTATGTTTTTTTAATTTTCTTTCTCTGAGACATTTGCAAAAGGAACCTTGGTAAGAACACTGCATACCTATAAGGTGGCTCAAAACCCAAGGACTGATTTCACTTAGAATAAATAAAATACATTCCTCAAATACTCCCGTAACACAGTACATCCACAGGGTATGTGGATTACATAAAGTACTGGTGACATAAGCTTTGGAAATTATATCTTTACTTACAGATATACTTCACGTCTAATATACACTGCCTGTTAAAAAAAGGATCTCCCTCTCTCCCATCCTTACCCTCAAAACACAGTCGGAGCAAAATTGTTGGTTCCACTTCTTGAGTAGCACCGGTTCTTCCAGGATAAATGTCCCCTATGTTTGCAACTGGATGAACTCGATGATCTTCAAGGTCCTTTCCAACCTAAACCATTCTATGATTCTATGATTCTATGAACTTATTGCTTTCAGTATCTTCTCTAAATTAACATATCTCCTTATGCCTTTTATGTTCATATAATGCATTATTTAAAGCAAGTACCGGATTCTTCTTTTGTGTTCAAGGTGTCCGTTACACTTCAGGAAACACCAAGAGCAACAACTGCTTTCATAGCAAGTCAGATGCTTACACTGTTAAGCTAGGATGTAACACCTTAACTGCCTTAATTTGCTTTTACAAAATTTGATGACATTTTCTCTGGAGTTAAAACACTGTAAGAAAGAGTCTGTTTTACCACAACTACCTATAGTTTATAGCAGTGAAGCAAAAAAAAAAAGTCACCAGACCTTAGCTTCTGAGGAGGTGTGGATTTTACAGTTTTCTGCAAGTTTTCACTAAGACACGCTGTGGGCTGCTGGTGAAGTCACTACACAAAATAAGATTGGTTCTCCTGGGCCACACTTCTGTAAATTTTATTCCTGACAAGAGCAGCAAAGGCAACAAAGAACAGTCTAGGGAGACATACTAGGAAACAATAAACACAGTATTAAAAAGCTTGCAAAAGGAGAATTATCCACTTTGAGGCAGCACAGCCTCTGCCGTACTGCTTCCACCTTCCATTCAAAGGCAAATAAATTGTCCATGACAGCTCCTAATGGCCTCCACAGTTGTTCACTGAACTTGCCCTCAAATTACAGGGTAATAAAGGGATAACAACCCTTGACTGACTAAATGAGGAGGTGGGTCCTCCCAGTAAAAGCATGTCTTTCATTACTTGCCCTTTTCTTTTGCTCCTCCAGAGAAGTAATATCTCACAACTAGAACTAAATCTCTAACAATTAATGGACTAATATATCTTTATTCCACTTAAATCATTCCCTAGAGCATCACTGTGGTAATGTTCCAGACCTGGGTTATAGTTTGGGTTTTTAAAAGTTAGCAATGTAGTAATAACAACAACAAGCCTTACTTCAAGTAAGTATGCCAAGGTACTTAGCGTTACTATCTCTATAACATCATGCCGTCAGGTTTCTTCTTCCAGATTACTACAATTTTTACACAGCACATAATTGTATTTCTGTCAAACGCCGCTCTTCCTATTATTCTGCTTTTCGTTTGTTGAATTTTGGTCTCTCTCACAGGAGGCCACCTACATATATCCTGAAAATTTGAGAATTACTTCTGTGAATACATCTGTCCTGACCTGCTTTCAGCTTGACATCCCCACAAAGAGGAATATAATCTAAATTTAGTTGATACGAACAGACAAGAATTTGCCCGGATAACCACATTGCTACAGGTGAATTTCTGCCAAAAATAACTATTAAATTCAGATGAAAGTCTGTCTTGTTCTGTCCAATTTTCACACGTGCAAGCTTCTTTGAAGGAACTTGTGTGTAATGAAGCGAGGGGCCTGATCCTCCTAAATTCTGAGGTCAAAGATTATGTGACCGGTTTTTAAGGGTACTGATGTCCACTGCGCTTCAACACCACTTCAAAAAGGCTCTCACTCCACTGAGCACCAGACAAAAAACCCAAGAGTTATTCAAGGCAATGACACAGCTTTGAATCTCACTGGACGCAACAATATTCTTGCCTCAGCTGACTTAAACCAGTTGTCCAAAAGTGGTGCAACTCTTGTGTAAAACGGTTATTACACAACCTTATGTGGTTATTACCTTACAGCGCGTAGGAGCTGACATACTGTAAATCAAAGACAAAGCAGGCTTAAGTTAAACTCGGTAGTAGATGTAGTTCAATACAGGTTTTAAATCATTACAGATGCCTTATATGAAGAAAGAAACCTCCTTATGCACCCTTCTCCTTGATACAGAAAAAAAATGTCGATGCCCACCTCCCTCTCTCCAGGCATCCACTAGCTGTGATTTTTCTGTTTTACAGAGTTAACAGTTTGACAGGAATCTTAGAAAATGAAAGACTAAGTAGCATGATTTCTAAAATGGAAAACAACCTGAGAAATCAAAGTAATTTCTAAAATGATTTTACTAAGTAGCGCTGATACTGATTTTGTTTTCGTGTTGGTGAAGTCAACATGTTGATGTTGATTTCGTTTACCCATGGAGGTTATTGATTTTACCACATCCTCTGCATATAAATGGCAATGAGATAAATTAAAAAAGTAAATACACATTCTATCTAACAACTTCTGTGGTTAGTATGTGAACAAAGATATTTTCTATGCTTTCTACAATTGATATTCTATTACCAGTCCTGAAAGTAAAAACTAGAGCTGTTCATAGTTTGGGATGGGAAGATTTTTCCACATACATGCCTTCTTCCACCTAGACCCCTAAACTCAAGGAATTTACAAAGTTATTTCATTAAACTGGCACATGACCCACGACCCATTTATAATGTCTTCATCAACTACTTGATATGTTGTAATAATAATTCTATGAGAGCAAGCCCTTTCAATTTCCTTTTTCACTACCATTTTTTTTTTGGAGTTTATCGTCCTCCTCTTTGAAAATACCAGTGACTCCTTTTCACACAAGAGTAACAGGGCTTTTTTTATTAACATTCTGAGGAAATTGAAATTTCACGTGAAGGAATTTTTTTTCATTGGTAGATGTTGACCAACTTTGTCATTGGAGTGTGGATATATCTTTCCTCCGTGAGTTGTAAAAGAGTCTTTGACACATTTTGTAACCAGGATGGTACGATGGGACATTGCTTTCTACTTTACAGTTCTTTTCTGCTGAATTTGTAACCGTTTCTCATACAGAAATGTTTTTAAAACTCCTTGTAATTAAAATACCATTTCCATCCTACTTTCTATCACATGAAATCACATGAACAAAGATAAAAATATTGCCCTACATTTTCCACACACTTCTCTTACAAAATGGTGTTAAGGAGTATAGACTGGATTATATGTACCGGCTGATCTTGTTTTATTGACTGCAGAACAGAGCACTGTAAAATGGACATATGTTGGTTATTANAAAAAAAAAAAAAACAAACAGAAAATATGACTATGAGTCATTAGATGGCCTTTTTGAGTCAGTACTGAGCAAATGCCCAGACTGATGCTCTTATGTTGCTGGAGGCAGAGCCTTTCATGTCAGATATGGAACTGTGGTCCTGATTGCTTATAATTAAAGGGTCCCATGACACTTTTTTTGAGGAATTCAGGGAAATAAGGTCCAGCATCCTGGCGAGATTCCAGTGCTGGTAATTACATTATATCCCTCATTTTTTCCCCTTTAATTGCAGCTGGGGAAAAGAGTTCATCTCCTTTTTAACAGCTATAAGGAGAAAAACCCAAACCTCACTGTTATCATGTTGCTCATGGGAAGGGATGTAGTGCCTCTAATCCAAAAAAGACTGTGTGAAGTGTCTGCAATTGCACTTCAGGGCAGTGCAGGACAAATGTGAGGTATTGTTTTTAATCAAAAAGAGAAAACCTGTTTTTCCTATAACATAGTTATACTACTAATTTTCTTTCAAAACCAGCATGTATTTATTACAGCAACCCAAAGCAGCAGAAATAAATAGGATGTTGCAGATTCTTCGCACAAATAATTTACCCATTCTAGGTCTGGTGATTCCCCCAGAAGAGATTCTATTTTATTATATTGGTTAGAATATTTGCCAGCTCTTAGAAGAATTGTATTCCTGGGGTTCAGACTGTGCAGTCTTCACTGATCTTAATGTAGTGAGAATGCTGTGGATAGTCACCTTAAGAGAACTGGCAAAACTAAATTTCAGTAGCAGACGGAAATCTTCTGCCATCTTCCTTTGTTCAGCTCCTTTTAGGGCTACCGTATCTAGGGGGTATTTTTCTGTACTACTTGTATCATGTCAACACTTCTGCTGAAGCATCTTGTGCTTTCCACCAACCTGGATTTGTGATACAATTCTCCCGAAACTAGGGAGACCAAAGAAGTGAGTGCAATTACAACGTACCACTTTGAGCAGCTGACACAACATTTTTATCTAAAAATCTGGGCATTTTTCCTTGCGGAATGTAATG
Source organism: Anarhynchus alexandrinus (assembly GCA_008711295.1). NCBI lineage: Eukaryota > Metazoa > Chordata > Aves > Charadriiformes > Charadriidae > Anarhynchus > Anarhynchus alexandrinus. Next base: position 919,224 of record VUYV01000086.1, on the reverse strand, counting down.
AAAAGCACGAAGGGGACTGGAAGGCGGAGCTATACTACAGCTTGGGATTCAGGGTCAAGGGACCTGAAAGGGACCTTAATGCTGCTCAAGAGATGATCTGCACTGTCCGCTCTCATGAAGGATGTTGATTAGTTTTCACCCTGAATAACTCTGGTATCTTCTAGTGTGCCAGATGGTATTACCCAAAAATCCAAGAATTACAGAGATTGTGTGTCCCTCCTTTGTACGTGTGTTACTAATGAAATACCTCAAAGGCTCTTTGCATCCTGTGGGGGTGGAAGTATTAGGGTAGCAGGCAGAGCCCAAGCTTGCTACGAGAGATACTGCTACTAGAATCAACAGAAAATCACTGCAAAGTACAAACGTCCACAGACAGAAAGTCTTACTTTGTCACCTCTAGATAGCTATTTCTGTCCTGAATTATTTTTAATGGGCACAACTCCCATCTTTTTGCTTTTTGTGTATGTCTCAGTATTATTTGAGGGCTATAAAGGATAGAAAAGTCATCTAGGTAGTTTCCAGCACTCAAGAAGATAACAAATGCATTTTTAAAGCAGAACAACCTGAAGCTTGTTATTCGACAGGCAAATTGTTAACCTTTTCACTATGTAATGGTCCATGGACACGAAGAAAGAATAGGATGTGGATCACAGTTCCTTTTATTTTCTCTCTTTATTCTTTAGAGATTCCATTCACCTCAGATTAAATGGCAGTTCTTTCTTTGCCATTAAGTTTTCCGAAAATAGAGCCTAGGGTTTAAATATCATTTACATCACAGTCAGAATAATCACATAAATAAGAATATATGAATAATTAATCACAACTGCTATTACATTAGCACAGTACTATTTTTAATTTATGGGGACCACAATGGCATCTTTACTAACTTGGCAAGGGGCAAGTAGCAATTAAATTAGTACACTGATTAACTGATGAGTCATTGTACAGGCATACAGAGATTGATTAGATGATTGATTGATGACTCTTCTTAATGGGACCATGCCACAGCATACCTGAACAACAGGGAAAATCTTGTGTTACAAACAGTGTCCTCAGCCACAAAAAGATGATAAAAGTCCCACAAACACAGAGAAGTATTGTTAATGCTGTTTTCACTGAAAGGGAATTCTTTTGCTCTCAACAAAAGAAGGGATGAAATCTAAACCCTGTTGCAGCTGCCATAATCTGCTGAACGCTCGCAATTCAACGGGGAGAAAAGAGCTCTGCTGAAGTGCTCCAGTAATGATACTTCTGCCTGAAGAGTAACTGAAACTTTCAAAACACTCAAAATGTGCCCATTTTTACATTTCTGCTAGTAAAAGAAAACACAGTGTTTTTCTTCTGAAAATGTCAGATAAGATACGCACTCTAGTTTTGTGCCTTTTTTTCTTGTTTCCCTACCCAGATGTCTACTAATTCGTACAGCTCCATGGAAACAGAATAACTGACTAAAAGCATAGTGAAAGACTGAGGAGCAGTTACAAAAGGGAATTTGAACAAGAAGCTTTTGTTTTTATGTTCCTTTCAGGTATTAACATGTGAAACTGATACTTAAAACATATTTAAAAGCAGCAAAAGATAAAAGCATGGATCTCCACTTTTCTATGATAAATGAGGCTGGTATTTCAAAGGAAAATATTGCAGATGAAGATGGTTGGAATTTTCAGACAAAAGTCACCTCTCATTTGGCTTGCAGAACTGAAGCTCTCCAGAGAAACACGGTGTTGCTTTTAGCAAAAATGGAATTACTGCTCATCATCTGTGAAAGGGAGCACATAGACACCTCCATCCAATAGGCAGGCGGTCACAAAGCTCATATGTGATGTTTGAGAGACAGACAGGTTGACACTGCTGTTCTACCTGATTCAGACATACAACTTGATGTTTATACTCTTGTTTTCATTCCAAAAGATACCGGTTTTACTCCAGTACAGTATTGGGAAAAGCTATGAAATACCAAAGGTGACTTAAGAGTGAAAAAATTGTTTCCTTTCTTGCTTTGCTTTCAAGACCTAAATATTACCTACAGATGCAGAAAAATTTACATGACTTACAATCTTTCTATACCCAAATTATTCAGATAGGGGTATTATGAAAAAGAAATCCATGCTTCAAACGTTCATCCTAACTCTATTTAAATTTATACTCTAAATTGTCTATTGAAGATAGAACATAACTTTATTCTACAGTTTGGATTTTAGTAATTGCCTTTTATTTTGTTCCAATACCCAAACTAATTTCTTAATACCAAAAGATGTGTAGAACACCACAAAAAGAAAACAAATGCTCTAGCAGAAAAGATAGAAGTTCAGTTATGAGGGAGGGGATGAAGACGTGTTTATTTAGTCACCAGATCAAATAATAGTAAGAATTAACAAAGACAGCTTCAAGGTCCTTCGTTCCAGAGTGTAATTGGAACCCTTCAAACACGTCTTTTAAAATCCGATGTCCCTTCAAATTCATGCAAACCACTCTACTCCAATACCTGCATCTACACCTGAAGATCAAGGGAGAGTCACACAACCTGTGTGAAGTGTTAACAGAGAGGGGTAGTTTGGACATTTCCACTATTGTCAACCAGGAGGAAGGCAGTGTTTTGCAGACAGCAATTAGATCTTCAGTGGGTCGTTGTCTGGAGATGTGTACCTGGTTCCACTTTTTATGTGGGTAGCTGAGGGCCACCACTTTTCCCACGTGGGAAATTCTGTACAGAGTTTGTTCGCAATGGCAGAATCAGTCACAGATTGGTTGAGGCTGGAAGGTCTCTGCAGGGCATCTTGCCCTACCCCAACTGTGTTTCAGACACAGTTTCTCAGACAGGTTATGCTTTGGTTAAATGAGTTGGACAGGGGGTGCTGTTGCCAACGCTGTGTCTCCCAGATGGCAGGGACAGCCCCTGAGCAGCTCCAGGGACTGAGACTGCTGGAACGGGAGTTTCAGAACGGAACAAACCCAGGCCACTTTCCTGCCCAAAGGCCGGCCCCAGGCAGACATCAGCGTGGTGTTTCGGCAGCAAGGATGGATTGCACAAAGGGCTGCCTATCTCTAAGGCAGGGTGATTAAAAAAATGCAGAGAGAAGCAGAGGCAGCAGGCAACAAAGCAGCCGGGTGGAAGAACTGAATCCACGAATAAAAGCACATCTCTTTACCATACTGCGCTTCAGGAACAGTACTTTGACACAACCTTATTTATTTCACAAGGGAAGTACAAAGAGGGATTCAACCTCATTGTCATTTTTTCCTCTAACACAAGGGATCCTCAGGACTCTAATTACTAGCTAACTCCTCACATCAAGAAAGGGAAATGCTGGTAGGAGACACGGAATTTATTTTTAAGAAGATAAAATTGTGAGCAGGTTTTTTTTGATGAGCCACAAAAAAGCAGATGAGAGCATGTTTAAAAAGCTCCAAAACGGACACAGTAATTTTAACTAAGACAAAAAGACAAGAGGTGCAAAAGGGGATCAAAGCAGCATCTGCTGGTTTCTCAGAAAACCAGAAGCTGACTTTAAAAATAATGTTAAATCTTTGTTGGATTAGCAGTTATCAAAGGCTTCAGTAGAAAAGCATCAGAGGAACTGATGAAGTGGCCAGCAGCCTGCCTGTCATAATTTAAAAAGTTTTCCATGAAATAACCAAGGGTAGTCAAACTTTTGTTCCGAATTTGCTAATGGAAGTGACCTATAACTTGAACTCAAAAGCTCAGAAATCCTGTTGCACAAACACAGCATAAGTCAGTCATCTGGATACAAAATTGAGCTTGCCATAATACTTTAACAGATTTTATATATATAACACATCTATTCATAATATACTGACACTCAGAGGAAGAGACATGGGGCTGTTCCAACTCAAAAATTCTTTTTTTTTTTTCCTTTTGCCAGAAGAAGAGCATTCTTTGAATTAAAGCCAGAATGAACGGTTGTAGGGAACAGGAATGGGGTTCCTAACACTCACTCCAAATTGGCTAGATATATTAGACCTCTGGGGCACAAGGCTTTCTCCAAAAACTTGCCAATACTATGTAGATCCAGCACAATCCTTGTAATACATGCTTCAGTGTAAGTAGTTAATTTGAGTTGGCCAAAGCCCAAGGAAGAGAATGAAGCTGCTGTCAGGCATGAGAATGAATGCAAAGGCTGTACTGACAAATTCAGTGTGGTATACCCCCTGCCAGCCTATGTGCTTTTAAAGAATTAAACGAAGAATTACAGGATGGCTTCCTACTTTTAGGCTGGTTATTAGCTAATGTACACGAGCTATACCAGAAGCAACATATTTCAAAATTGTGTGAGGCTATTTACCCGTTTCAAACTGAATGGAAATAAACCTGATTTGTTCCAAAGTAGTAATTCATATTGACTTCACGCTTCCAAAACGAACACTGAGGTGGTAGAAAATGAGTAGATCCAGTGGATCCTTGCAGAAATGAAGAGCTTTATATGATCCTAATCTTACTAGTGCATATTTGGGTTTGCCATACTTACATCAATTTCTGCACAGACTGAGTGCAGAAACCACTTCTGTTACCAGCAGAGAAAATTCATTCCTGAAGAGAACTCTTGCAGGTGCTTCTGTTTTAGCATTCCTGCTTTCGAGATGTTTCTAGAGCTGAACAAATGTACTAGAGAAGACAGCACAAGAATGAAAAAGAGCATGATCAGGCAATGGTTCTTTGCAATAAAAATCTGGATTTGAGGGTGGTTGTTTTTTTTTTTTTTTTACAAAAGAAAACCCAACATTATTAAACTGCTTTCAGTTTTACCTATGGTGGAAGAAGCTTGGGGCCAGGGTGGGCTTTATTCCTTTTCAAGAACTCTCGAGTCAGGAATCTCAGAAGGAACTTGACAGATGGTTTGAAATTTTGCAGTGTTGCAGTAACACAACAGGCTTCAGTTCAAGGGAGGTAATGGTAAAGCCTTAACCCTCCAATAGTTCCCCGAAGGGACAACCATAAATACTGCCCTAAGTAGAAGAACAAATAATTCATCGTTGAAAGGACCACTTGTGCTCCAAAAGACATGGCTACTCGTCTCAACAATCACAGAACAGAAAATTCTTCCCAAACTAATGCAAGTTTGCTGCAAAGTACGTATGAAACAAACAAACAAACAAAACCAAAACACCACCCCACCCCCAACTCTAATAGATTTGTTAGTAAATGACTACAAAAAACCTTTTGGGAAACACAGTCACTCTGAAATCTACCATGAGTAACACAACCAAACACTTCGAACTGTGACAGGAAAGTATAGTAGGGATAGCTACATGAACTGCTTAATTTGCTCGCAGAATCCCTGAAGTGTCTTAAAATTTGCCTTGTATTGCTGTAAAAGGTCTCTATCTGACTTTGATGTGGAGATCGGTCTTCTGGCTTTCCAGAAGTATTGAGCCAACACTCAAGATCACTCCTGGCATATCATGCTGAAGACTCATTTTTTCCAAAGGCCCTTTAATTTTGAATGCTATGGATATATTATCTCTCTCCTACTTCTACAGTATCATCAAGGCTCATCACCAAGTTCTTGTGGAAACAGGAAAAGAAGTGGATTGTTAACAACATAATATTGTCTGTCTTCTCTAAGGGCTTAACATGCGATAAATTGTAAGATTTGGATGCAAATTTGTGGTGCTTCATCACATATCAAGAGAAAGCTTAAAATAAAGCAGATCTGAACATACAGAACTGTTATCTAGGAGTAGGCAAGAGGAATCTGTGTTTATGGGTATGGGTACTGCCTGAATGCAGTGAAAAAAGTGTGTGTGAACACAGAAAGTTATGAACTTGTATTATGATTTAAAAGTTGCCGATGACTTAGTTTTTCTAAAAGCCATACCCAAGCTTTAGAATAAATGTATTTTTCTGTCGAGTGAAATGCAAACAGAAAGTACATTATGAAGATACAGACTGTAATCATTAAAAGGTTTTGCTGTATTTAAGGATGAGGTTTATTGAACGCTAATTTACACAGCAATCTTTCAGACACCTTCATCTAGCTGGTCGTCCCCACGCTACCTTATGATCAATAGAGAGAAATTAGCTCCTCCAGAGGGTTATTAATTTTATTCTGTGTGAGAAATGTGAGATGCCTAACTGCTGAAGACAGAACTGGTGCAAGAAGAGTGATCTACATCTTCCCACAACATGCCTCACAATAAAATAAGCGTGAACAGCATTGCTACATGTGCACAATGACTGAGAAAAGTAGGCATTTTACAGCAGCTATTGAAGGCCGCCCGTGCTTCCAAAATTACGTCATGTCCTGGGGTTTCAGGTCCCAGTTTAGAGCCTGAGTCTCAGGGGTGCGAGGCACTCACTGGGCGTTCAAGTTCAAAGCAGGATTTTGCAAGAGAAGTGAGTTAGACTTCATATCTAAGAACAAAATGACAGATCCTCAGTCTATTGCTGACCCTTGATCAGGTCTTTCTTTAGATGCATGTATCAGATTAAGGTGTTTAATCAAACACACCTATTGTTCAACTAAAGCAATCTACCCAGCAAACTCACAACAGATAGCCAGATAGCTGTTGGTGTAGCTAAGGTCACAAAGAATTTCAGGGAAATCCTCCAGGTTGAAAAAAACCCATTAAATTTAACAGCAGGATGCATTTCTCTTCTCTATATACAGGACATGAAAGAGGAGTCTACTTCTGACTTAGATCCTTACTGGTGTTTAACCACAATGTCAGCCTCCACTGTGAAGCTATTACATCTCCATGAGAAGCTTTGGAAGGAATTGATATTTCAGTGGAGTTGTACATCAGTGTATGTGGTTCATTACAAAGTGAAATGTGCTCTTTTGCATTTAAATGGGCAAGGAGATGAAAACATTAAATTGTGGTTCATTACAAATAAACATAAGACTGTCCATTCATTATACTTTCTCCCCCTGACTCAGCTGGTGAGCAACCAAATCACTAACACAAGCTGGGTATATGTGAAAATCTGGTATCTTGATACCATTTGATAGGTTTGTGCCTTTACTACACTTACAGAACGATGTTGATTTGCATCCTGCAGAGTAACTAATATTCTGTAGCTAATTGTGTGCACTGCCATGACAGAACATCTAAAGAAGGACATTACCGCATACGTCTCGGAGGGAATAGGAAGATACTTCATTTATAGCCACCCATCTGTCTAGTCACGGCAGAATTACACACCAGCACAAAGCACAAATTGGTATGTCCTTCAGGAACAGCTCTCCCAGTGTAACAGCCTGGGTCTCGGCGCCACTCGATCCACATACCAGTTTGTTCTGTACCTCATATGCTTGATGACAGGCACAGAAATTTGAATTAGACAATTAGAGGGCAGAAGACAAATGCGAAGCTTAACATCAACATGAGGAGCAACAATTACGTTTTAATTTTTCCCCAGTACAGTATTTATGTTGCTGATGTCTCCCAGTGGGACACTGTCCTGTAAGTGAAAAACACTGCAGTTTTCAGCTTCAAGAGGTCTTGCCTAAATGTAGCTGACCAAAGATGAATGTTCTGCTGGGGCACAGAAAATAAGTTTCTTTGCAGATTAAAATGACTCAGAGATTTTTAACAGCAATTAACTGTTGAGAATATTGATAACTTATATTTCATCAGAAACATGAAAGTAAAGGGAAGTCATTAGCGCACAGACTTCCCAGTGGCACACTCGATAAACACATCTTTTTTTACAGAGTCAGAGAAAGCACTCATGTGTAAGCCAGGGGCTCCACAGGGCACCCTTCCACCACGCTGCAGATCACTCAGGTCCTGAAGCTACTGCTGACCAAGCTCCTGCGTCTGCACGAGGCAGCTCAGCCTGATGCACGTGTCCTAGCAAAAATGCAACACTTCTCAGCAGGAATACTCTGTGGATATGGCATCATACCAATGCCGTTGCATTGCTTTTAAATTACTTAATTGTAAGTTATATTCCATGATCCCAGAGTCAGTGTGAGATGTTGCCAGCTTCAGCGTTTCTGCAGTGGCTACCATTATACAGCGCAGTTGCACAGTGCTGTTAATGCAAGATTAGATTAGCCTTGGAAAAATGTCTTTATTGCACTTTCAGATAATCTGTATTCTGAGCAACCGCCCTTCCACCAATTAAAAAAAAAAAAATTTTTTTCTGTACTATATGCTGACATATTTGCTTTGGTGTATTTGCAAGTACAGATGTGTTTGTGGGAGGCATTTTCATGTTTATGTTTCTGGCAATAAGTGTCTGATCAATTCCTATCACCCTATATGGATTTCTGCTTCATACAGTTTTAATCTACTCTGTCTCTTCTTCTGGCTGTTCAATCCAGACCAGGCTTCCTCCATTTCTTTATGAAAAACAACTGCAATTTCATTCAAATATTATTACTCGCATGATGTTAATCAGTGAAAATAGCTTAAACAAAATATGCACAGCCAGAAAATAAAGCTCTCATTTTTGCTCACATTTCTGATATTTCCATGACTTTTAAGAAGTTACTGTATAGATTAATCAGTTATATCTTAAATTTTGTATCTATCATGTGAGTCTTGTCAATGATTTTTGCTTAGAGAAAAAGGTTCTGTTCTGTAAGGAAAACCGTGTCTTAGTTAAAACTATAAGTAAGGCACTAACACAGGCTGTGGTCTCCCCTCCCCAATGGAAAAAAGAGGGGAAGTGACAGAAAAGGAGAAGTTGCCCAAATAAAACCCTTTTTCCTTTTGTTGAATGAACACTGAAAGCCTACCTTGCATGGCCACCGTCACTAGCGAGGTGGGGAATAGGAGATTTCCAGATGTCCTGGGTGAGGACGACTCGGGAATCTGTGTCAGGGAAAGCTGCCATCAGGAGGCCCATTTGAGTTTTGTGGACACCCCAGTATGGGAGCAAAGAAGACCCCTGAAATGAAGCGGGGAGGGTGAAAATTGAAGGGAAGGGGTTTAAATAGCACTTTGGGGATGGATGCATACATGGAGCTGCTCGCCTTGGTGAAGGAACAAAGACCATCAATGCAAGAGGTAGAGGTGGGAACTGAGGAGATGCTCCACTTCTGCAGGACAAAAACTGGGAAGGATGGCACACGAGGGCCCCAATAATGTAGAGTAGGGGAGGAGGAGGAGAGGGGAGCAAATGAATGCAAGGAGTCCTGGCTGCAGACAGTGAGCTGGAACCTGCTTATGAAATTTATGAGCCAAGTTATGAAATGTGGGACACTCTAGAAATATTTTGTATAAAACGTTGTATAACTGGGCCACCAAGATTTAATATCTCTACACCAAAAGTCATTAGAAGTACATACACAAAAATCAATCACGGAAAAAGCCCTGCAGACCAGTGAATATATTCTGCACTAATTCAAAAGATTTTGGCAATTAAAGTCAAGGTTTGTACAGGTTTACAAAAATGTGAGAGAGTATGTCCCCAGCAATAGTGAAGCATATGTGAAAGGTCCATGTTTCAAGTACAGAATGTTTTACTTTTAGATTATGCTACTTCAGCAACAAAACCAATTAGTGACACAGCAACAAGACTGGAATCATCTATTTAAAAAAAAAAAAAATAGAAAGAGACTGGTCAGACAAAACAACACAAAGCAAAACAAAAAAGACAAATCTATAAAGGCCTTTGGACCAGAAACTGAGAGACATAGTTAATTGCTTAAATATATCACAGACGTAATCTAGGCAAACATGTGTGGTAGTTCATATCAATTTATATTCGTATTCATTTGCAGTCTTTGTGTTCTCTTCTCTGGCATACAAGCTACAGCGTTTCCCAGGCATCTCCGCCAATTAGGAAGGGGTCAACTTTCCAGGTTATGTTAAACTTAAATTTTGCTCAGATTAAAAAAAAAAAAAGAAGTTACTGTGTCAACTAAAATTGTTGACAGCAAGGCATGCACTTAACCAGCGTTCATGTCTGAGGATAATTCAGCTGTGGCATGTTACTAGCTCTTTCTGAAGCTCGGCATAGTAAACAGGAGCTAGTGTTCCCAGAGGGGTAAAAGGTTTACAAAATATTTTTTGAGATACCAAATATTCCATCTGTGGCATCTTGTCACCAACCTAACTGTTAAAGAACTGTCATTTTAAGTAGCATCCTCAAGGAAATGGGAATTCGGAGGTTTTAATAAAATCCCAGACAAAACCCGGTTCAAATTTCAGTGGGGAGACAATCATCTGGAGGAATGTATTTCAAAGTGCACCGCCTCCGCAGGAACTTCAAGGGAGCCACACTGACATTTTGTGCATTACTGAAAGACTGGCAGGCAAGGACAAAACAATGTGTAACGCTTCAATAAAATTGATTTTTTTTATTTATTTATTTTTATTTGCAGGAATGGTACAGGTGGGAAAGAAACATCCAGTGGTATTGCTAAAGTATAATAATGACAATGTAAGTGTCAACCTATCTGGCCCAGTAAAAGTCAAAGGAAAAAAAAAAAAAGAGCTCTCAGAAACAGTGCTGACCCTATACTTTAACTTTAAAATGATGACATTAGCAAACTGAACGATACATTTTTCAAATATTTATTCTGATGGGACAACATTTCATTTAAATGTCAAGCTGTCACTCCAGGCAGATGATTCAAACTGAAGCTTCATTTGATGGTTGAAGTATCCTCACTAACACAAGAGGACATGGAAGAGTAGGTCTAACTGTTGTAGGCCTCTTTGGGGGCACTTTAAATTTATGAAAGCAAACCAAACAGACTGGTGATTGACACGAGAACTGCGTCACTGTCAGCTCTCACTAGTAAGACAGAGGTACTATGAGGTTTTCCGAGTGATGTTGTGTCGGTATTTTCATCCAAATTTTATTTTAAAGACAAACGAGGAGGCATGCTCTAAACGACATAATAGCAGTAAAAGACTTCACTGCTGTTTCTCATACCACAGTTTTCTGTACCCACTAGGCCCAGTCCTACTACTGAAAACTGGCAAAACTCCCATAATTTACAAAAAAACCCACAGGCCATTACCTAATTAATCCCCTAAACTTGAAGATAGACCTCCAATAATGCCAGTGCAAATATTATCAGGTATCCAGAATTTTTCCTTATGCCACTAGGTCCTAAAGTAAGAATTCGGCAGGATATTGAGACTTTTTACAGCCGCTAAGAATAGAAACACTGTCACACTATTAAGTGGAAGAAGGCAAAATATTTTGGGTTTGTGGGTGGAGGGGCAATTTGGTTGCAAATGTTAAATAATAGTTTGCAGGAGGTAATAGAGTTTGGGGGAGCAGGAAAGCCCATGACTGTTGCCTTTCCATGTCCCTTCCAGCTGAGACACCTCCCCTGTTGTTCTTCTGTGGCACGGGCTATGGAAGGTAAACTCCAAGCATGAAGCTCAAGTTTGTCCACAGTTGCAACCGTGGTGTAGCTGGGTATCGTGGCTGTGCCTGTGCGCACATCCAGTAATGAATTTACTGGGTGGCCCAAGACTTCCCAGGCCAGTCTTCTGCACAGATAAGCTAATGGACTGGCTGGAGACAAGGGACTGACTTGAAGCTCAGTGACTGACTGAACTTCGAGCCACCTTCCGTCACGATTAATTATTTTACTGAGGAGCTACAGTTACAGGAGCTCTCCAGGTGGGAATTTCAGAGAGTTGTAGAGATTCCTCCAGGCAGCTCCTGCCATGCCTCGTTCAATTTGTGAGCTTAAATGTCTTGATTAGTGTCCTGAGTAGAGTGTCCCAGTCAGCTCCTACTGGGGAATTGATCAAATCGTACCTAGGTATGCCACTTGAAAATAGCCTGTAGAAACTTGCTGCAGATGAAGAAATGTTCATGTAGGACAGTCTTTTGCACATACTTTTAAGATAGTTAGGAGATTTTTTCTGTCATTTCTGTCAGTCCAGCTCCTGAAAATGGGCTATGCATGCGCTGGAGTGGTCAAGTAGCACTACAAGCCAGTAGAAGAGCGGTTTGGGGAGTCTTGTCCAATCTAACCATACCATTACAAAGACCCTCGAAATGAAGACTCCCATTTCCATCCAGACACCGATCAGCTTTTTGGGTGATTTCATTCCAACACAAGTATTATCACCTGCCAAGGTCCAAAGTGTTGGGTTTTTTTTAAACAAGTAGTCTCTCCATAATTGTTCATGCAACAATTACTTAGCATCAAATAAGCATCATTCAGAGAAGGTGTGGATCTGGCTAAGCTCTCCAAACAGCTGGGGGAGGGTGTTAAAGCTGTTTCTTCCACTGCACACCCAAGAAGAATGTGTTGTGGTAAGGAATCACAGCAAGACGTGAACTGCAGAATGACTAACTGTTTCTCATCTTGCCATAGTTTGGGTTTCCACAGAATCCACAAAACTATAAGATTATATATAGAAAGAGTTGGCAATAACGTATTTAAAATCCAGCTCAAAATTGCAAACTGACAGCTAACTAGTATTTGTTTTACAAGATTCAGCACAAAGCTAGGAGTTGGGAAATGGTAAATCCTGGGCGACGGTGACATCTGTCAAGAAATGCAGTCTCCCTAATTCTGCTTTACTCTGTGTTGCAAAAAAAAACCCCCAAACCTTAAAAGCCAATACAGTCCATTTTTTCACTCCTTTTTTCACTCATCATTAATTTCCATCTACATTTTCACACAAACTCAGACAAAAGTTTCCAGAAATCAAGTCTGAACAATTGAAGTAATAAAGCCCCTGTCAGGAACATCACGTTTGGAAGTGTCATTGTTAATAGCATACCATGTCAGTTAATAAACTTCAACGTATGTAAGGTGATCTTGCCCTATTTGGATATGTGCATGTCAAAGACCACAGTTAAGGGACTGTGATTTTTTTGAATTCTAAATTACCACAAAGATCACATTTAAATCATTTAGATTTTCTCTTTCTTATTATCAAACCTATATTTCTAGGAAGAATTATAAAGGATAGACTCAAAGGTGTATACAAGTCCTAAATGAGCAACAAAGTATTGAGTAAACTTCAAATGAGCAAAATCAGCTAATGCCTGGAAGAACACTAGAAGTCCACAGAGACCTCTTTCTATTCAGCTGCTTAAAATACGCAGTTTGGCTTTTTGGGTTATTAAACTGCACTTAACATATTAGGCTTCTTTTCAGGTTTTCTGTATTTGGAACTGTAAAACGGTCAAGGATGCTCCAGTCTGGAGAGAGATATAATAGAGGTCTATTAAATTCTCAGTGATCTGGAGAAGGTGCATGCAGATTGTCCATTCTCTTTTCTGATACAGGGAGTAAGGAAATGACTTACTATTAAAACAAATAACAAAAAAAAAACCAACACAAAACAAGGAAGGAAGGAAGGAAGGGAGACATAACTTGTCTCACATAACATGAAATTAAGGTAAGAAACTCTTTTTTAAAAAGGTTCCAAAACTGACTGGACAAATTAATGGGAGAAAAAAAACCCAACTTTTGGAATTGTTAAATACAAACCTACCATTATGGCGCAGGAAGTCCTGGGTAAAATTCTGCGCAATGTTGCTGTCAGTTTAGACTCTTCCTTAGGCTGTCAATACCCTATTATTAATCTGTTTTAGTCAAGATACAAACTGGCTGAATATTTGGTCTAATCTGATATGCCCCTACATATATTCTTATGTCAGTATCTTGTGGTTTGAAATCACCAAGTATTGTAAAACTTCTGGGTTTTGCTATCCTTTAACCATTTTCTTTGCTTAATACTTACAGAAACCAAAACAAAAAAATGAAATATTTCTATTGTAGAATTCACATGTGAAAAATCTCAAACAGCTAATGGGTACATCCTATAGCCAAAAAGATCCCCTGTATTGGAAAAAAAAAAAAATCACTATCAAGCATTAGATGTATCTTCAGCAGCTCTTGTAGCATCATCAGCTCCTGTCCTCTGTGGCCACTGAATAAGGAACCTTTCCTGAGAAATACTTTACTGAAAATTATAGGAAGATATTAATGTGCAAGCAACAGAGAGATTATTTTGAAGTGCTCCTCTACAGCTCAAGTAAGCACTGTTAAATTCCTAAATGCTGCTGGCTACTCCAGGAACTGCAAAGAAACATAGAATGGTTTAAGTTGGAAGGGACCTTGAAGACCATCTAGTTCCAACCCCACTGCCATGGGCAGGGACATCTCCCACTAGACCAGGTTGCACAAAGCCCCATCCAGCCTGGCCTTGAACACCTCCAGGGATGAGGCATCCACAACTTCCCTTGGCAACCTGTTCCAGTGTCTCACCAGCCTCACAGTAAAAAATTTCTTCCTAATATCTATTCCAAATCTACCCTCTTTCAGTTGAAAACCATTACACCTTATCCTATCACTACATTTCCTGATAAAAAGTCTCTCCCCATCTTTCCTGTAGGCCCCCTTTAGGTACTGGAAGGCCACAATAAGGTGTCCTCGGAGCCTTCTCTTCTCCAGGCTGAACAACCTCAACTCTCTTAGCCTGTCTTCACAGGAGAGGTGCTCCAGCCCTCGGATCATCTTCACGGCCCTCCTCTGGACTTGCTCAAGCACGTCCATGTCCTTCTTATGTTGGGGGCTCCAGAGCTGGACACAGTACTCCAGGTGGGCTGTCACCAAAGCAGAAGGCACATATCATCAGTAAAACTGAAGATCTTAATTTGATATCAGGAAAACCTATATTTTGTATTTCTAGCAGGGGACTCACCAGTCTACCACTTTCTCCTTCCTACGTATGATATGCTTTTAGCAAGAAAGCACTGATACTACATGTTCCCTTAAGCCTTTTTTTTTTCCTTCCCCTGTATTTCCATTTGGATTATTTTCTCATTTCCACTTCTTGATTACAACTCTCCTATATTAAAACCAGCCTTTTAATGAACCATCAGCTTACCCTGGCAATCCTGCAATACCGCACCGAGTACAGCACTTGCATTTGTACTTCACAAGCATCCTGACATTTTTATAGGATTATTAAAAGAATAAACTTTGCAGAATGTTGCATTCAAAGTAGCGATGTCTAAGAAGGAGGAGAAAAGACTTACGTATACTCATTAGATTGCTTCTTCCAGATGCATTTTAAAAAAATAAAAATAAAACAGTAGTAATGTTTTCAAGTTAAGGGATTAATGACAAACACATGTAATAGATGAATGATAATAATTTTAAACCACTGGCAATTATTTCTACTTATTTATGGAAGCAGTGTGGATAGGGAGCAGTGACCTGCAGAGGGACACATTAAACACTGCAGATTTGCAAAAATGTGCAGAGAAAGAGTGTTTGTGGGGAACGAGACTGTGAAAGAACGATTCTGCAAGAATTTATGTTACGCATTTCCTCCCGTTTGCTAACATGCACCAACCATAACAGTGCAATCACACTTCATTGTTGCCTTTATGTATTTACTAGTGTGCTGAAGGCAAAGTATTTACAAAGCATTTGCATATACGCTGCATAAAAAAGGGTGAAAAACTGTATCCCGGTATTTCCACTCTAATTCACCACGTCAAATGAGAGACTGTGGTACAGCCTGGAGATGCTGAGCCTGTGCACAATTTCTCATCTGTGAACTTCGGTCTATGTAATCAAGGGCTACGCAATCCATTCCTGCACCTGTAACCACCCCTGTGGCCCCTCCAAGAAGTCAATTCCGTGTACTGGTCTCAACACGATTACTTTATTGACATTTCTCAGCTGAAAGACTTTTGCAAATACCATCCAATTTGCCAGCTCTTTCTAAAAGATCAAAAGACGCCCCTTGCATAGTAGACGGGAATTTACACTGATGAGTGCCTATTGTCTTGAATACAAATGCTGCTCCCGGTGTTTGCCCAAAGCTAAATGTGTACATCTCTATAATAACTAACTGCAGTTAGACCACGAAAGCATACTCATATTGAAGATAAAATATGTTTGTGCTGGAGAATACCTTTTGCTTGAACAACCCCCAGGCTAAGATCTTCAAGGCCTCCTAATTAGGGAGGATGGCACTGAGCTCGAAACCCGTCATTCCAAATAAAACAGCTGGCGAGGGCACGTTGTTCCCGCTTGGAAATGGTAACGCCTGTGTTAGGTTATTGCTTCAGGTAATAGGTCCTGCAGGTTGAGATCCGCTTCTGGCAGAGATCTGTAGGTAGCAAACCGCACCAGTCCTCAAGTTCACTGATGCAGTGGGAGGCAACCTAATGGACTTCACAACCAGAGGACAACCTGGCCAAGGCACTAACCAAAGTTTTCTAAGACTCTTTCAACTATAGAAACAACATCGTACTTCGCGAAACCTCCCAGATAGTGTTGCTTTCTCAAATCCCCATATTACCTAGCCTATAATATTTTAGCTGTCCACATCAGACATATTGTTGCTCTTTCTGGTAAAAGTCACATACTGAGGTTAGCAACAAAGCACACTTTATTATATTGCTCACCTGAACAATATGTTTAGATGTGAAATCAATTTATGGCATTTTTTTTTTGAAAACACTGCTAGGAAATAAGGCATATTCAAATATCTCTCAGAATCGCTCAGATTTTTGATGATCAAAAGAATGACATTAATTTTAAAACTAGTCAAAAAGAAAAGTTGTAGGACTTCAACTACCATATGCTCACTAAATCATGAATTATATAAAGAAAAAAAGCCATAAAAGTTACTTTGAAAAAGTAAAAAAATCATATTATGATCTCTGAGCTGCATAACACATATGGTTAAGGGGATTAATTTTATCCCACCGGACACTTATACCAAGAACAAAAGGGTGAAAAAAGATTTTAATAGGATACGACTAGCAAACAAGATACTACTTAATTATTTCAAGGGGTGATGCAAAGCATATCCTTCATGAATAACTTACAGAAAATACCATCTGCTTCACAGCGTATGCACAGTAGTATTAAATGTACTCTTATGTAGACCTGTATCTTTGTAGTGTTTTTAAGATTGTGTTGTACGAGTCAGATTAGAAAGCAGCGTTACTAGAAACAAAATTTAGGTGCACATCTAACAACATCCCTAAAGTAGTCTCAGTGGCTCCACAAACATGGAAACAAACTGTAGGTACTGTAATGTTTTGAGGCCATGCTAGAGGCCTGCTTATCCTCATCTCTGATGCAAATGTTTTTACACCGATACTTTGCATTTTGAAATGGCTCCTTGTACTGAACAAAACTTAATAAAAATTCCAAGAAATCTATTTTTTTAAAATATTCAGAAAATCTGAATATATGCAGATACTGTAAAACTGGACGTTTATTTCAGCACAGCTAGAGTGGAATAAAAAATGTTCTTTTTTCTATTCTTGTTATTAAACCATACAATCCAATGCAGAACTAATTTACTTTTCATTCTAAGCTCTGATTAATTCAATTCAAATATATCAGTCCAGAAAAAAGAAATTATATCTAAAAATTGTACAAGAGGGTATGCATAAAATGCTTTTCAAATGGATATTCTTACATGGCTCTGGGAAAAAAATATGTGAACATATTTACCAACTCCTGAATATGTAGAAATGTAATAATAACTCAGATTTGTTAATGGAAATTCAAACTCAAGTAAGTTACCTCACAAGACAATTTCAATGCTTTGTCTCCTGCCCCATATCTATACTTTCTCATTTTTTCAGATCATTTGTTTTAGTAGCACTTGATAGTCTTTACAACTGCAAGGCAGATGAATTTGGCTTGCCTGGATTCCTATTTAAAGATTTTCAGTGCTTTTAAATGCTTCACCCTTCTTATGGCCGCTTATTTATTCCACACCGTATAAATTCAAACAGAAACCGTAAGACAGCAGACAACTTTCTCAAAGCATATCTTCTGGTTTAGGATGGAGATATAGAAATACAAGTAATTTCTAACACTTCTCCGACTCTTTAATAATGTGATTTTACACTTTTCAGCAAATCTGCAGGAGCAAGCAAACTCACCACCATTTTTTTGTACTTCAAAAGCTAAAATTCATTAATGAGTTGAAAGAAACAGATCACTGTTTATGATATCCATGATTATGGTGGCATGAAGTCTAGAAAGTTTAGGCTAAGCACTTTTAGTTAAGAGAGAATTTGAGGCGAGTTTTCCAAGAATTCTAGAAAATGGAGGAGAACTCCTGGTATCTTAAAACTTCTCATTATAGCAGTCTGAACAGATGGTACAGAAGAAGATTCCACCAAGTCCTACGTCTTATCTTTCACTTCATAATCAATCCAGTCTTCATCCAGTCTGTCTGGGTGCTCTAGTTCCTAGAGTCTGCAGAAAGAGCTCCTAAACTAACAGCTAATACGGGTGGATGAGGGTGTCTTCTTACCACACACCCAACTGCTCTTTCCTACCTGCCCCGGCTCCGGCGAACAGACTGAACATGGCACAGCAAATCAATGGAACTACCTCCAACGTTTAATGTTCCTCATGATACGGTATACAAAATGTTGCTGCTTTCATTTTTAGAAGATGAATTACGGGGGAAAGAAGCCCGAAGTCAGGACTTTTCTGTGTATATATGTATTTATCATTTTATACGTAAGTTTTTTATATATGTGCTTGTTTATATAAACATATGAAATGTCATATATATAGCTTTGTTTGTATAAAATACACATACACATATACATACATATTAAATGCTACTGAGAAACAGTAAGAGGGAAGAAAATTACTCAGTCACCAACAGTGTCCCCTGTCTGTCACAGGAAATGAAGGGACAAGACAGGAAGAAGGAAGGAAGGAAGGAAGGAAGGAAAGAAGGAAGGAAGGAAGGAAGGAAGGAAAGAAGGAAGGAAGGAAGGAAGGAAGGAAAGAAGGAAGGAAGGAAGGAAGGAAGGAAAGAAGGAAGGAAGGAAGGAAGGAAGGAAAGAAGGAAGGAAGGAAGGAAGGAAGGAAATGCTCTTACTTAGGAACAGAGACAGACCTAGTCACTAGAACATCCACTCTGAGCAGCTCAATGACAATTTTTAGCACCTGAAACAGACAAAATGCTTCTTAAAAACCTGCAATCCAGAGCAGAGTGTTATTTAACCTGTAACTTGCCAGGACATTGAAATAACTGAGGAAAGGCTTTATTGTTATGTGTAACAGCAGCGTAGCTTGTTTGTTTTGTTTTGTTTTTTAACCTTGACTAGTTAATATATTTTTAAACAAACACATTTTCCCTAATGGCTGTTAGTGGGGAAAAAAGAAAATTAAAAAAAAAAAAAAAGAAAAAAAAAGCCAGAGAGGGCAATATTATAATTTTTGGTGACTGAACAATTTGATAGACAAGATTTCACCCTTACAGTTTTGCCAACTTTTAAAGCCATCTCTCATTGCCCCATACATTATTCTGAGGTATGCAGTACATGACAGGGTGAAAGTCTTTTACTCTACTAGTATGCTCATGTAATATATAAAGCAAAGCTAAAGTTTAGAAATTATTGCCAGTAGCTATTAGCTGAGACTCAGGTTCTGAAAATATCAAATAATTGATCATTTGACTGTCTGTGCTGTGGAAGGGTTAGGATGGCTGCTGCCATGGCTTTCATCTGTGCCAGCTCGCATTCTTCTGACCACTTTCCCAGGAGGATGCGAGATTGCGGAGCTGGGCTGTGATGCCCTGGATGTGATCTTCCTCTCGTGATGGTCTCAGTGCCACAGAATGACCCCCAATGTACATTTACTAGACTACAGAGAGACTGAGAATTCAGCATCCTTCAAAATCACAGTATCCTTTTCGGGAGTTAAAAACCAGGACTCAGGCTTGCATGGGGAACGCTTGCACATGGGATATGTTGAAACCACTGAAGCGGTGACCGTCCTGGCTCTATTCTCCTCTCTCTGCTGGAAGTTGCACGAGGAACAGCAGAAAGGCAAAACCTTCCTACGCCACTGCTGTTCACAGCCCTGTGCATGTTCTAAACTGAAGACAACAGCGCTTTACATTAGTAAAGCCGATTATTAGGTATGGCAGCAAGGGAGAAAATAAAAATCTTTTTTAGTCATCCTGCAAAATGCCTGCAAACACCAGCCAGGGTCCTTAGTATTCTCCTATAGTTTACCATTTCGGCTTCCAGAGGTTATAAAAGATGGTGAAAGGGGCATGAGCAAACATTAAATCACAATTACAGTTGCAGATCATTTTCACCAAACTGGAAGGCTGCCTGCCTTGAGGAAACGACTTCCAGGTGTGGTAGGACTCTTCACCGGCTTTGGCAAGTTCTCTGATGCCTGTATGGAGTTTCCTAATGATTCCAGGATTTCATCAAATCGTAGGTTAGTAGTTTTATAGATTCCGTACATAGTACAGTAAAATAATTATTTAATATATCTCAAAGAGAAAAAATATAATATCATAAATGCAGGCTATATCTGCCATGGTGTTCATAACAAAGCTATTTATAAATCAAACTTATTCTGTAAATAAAATACAACCAAATATCATCAACTTGCATAAACTAATTTAAAGTCTTGTCTGGCAGCTAAGATAAAAATGCCCTAAACCAGTCTGAATACAGTGAAACTACAAAATGATTCAATATCACCAAAGAATGAACTTAAGATATATGGAAATAAATGGGCCCAAATTCCATTTTTCTTGTAAGTACAAACATTTACTAGAGGCACTTCAAATAACTTATGCACATGTTAGAAATGATCCTTCCTTTGTTTGTGACAGCTTCAAGAATTACTTTGCAATGACTGTTACATTAGATTACAGCACTGATTTTTACTTCTGCTATTGGTAATGTATTTCTTCAGCTATGTAGCCTATTTTGCATCCTAGGGAGTGCAAAATTTGGAAGTCACATTTTTCATGCTCACTTAAAGAAGGTCATGTTAGTCATATAGTAATCTTTAGTCCCTAAAGTAACTGCATGCCCACTACATTTGCCTTCTCCTTACTTTTACTGTTAAGAACTATTTGTATCAGAAATAAAGATTCTTAAACTGAAGTTACAGAAAGAAGGTTTTAGGGTTTTTTTACAAAAGAATGAATCCCAGAGCATTTTAAGATTTTCTGCCTTAGTAATATTTGTGTCTTTCGTTCTGGTTCCCTGTTCAACATTACAGCTGGCATTATGGTCCTTGGCATGTTGAGAGGTATATTTTTCAAACAGATTTACTGTTCAGCATGGTGTTTCTCTGCATCAGCTAACTTGGGCCAAATAGTGTATATGTGGATATAACTCAGCTAAAGTCAGCCCTCTTATTCCACAACTGAGTTAGTATTTCAGGGACTTCAAACCAAATCAAAACAAACCAAACCAAACCAATCTTCTTCTGACTGCATTAGCCATGTTGGTCAAAATTGCAAGCTTATGGCTTCAAAAACATTTCATTAGCCATGTGGCTAGGTTTAGCAATACCAAACAGAATGTCTGAACTTCACTCGAGTACAGGCATATCTGCTATCAATGACATGCATTAGTGCTGTTTCTGTCACATCTTGCTCAAAAGGAATTAAATGGCTTTATGGACTTACCTTTTTTTTTTAATTGAGCCCACTACAACCTTCACTGAAAAAACGCAGAAGATCCTAAGCAATCCTTAAGATACTAAGTCAGACTGTCAGTAAATCCTGACTTTGGGGGCAACGGACACATATGTTTTATGACAAAGCAAAGATGACATGGCAGACTTCCAAAAGCAGGCATTACTCTTCACCCCTCCTACTCTGTACTATGTAATACTTTCAATGAATTACATTGAATTTCCCCGTCAAAAAAAAAAATAAATATCAACTGCACCAAAATATGACAGAAGGAAGAATTTGCTGTCACATGATATTCAAGCGCCATGTGCTCAGAAGGCACATTAGATGCATTATATAGTAGAATTTATATAGTAGAATAGCAATTCTTGGAAAGCCAGTTGGTTGAAGAAAAAATAATGCGATTGCTTTTCAAAAAGACACTCAGGAAGTCACTCGTGAGAAATGCCACAGCTTAAGTTTTTTGAAGATTTTTTAAAAATAAAACTAACTAATTGAATAAAAAACCTAAAAAAAAGTTACAGTGACGCAGTCAAAATCCCTTTTAAAAAAAAAAAGATTCATAGCATTTCAAGACAGGAGCAATATGATGTGCCTTATGTCATGTAACTGTTTAGAGGTTTTATTCTAAGACCTGAGATTTGAGAAATAGGTTTGAAAGTCCAACACTAAAAATATTGATTCTCAGACCAAATCCTTGAAATCTGAGAGGTATTTAGCTGTGTAACCACAGAGATACTAAAGTTCAAAGCTATAAAGGTATAAAAAAAAGAACATGTGGTGACAGGATCTTTTCCAAAGAGAACTATCCCTTACTTTCTCATGTTTCACAAAACAAAGGCACAAAATCCTCATCTTTTGTCACCCTTTAAAATCTCATCATTCCTCCTGCATTTTTTCATCATGGAAAATCATAGTAAGTAAAAAAGAACAGTATTTTATACAAGGAAATCATGCAAAGAGTAACGGACTGAGTCAAGCATGTGTAAGAGAAAGTTCTGTGTTGCAACTAGAGGTTAGGTAAGAACACAACTGACGTAGATGTCAGCTTCTACCTGTAGCTACCTTTTCCTTACAGAAACGACTGAAAGAATTATGTCAGGCTACGCCCCATCATCAAATTTACTGTAATGTGAAATGCAATGTTGGCTAAATCATGGAAGGAAAATAAATTAAGAACTATTAAAAAAAAAGACACAAGACCTATAAATTGGGGGAGTCTGGGCAATTAGTCAGGGACTTCATTGTATGCTCCCTTCATCTCATACTCTTCCTTCAGCATCTGATAGTGGTGGCTCTCAGATGTACAGTATTATACTGCAAGTCTCTTTGGATTCATCCAACACTATCACTCTTATGTTCTTATTGCAGATAAGGTTTTTTATATATATTATTATTTTTTAAAAATCTTAGTGTAATTAATAGTGCTGTGGACCCTGGGGCTGCAATATTAATATAATGAAAACTAAGACTTGGATAGCTATTTTCTAGTCCTCCTTGTAGGGTTAGAATGGAAGTGAGACAAAAGATAGATAAAACAATTTCTTTAGGGAAAGCATATCTGTCCAAACCCTTAGTCATTTCTGTTTTATAAAAAACACAACAGAAACGAGTCATAATCAACCACCTACATTCCCTGACACCAGCATCTTAAATATTCTCTTACAGTTATATCTGAGTTCATATTTTTCTGTAGTTATACTTCATGTCTGGAGTTCCTCTGCTTCAGCATGACTTCTGCCCTTGTATTCCACGGACACGGCTTTCCCAGAAAGATTCCTTATTCCCCTAGCTGGGGAAGGACTTTTTACTAGGGCATGTAGTGATAGGATGAGGGGGAATGACTTCAAACTGGATGAGGGCAGGTTTAGATTAAACATTAGGAAGAAGTTTTTCACTTTAAGGGTGGTAAGGCACTGGAACAGGTTGCCCAGAGAGGTTGTTGAGGCCCCATCCCTGGAGGTGTTCAAGGCCAGGCTGGACGTGGCCTTGGGCAGCCTGGTCTAGTGGGAGGTGTCCCTGCCTATGGCAGGGGGGTTGGAACTCGATGATCTTCAAGGTCCTTTCCAATCTAAACCATTCTATGATTCTATGATTTTTCTTAGCCAAAAGCAGAATCAAAACTTAATTTTCACCCTCCTATTTTCCAAATACTTCTGAGACAAGATTTGCCTTGAAATACAGTCATTTTTCAGCTTCTGAGATCACTCCTTTCTGCTTTTATTCCTACTTCTCTAATATTGCTTTAACATAACACTCTGATATGTTTCAAGAAGTTCTTAACTGTTGGCTTAAGATAATAATGGCTCAAAGAGAACTCTTAATTTTACTGTTCAGCCTGAGAGCTCTTTTTCTTTTCTATATATCTGTGAATAATTCCATCCTCCTCCTCAGATACAAAACCTAATACTTATGTCAAGTGGTAGCTCTACTTTCTTATAGTCAGGATATATCTCCACCTTGCAAACTCTTTCAGAAAACCTTTTAAGAGACACAGCCTTTCATATTCAAATACACAACCTGTGCATTCCGCAGGTTCTGAACCTGTCTTCACTGGTGCACCGTCCATTTCTCCATCCTTTATAAATGTCGTTTCACCTCATTATTCACTTCTCTATAATATAACACTTTTCTCTATAATAAGCAAAGAGATATTAAAATAATCGCATGCACCTTACACTAGGGAAGGAGGAGTCTCAACGGTCCTTTTTCACATATCTCAAAAGTTTCTTTTACTAAAGTCCATATATCAATTTGACAGAAGAGCAAGATGCAGCAAAAATGGTCCTGAAACAGATTTTTTTCTTTTTTTTTTTTTTAGCTTTAGTAATGAATCCATAAAATCCTAAAATACTGTGGAGGGGAAGGGTCCCTGAGAAAACTCTCTGAAAAGATGTACAACATAAAATCTATCACTCCCGTTACAGGCAATCAGAATGTTTATAGTCTTCCTTTAAGTACAACTTCATTCCTCTACTTAGAACATAAAGTGAAAAGTACAGATTGAAAGTACTGCTGGAATGTGATTGACTGGCTTCCTAAAATATGCAATTTAAGTTCTTGGGCACCTGATGGCATTCATGAGAATTCAAACTAACTTTAAGAATTTAGTGAACTTTTTTTCCTACTCAGATCACCAGAAGTGTTATTCCTTCCTTGCTCTTTTCATGTATAAATATGAAGCAATCGCATTTCCAACTAGTTCTGGGATAGCTAAATCATTTTCCAGCTTCCCAGGTTACACAGGCATAGCAAAGGACAAAGAGTATCTTCCCAAACTTGTAGTCAGACATGATCTTTGACTGCAGTCCCCATAGGTAATAGCCAAATTGTCCTCAGCAAATCCAAACTAAATTCACATCTGCTACTTAGGAACAGGTACACGATAGCATTCCTTGAAAAAACTGTAGTTTCATTTATAACCTAACTTTTCAGATAGGAAAGATATCCTTTCAAAAAATCTATACGCATTTCTAGCTCCTGTGCTTCTGTAAGACTTTTCCATTCTCCAGATGACTGGGGAAGCCTCATCTTTCTTCAGTCACCTTGCTGACATACCATCTCTTTTTCAATGTCATTGAAGGTTCATTCTTAGGCATTCTTTGGTTACTTGAGTCCTTAGAAACACAATTATGTTCCTATGGCATCTGGGAAACGGTGGTGCATAGTCGGTTGGGAGACTATTTTTACAGAACTGTGCTATCACACCTATTTTACCAACTGAGTCATGTCAAATTGAAGCATTAGATTGATCCAAAAATTCAGTTTAACTAATTATTGTCACTCAGCTCTTAACCTTTCCATTAATTAAAATCATACTTTTTTGTACTTTTATGATATACCATTTCTGTATCTGCTATTCAACATCTTTGAAGCCATCTACCTTCCTCACATCAACACACATTTTTATATTGTGTCTTGTACATGCAATGATAATGAAAGAAAATGATATCTACCTCAGTATCCTTATTAGAAGTCTGGAGAAAATAATAATAATAAAAATTAAAAACAAACAAACACAGGTACACACAAAACAACCCAAAGAAACAAGAACGTAAATCTTTTTGGCCAAAACAGAAGATAAAACAGTAAAATATTTACACTTTGAAAATGTGGTTGTGGTTGACGAAGTTACTAAATAATTATTTATAATGATTCTGGAAAATAGACATTTACTCTCAGTTGCTATCAGCTCTCTGTAATGTAGTCTTCCTTGGCAAAAAACCTCTGGATTCCATACTGGCTTCAGCATTATGGAAAAGATCTTATCCAAGTTCCAGTTAACATAACTGATTGTAAATGATCAAAAAAGTACTGTGTTAAACTTCTGCATCCTGGAAATATTACTTTATGACACATAAGCAATTATCCTTGTGCGTACTTTCAATTTTGCTTCATGCTACTTCCAAATATCTCAAAATTTAATAGGCAACTTATTGAGAGGGAAATTTGGAACCACAAACTGCTTTTTGTTTTGTTTTGTTTTGTTTTGTTTTCAGGAAATGCTTTAATGAAATTCGAGGTGGTATTGGGCAGGAAAAAGTCAGAGGCACAGATGGTAACTGCCAAGCACTGACCACACCATAGAATAAAAACATCTTTAGTCAAAAAAACTTCTCCCCAAATCGAAGAACTCTATGGAAATAATACTGGATCTAACACTCATAGCATTTACACAAGAATTAATTCCAGCAACATAGTTAAGACGTAACTTTTAAAAAGCTTTTTATCACAAGATTGCAAGGTACAGATCCAGCACATAGAGAAACAATGAATATCAGTTTAAAGTAGACTTCAGTTCCAAAAACTTTCTCTCTGATATATTTAAATAGTGTAATATAAGATTCTTGACTTACTACCAGACATAAGTATTAGTTACCATCTGCTCATTACAAAGATTCAGAATCGTATATAAGGTCATTAGTTAAAGCCTCTTGACCAACAACATTTTTTAAAGGATAGGAACCAGATGGAAAATTTGGGAAAATTCATCCCTAATAAATTTAAGGGTCATCTTCTCAAAAACTGTGCTTAAAAGTAGTCTTCATTTTCAGAATCTAAGGGCATACAAAATCTCATTTTGCCTTGGTAAAACTTTTATCTTACTGAAAATATTAATGTGAGGGTAATTCTGTCAACACAAACGGTAAAGTCGTTAATTAGAATTTCATGCCTTCCTGGCTGGAATGCAGCATTTCCCATATAACAGATCCTGAAAGACTAATTACAGATGGCAGATTTTACCCAGCTACAGGACTGGCTGGGTGGGACACTGGGTGGGCGATACAGGGCTGCACAGGGCACTACGTGGATGCTCCCATTTAACTGCCCAGAGAAAAAGGCAAAAAGGGACAGTAGAAACCAAAGATGCTGTAATCGCTTTCACCCTCCAGCTGAATCTTACTGTATTTTGTGCTGTCATTCAGCATTAGCCTACCTCATCTGTCTTGTTATACAGCTCTTTTTTTCATGCTTTTACTGCTTAAGTGAAACTATGGCTTTACTTCATGCCTAAACATTCGTGACACCTTTAGACTGAATTATGGTGATTCACATTAGCAGTATGGAAAGCGCAATATGTTGTGCTGACCCACGCCTCAGTGTTACAAACCTTATAGCTTTCTCATAGGTTTCAGATTCATTACTAGCTTATGGGGTTCAGAAGTGGTATATTTTGAAAAAATAAGGTGGAGATTGACAAGGATATAAATTCCTTGTCTTCTCAAAGTGGTTACTTACCACTGTCTCGAACACGCTCATGACTCAGTAATGACTACACACAGTAATCCCTACACATGTTTGCATCAAATGTATTCTTAGTGTATAGACTGATAAAAGACATAAGTGGATGTTTATTAGAGAGAGACACTTCTCAGCAGGTCACCAGACAGGAGGGCAGTGTGACACCGTACCTCATTCACTCAGAGGTAGTCATCAAATGCAGGAATTGATACTTGACCCATCAAAGTTACGTTTGTTCCCTTAAGGAAATGTCTCTTTCAGTTGGAGGGACGGCAAAACTAAGTCCTGACAAAAGCAGAAGTTAATAAGGCAAAAAAGAACTGAGGGAGAACAAGTCCAAAGTCCTACCGACATTCAAGAAAGGAGATTAGTTACAAAGCTCGCACTCCTGCCAAGCAGCAGTTCTTTCCCAAAAGGAACCTGAATGGCACGTAGAAAGGATAATCCTCTATGTCATGCACACAGCCATAGAGAGACCTTTCAGTTTTAATCTTGATATGAGAAAATAAAATATTTTTTCTTTCACTTAGCGATCAGTTTTTAGAAACATTTACAACATGCAAAATAGACAGCATGGTAACAATCTTTTTTTAATTACTATTATTTTTATTTTCAACAGATTTGAGCTAGGGGTGATTGCCAGGATTTTTCATCCAGGATTGCTTAGCAGATTTATAAGTGAGCATTGTGACGTGCTAACAAGTGCTTTATCTCCTTGGCACAATTTCTAGAATATCCAAAATGCAACAAACCATTCTCTCATTAGAAAATACCTGGATGAGCTTCAGAGCTTGCAATGATAGGGTTGAGGGATGAAGACGTGTCTTTCAGTGACTATAAAACACAGCTTTGCACTGGGGAATCCAAAGCATTCCCAAGGAGCTGGTTTTAGATCTTTTTCTTGACAGATGGATAAAGATCTGCTCACTGCATCTCTATGATCATGGGTTTAATGAACATATCTAGTAGTTCTGACTGGTTAATTCTCCTGACACCATCTACATTTAAGAAACATAGTGAATGGTGTAAGGGACTCAACACACCAACTTGTAGCACAGCTGTAGCACATCTGCCACAACAAATGTGACCTACCTAGAAAATATCAAGAAACGGACAATTTGGGGAGACTGCATGAGTAAAAGAAGAGTGGATGACAGGCAGAAGAGGCATGGAGATTATTTTCTTATGTTATATAATATGTGAATCTGCTCATAATCATCAAAGACACAGTGCATATATGGTAGATATGGAATACCTGGCAAGCAGAAGGTTTGGGGAAGAAATCTGAAAAGGTATGAAGCAAAAGTCCATTTTGTTAAAAGAGTCAATAAAATCACTCCCATTGAGTTTAACAGGCTTTGGACCAAGCAGTTTTCCAAGTCAAAGGACAACTTGTTTTTGTGCTTGAAATAAGATTATATATTTGTTGGCATGGTTAGCAAACTATCTGGTAGTATTGTGAATTAATTTCCACAAATCCCTAGAAAAAAGGATGAATCTCGCAACACAAACCCCCTGCCTTTTCATATTTTTTAAATGAGACACAATTTAACTGTTATTAACATATTTGTAAGCAGCTCCCTATATGATCACTGCATTTTTATGTGTCTGCAGAAATTGAAGGGTTTTTTTGCACTAGCAGCAAAAGCAAGCCAATAATTTACCAATGACTGTCAATAACACTTAATCATCTTTTATATACTACTACTGCTGCAATATTTCATCAACAGAAAGTGCTGTAGCTGCTTCAAATGTCTGACCTTGAAGCTACCAGATGTGAATTTCTGGTTTTAGACGGCAAATTCAGAAGCCCAGAAGTCATACAGTTCCACCAAGGATTTCCAGCATGATCCTTGCTCAAAATCGTATTTATATCAGTAACTTAAACTTCTACTACCACAGCTAAACTGCAGCCTATATGAAGGGCAACGATCTGCTTGAGAACTAAAAGCTACAGATTGGGAGATAGCAATGAAACGGGATTCTTAGCTAAAAACGAACCGAAAAGCAGCAGAGGTTTTGTGGCTTATTAGTGCAAACCCATTTCTAGATGCAACGCAACAAGACAGCATGCTCCCTAAGAGTACTAAATCCAAACTGTCAGCACGAGGTTGGCCCTTAAGCTTCTCCTCACAACCTGTTTGAAAGCCTGGACATCTACCTATGAGTAACATGGGGTTCTGTTTCCATTCAATATTTCCAAATGGAGACGATCAAAATATTATTTTGTCCAGGCAAGGTTTGCATCGGGCAGCAAGAATTCAGAAGGCAATTAAAAAAAAAAAAGAGACTGAATTTATAAAGCTTCAGAAAGTGTCAAGTATTTGAAAACACAAGCCCTTATTAGAAAAAGCTACTGCATCTTTTTGGTGTGTCATCACAGACTATACAGTTTATAGGTCCTAATTCAACTCCCCACAGTAAAAGCTTCCCTCAAAATTGGATTTGAAGTCTAAAAATGAACGTCAGCATTTTTGAGAGATGCAGCTCTCACACAGGCAGATCCTGTGAAACTGAGAGTCAAAACAGGAAACCGAATTCCAGGCACAATCCCGAGATATTAATTAGGACACATTTTTATAAACAGGCTCCAAAATAAATCCTCTTCTTTCTTAGCAGACCTCAGCATTACCTTGGTTAATGTGAAATTGTGCGTACATTTTCTTGTAATAGCACTGTTAAATTATTTCTCCAAAAGAGACTGAGTGACTGAAGCAGGAAAATAAATGTATAGTGTAGATTTCAGTTGTCTACTTCCAAACCATAGCATCGTTTGCATACCCCTCTCTTCAGCCAACTACGCTGCTTATAGTTTAATGCATAAAACAGCAGAAACCCCAGACTGACCACAAAGTACCTGTAACTGACTTTTTTTTGGTTTGTTTTCTAAATATTGAGGCTTCATTTGCATGCAGCCAAAAGCAATCTAACTAGGATTTCTTAAACAATTAGCATGGCAGCCTTTATTAAAGAGATTCAATCCAGTTCTCAGAAGACAGAACTCCTATCTTTGTCCCTATTCCCCACACTTTTGAGATTGCTATTTGATCCAGATTCTGACATTCGCACCCCCTAGCGTTACTCTTTTGCTGGGGCCACCCCCAGATTTCCAGTAAATCCTTTCCTTTTGTGGCCAGCAAGCTGTTTGATTTTATTTCTGCAGCTATTCAGAAAGATCATGCGAGATCTATGCGAACAAAAGGAAGCGGACGATAATTTTATGAATGCAATACAAACTCTTAAGAAAGCGTCCCTGCTGTTCTGGAAAGGCTTTAATGTATTGGTGCAGGAAGATGAGGTGAGAATTGTTCCAGAGACTTTATGCAAACTTCACCAAAAAAAAACCGCAGAAAAGCCCCCATGTGCAAATAGCTTCACTGATATTAACACCCATTTGCTGTTCCTTCACAGCAGATGCAATCTTCGATGAAAATGCTTCTGTTTAGCACTGAGAATCTTCTCCAAAAATTAAAATCTGCTCAAATTAAGTGTAAATGTTTGTAAGTCCAATTCAGAACTTATAACAAACTAGACTCCAAAACTTCTGAGTATGGATAAACATATTTTGGAACAGAAGTACAATTACGTGATTATGAAGAAAAAGATTTCGGCTTCCAAACTGTTTTATGGTACATTGTATATAAATGTTTTCTGCATTTTTTTTAAATAGTCATGAGGACCAGATGACAAAAACGTGGGTCTCATCCCCAGTAGTATGCAAGCTTATTACAGTATACCAACCTTTTACATTCTGTCTGCCTGATGTACCCATAGGCACTATCTGCAATCATTTGGTTTGGGCCATTTTTCATTTACACGTTCACAATGATGTATCTCAGGTAAAAGGTTATAAATAAACTAACAAAAAAGTATTTTATTAAAAAAAAAAAACAAGTTTGGCATTTTAGAAAGTTTCTTTTAAACACTGCTTAGGAAGAAGAACTAGAAGTTAAATTATACGTGCCCATATTTTTCTCACAAGCTGCACAAAGTGTACCTAGTTAAAACTTCTGGTATCTCTATGACATCAGAAGCATCGCCACTGGAAATTACTGGGTTTTGCATAAATTTCTCAGCACTAACACACCTGTGCTAAAATCCGTAGCTCAGGACAACAGGAAAACCTTGGCCCGTAACATATCAAACATTTTTCGAAGAAG
The DNA here is from genome assembly GCA_008711295.1 of Anarhynchus alexandrinus. Lineage (NCBI taxonomy): Eukaryota > Metazoa > Chordata > Aves > Charadriiformes > Charadriidae > Anarhynchus > Anarhynchus alexandrinus. The sequence goes on along the minus strand of VUYV01000086.1, from coordinate 887,962 downwards.
AAGAACATAGTTATTAAGCAGTAACAGCAGTCAGTTTAAGGTGGTCCCCTGACCTAGTGGGCTGTACGTTGAACCATCACCGGCATTTCACAGACACGGAAAGGGAAAACGGAGATCAGATTCCTGAAAAGCCTGTATCTGATTTTCCTGTATGTAATTATAATGCATGAAATTTTACAGTTGTCCCAACCATTATTTCAGGAACTTAGCAATTTGGAAGTGTTTTAAATGAAGTGGGAGTTTCCTGTTTCTGTCCCTTTTGATTGCTCCCTCCTCTCGTTTTTCCCTTGTCTCAACTAACACAGTGCCTGCATTGAGGTTTGCTGTAGCGTGAGCCTGATTTTGATGCACCGTCCTCCTTCTCCGGGATATAGAGGAGGACTGTTTCTCCGGGGACTGCATAGCACTGCTCTGTCCTCCTTTTGACTCCCTGTGATTTTTCAAGTATGAAAGGAAGACAATTCCCCCCTTTGTGAGATTCTATATCTTTTTATGGTTTAGCTTTTCTCTTGCTCTGAAGCCTTATTTCTAGGTCGGCGTATCTTGAGGAAAGTGGCAAGAAATATGGATTTGAACACACAGTTGGCATAAGGAAGGTATTTAATTAGTTCTTTTCCCTCCTTTTTAATCACTACAGTATTCCAGCCACTCCTTAGAGCACAAAGAAAAACAATTATCTTTAAAGAATTGCTTTCTCCCACACATTAACCACATGTCGCAGAAAGGCTACAACTTAGTTTATATTAGGAAGGGGAATGAAAAAGTAACTCTTAATGAAAGATCCTTAATTTATTCCAAGGTCACTTTTTTGGTCACTTTTTTTTTGGTCACTTCCACTGTATGAAAATAGAAGCGTCTATCAACAGAGCCTAATAACTGTTTACTCCAGCTTAAATCAAGAGACATAATCAATTTGGTAATTATTTCCTGAAAAAAACAGTTCAAATTAGAGGGTCCAGACTAACAACTGCATCTTCCTTCCCTTTCACATCCAGCTCCACTTACAATCTAGGAAATCCGGTGAAGCTATAGGCTCCCGGGGAGGTACAGAGAATAAAATGAGTACATTTCCCGTATAAAATAAAAACTATGACTTCCTTTCATCAGGCTGACTGAAAAGTAAAATCCTAACCGTAAGGCTCACAAGCAAAACCACTGCTAGTTCTATGACACTCAAAAAATAATAGATATCATCCACCAGGTCTACCTGAGGCGCGCTCAGCAAAGCGGGCAGCTGGGTAAGTACGACGCTACAGCAGAGTTCTGTGCCGTGAGGGACGAAGGGGGTTACCTTGGGGTGAATTATGGAATTGAGGTTGTAATAAAATAAAGCAGGAAGGAAGCTGCCCACAGCAGCGTACGCCGGCCCATCTCCTTCTTCAGCGTGTCCTCTTGCCTCGTCCTGTCTCTAACTGCCCGTGAAAGCTTTACAAAAACGGAGGGCAGGTGGTCAAAGCCAGCTTGACCGTTTGTGTAATTTGAAAGCCACTGCAGCACAAATAATGCCTCTTTATTACACTTCCAACTGCTGAAATCATAAAATTGATGTATGTTCCCAAAAAGCCTTCATGTTTTATTTTCCTCCCCTTACGAAATTTGGACAGGTTTAGGTTTCATTTTTTCCTTCCCAGAATACAAAGCAATGTTTTCTTGAACTTCTTCACGTGACTGTTCATCTTACACAAAACTTAGCAGGAAAGTTAACTCCACACCAGCTGAAACCATGACAATCATGTACCTTCATTTGTCCTATTTTTTGCATGCTATTATCAGTACGCATCCTACGCAGCTGCAAGTACACATATGACTCTAAACGCCTGTAGGATGTCAGCACGTTTGGCCTTTACGAGGCATTTGTCGTCCCATCACATTTGATATATGTAGTTTGTCGCTATAACAGCATTGTATATTGCACAGGAATGACGACTGACTACTGAGCAAGAGGTTGGGCGACACAACACAGCTCTTAACGTTCATACCTGCTACACGTTTTAACAGAGCTGAAACCATGATGAAATTAACTGCAAGCATCCGGGCTCCGACTTAACCAGAGGTACACTGACATCTGGCTATTGTCATTTAGAGACTTTCTGTACCCTGAACTAATGGACTGATTGGTTTGTTAAATAAAATAATCAACATACGTTTTGACAGAATTCAAACTCACGTTAACACACTAAACATACCAAAAAAAAAAAATAAAAAAATCTTTGCATGAAAAGAGAGTTGACATCATTTGTCAGTTTAAACATTTTCTGGCAATAGCTCAGCTTGTTAACAGGCAATGAGAGACTGCTCTATTAAGCTCAGGGTGACGCTAAAATGGTTTCATACAAGACGACAGCAATTTTCCTTACCACCAAGTGAGGCTGCCTGTTGAGAAAGGCCATGGCACGCTGCAGGTCTTTGCTATTCATAGGTATCGATTGTAATGAGGAAGACATTTTATTGCTATCCAGCGTTACACTGAGTTACACGAACAGCTATCTTTTTATTAAGAGCTAGGAGACACATGAAAATTACTTAGACTACTGCTTAGTTTAATAGCATTTCCTTTTAATTTTAACTGAAGCGATGTTCCATACAAATAATAAAACAGATTACATAATCCTTTGCTTTTAATTTAAAACCAGCCTTTGAAAAGGAGAGGCGTTAATAAACGCTACCTTTTCGAATTTACCCGACTATCACTTCCATCAATAAAGTGTTTTTCCTGATCACAACTAGATTAATTTTTGGTGCTAAGTGAAATTCTGAATTCTTGGCAGTCACCCAAGCGCGTGGGAACCTGGCCTCGGTAAATATTGCAAGAAAACCTTAATGAGGCATAAAAGAATAAGAAAGAACAACAGAAAAGAGTGTCCACCAACAGAGAGGGAAATGTAAACCTGGTTAGTGTCCAGAGGAGAAGAGAAAATTACAGCCTCGGCTCTTTGCGCTCATTCTGCGGACTCCAGACATCATGCTGTACAGTAGTATTTTTTATTTGGGTATCAGTGTTGCCAGTCTAACAAAAATCTCTGTTGGAGGGATGTTTAAACTCCCCGGTTTAAATATCCTGCTAGCCAAAACCTGGTAAACGCAGGACATGGGAACAAGTTTTATTCTATTTCATACAGCAGTTACAGTTTAACACCCAGATAATCCTCCCTGCTAGAAGTGGGAAATCTCTGGTGAAAGCAAACATCTGAAAGAAATCCCTGGTGGAACTCCTTCATAATCAGCCTGTTGAAAGACCTGAAAGGCTAGCTCTCCTAACTGATGGCGTGGCTGCAGCTTTGCCCTATCCCATACATAGAAGATCTGAAAGAGATCTCTGCTGTAACATCACATTGTCCTGGTAATTTCCTACTTCCAGATATTACAAAGTAGGCATGCAATGAATTCTGGTCTAGGTTGTTTGTCCTTGGCATACACATTTCTGAGAACCTGTCAGGAGTGCTTTCATCCTTTACATCCAGCATCCTCCTTCTATCACAGTGCAGACTTCTGGCCCATAGGAAGGACTCCACCAAGCCCACAAGGAAAAGAAACCCTTTTCCAGAGAAAGCTACAACATCCACAGGTGCAGGGAACTATGCTAAAAGACAAGCCGTTCTTGGTCACTAAATCATGATGCTTATTTGCACGTTTAATCAAAAGTGACCTGTTCGAATAAGTACCTTTGTATGGTTTGGAAGGACTGTGCTGGATTGTACAAGTGCTGCTGCAGTTTCACTTCAGCCAAATTCCATTTGATTTAACAGAATCAGATCAGTGTAAAACTGTTGTAAAGAGAACATGAAAGGGGTCCGAGCAATCTACACAGACTAGCAAACATCATAGTCAATCTCAGTCTTTATTTGGCTGGACGTACACGCTATATTCTCCATTCACATGGGAGCAAGGTGACACTTTGCACTCAGGACTACTTGCTTAAATTTCATTACGTCAACAATGTGTATAAATATGTTTAGTCTTGAGATCAGTAAATATAAGATTCCTCTCCACCTATATATATCCTTGTATTCTCTCTTCCTTGTTCTTTGAATGCTACCTATCACTATATAGAAAAACTTTGGGAAAAGAGGTAGAGAATGTCAGAGAAGACCAGGCTTCAACACAGAGCTGCAGAGTCCAGTGCCCCAAATGTGGCTACACATCCAACATTATGAAATCCGAAATATCTAACTTTAGAGCTTAATGACCTGAAGTTCCCTCTAGAGCCAATAAAGGATATAGACACCCTTCCTCAGAGCAGTGCAGGTCATAACACTCCTCTAATGGTAGAGGGCTTTTAGCCAACTGCTCTTCCAGCTCCAGTGCCTCAAGCAGGTGCCTAAAGTAAAGTAAAGTCTGGCCCGTGTTGCCAACAATTAAGAGCTCATGTTTCTTTATGCATATAGGTTGTGTAGCAAAATCAGATTTTTAAATATTAATTCATATACACAAAGGAGAAACAATATTTTCCCATGCTTAAAGAACAAGACCAGAAGCCACAATTCCTGAAAGATAAATCTCGATTTACCATCCATTTTGGGTCTTCCTTTTTTCTCTCGCTGCAAGAACAACCTAGTTCCAGCCTTCATCAATCAGGATCTACGTAAATTTAACCATGTGGCCTCTTGGACAGGATCAGGTGTTTTCATTTCCCACCCCAAGCATCCATCCTCCAGGAGAGCAGCATCTGTCCCCACCCAGCTCCTGCTCCACTGCTGCCTGGAGCAGGGCTGGGATAAAGGGCAGTTTCTCCAAAAGTCCCATGTTCTTACTGCACAGGCTCCTTTGGTGAAAAGACTTTTCAGATATCCCCAGTGATGCAAAAGAAGTTCCTCCAGGTTAGCATCTACCACAGCCCACAGAATTAAACCCCTCAGTGGTATCTTCTAGTACGTACACCTTCAGCATTATTAGCACCAGAAAATTGTCGACACGCAGCAGCTTTTCTTCCTGCGGTGTTATTTCTATTGTATAACACACGCTTGCACAATTGCTTTAATTTGAATCTATGGAAATACATGCTGCATAGCAGAGGGCAGATCAACCTCTGGTTTTTAATAAATGATCACACTGACAATTAAAATTCCCGGTGACAGGCGAATTACTGTTAAAATCTATGATTGATTTCCTGCAGAAAGATCTGGAGCAGCAGGGAGTAGAGCAGCTAGCAGAAAACCTTAATAAAAATCAAGGTAATAAACCTTTTGCAAATATCAATTTTAATTATTTTTTAAATTACCTTTTCCTCTTCCATCTCTTTCATATGGCCCAATCATGTGAAAAGTTAATCATATTTCATAATAAAAAACATTTACTGTTCTTTTTCTTCATCATCTTTAGTGGAGTTTTTCAACAATATGAGCCATTACACTGAAATGGAAATTTCTTCAGCCATCAGAGCACACAGCTGTTTTATAGTTAAACTGTTTCACATCAGTAGAGGTTTTTTACACAAGTACTGCAGCTTCCAGAGCACAATTTTGCCACAAGGTTTTTATTTCTCAAATCCTGTCTTTAATTTTTAATAATATCTGCACAATGATTGGCCAATCCCTTTGCTCTGATAGGCTTCTTTACTCACAATTTTTGAACTAACTGCAAACAATAAAAGAAATAAATCAGCTTCAAAGTCCTTACAGTTAAAGCAGAGAAGTTTCTAAAACATGCATAAGAAGTTGTGGAAATGAAGTACACAGCCATAAAGGAAGGCTTCCTTCAAATTCTTAGAAGACCAATGACACAGAACATCTATTTTCATCTCATACTTCTCCTCTCCCACAGGTTGAAAGGGATTTTGTCAAGAAAAAGCTTTCAAGATACTTTTGTGCGAGCTGAGAGATACAGAGCACTGCATCTTCATTCTTAGAGGTGAAAGATGTAGCAAATTTTTAGAAGTGATTTGTTTAATGGAAGAAAAAGTGCCACAAAGGCCACTAAAAAGTGGAACACAGCAGGGAAACATAAAAACCTCCGGGTGCTTACCATTTTAAGTTTCATTCATCCCTCTTTGTTTCCGAAAGTGCTTTTTACTTACACTGTAATGATCTTTAAATGGGTGGTAATGAAGAATAATGAACTCTGTGATGACTGGAATCGGTCAGCTCTAACTTGTGACTCGCCATGAACAGAGCGCACATTAAACAGTATATCACAGTCAGGTATTTAATTCCAGCTCCTCTTATTTATTCGCCGAGAGTACGTCCTGATCTTCTTCAAGTTTTACTGCCATCAGTATGACCACTGTAGTTTAACTCCAGAAGAGACTGACCTGCTCAGATGCAGATAACGGAGTAACTCCAAAAAATTGCTTTACGATTGCTCTGACCTTTGCAAGGGATTAGAGAAATCACTGAGCGGTCTGATATTCTATACCGTTTATTTTCCACAACAAATAATTTTTTTCTAGATGGGACGTGAATTGAGGAAGGGTGTATCTTTAATACGTATTAAATACAGGGGTGCATGAGACCACACAGAGGTAGACCAGTCTCTTGTGAAGACAGATTTACCAAAATATCCCGATAGTGACTTAGCACTCCCCAACTAATGCATTTTTAAATTCTGACCCTCCGTTCAGCTGGTTTGACTTTCAGAGCTACATATTTTCTTAGCAGCAGCTGAGGATCGTGGGTTATAGCCCCTTTCCCGACACACGACCGAGGCTGCAGCATACGTGCAGTACGGGAGCTGTTAGCACTGATGCCTATAACTGAGTGTGTGCCACCCACAGCATACGTGGGCTGCTGAGGGACCCATATGTAAGAAGGCATCCAGTGGAGTGCCACAGCCAGCACAATTCAGCTGGACCACAGCATCCTCCCTCCCCATCTCAGGCAGCTGCCAGGAATTCCACATGCCTGGTTTGGTGGACTAAATGAAATGTCTTCGCAGACACTCAAAAACCGATGCTCACAATCCTATGCAACACACTCAGGAGTGCAGAAAAAAAAAACAACTCGCGATTGCACGAGGGAGAAAACTTGCTATTTACATGATGAGTTTATCAGAACTGATGTTTTTTCTAGTAAAAGCTGTTGTACATATGAGCTCAATTTGATGCTGCATTGTTTAGTGGCAGACAGAGATAATACAAAACATAATGCAATTTACCGCTTCATTTCTTCATAAAGTCTACCCAGAAACATTTACTGCTCCATGTTACAGTAGAGAAGTTTAACAAAATGAGTAAAGCAGGGAGTCTGCAAAACTATAAATAATGTTCTATGCTTTCCTAAATATTTCACACTCTAGTGAAATAACATAAGATATTTTCTTTTTAATGCCATATCTGACCTGAATTATTTGTCTAAAATTTCTAAACTTCAGTTAGTCACCCTGGACTAGACTTGTATTTAGTGTTTTTTCTTTTGTCAAAACGGTCAGTTCAGTCCGCTCTGCCTGTAGACTTTGACAACAGAAAAACTTGAGCAAGTGTAATTATCAGCTTCTGATTTTCTTTCTAATTACAATATGCAAGTGCTGAATTTTGCTTGTTTCTTCTCAGTTCTCAATCACAAAGGTTATGATTGAAAACAAGAGATTTTAAAACATAATAATGACAGTGCTGTATGGTTTTAGTCTACTTTCTGACTTTTTCACTTCCAAAAGCAGGATTCTGTTACTTCAGCCCAAAATCATAGAATACCATACATATTCTCACTCACACACAAACTGTAGATCTCCTTTCAAACAATGGAGAGAGAGAACACATAACCTCTCTGGCTTCTGGGTAACACAGTTGATAACCTCTTCTGTTTACTTCTCTAGCACCCTCCAGCAATCCCCTTAATCACTTGCCAGGCATGAATTTTGGGATTTATTTTTTTTTTCCTTTTTCAACATCAGTTCTTGAAAACTCATTTCTCTTTCAATACCCTTTTAGGAAGGGTAGCTACTTGAACTGTTTCAGTTAATATGCATTTTGGGACACCAGCTTGTGCCTCTGCAGCGTACTGCACTATGACACACAGTAGATCCAAGTCAGACCAACGTTAGCCACCTTTGGCCTGCATTCTGCTGCGTAGTGTATACCTACCTTTAGCTATTCTCATAAAAATGGATCGAATTCAGACAAAAGTGTACATTTTCCAATTCAGTAGAGATTGTAAAAGGCAGAAGATGAATGATAACCTCAGAGTCAAAGGTGTCACTTCCCAGGAAGACCTCAAACTTCACTGAAGATTTTCCAAAACAGAAACTGAAAACATATTTTCAGGAAGAACTAAATTTGGGCAGTACAAAAGGTATTAGTTTCAAAAAAGTTGTGAGAAAGAGATAATAAAAACAAGGAGGCAGCCAGAAATCGAATCTGTAACCATGAAGATAACCACTTGCAGCTACTACCACCATTGTTCCTTTTGATTTCAGATGATGTGAATCTACTGCCCATTGACAAGTGCTCAGTATGAAAGAAGTTGGTCATGAAGCAAACCCACAATTTTAATGGTTCAAAAATCTATGTTGAAGTTATACAGCTTAGTTCTGAGATAAAGTTATTAAAAACAAAGCAACATTCAAAAGCCAGTGGTTGATAGTTTACCTAAAATGTAGGCAATTTAGCTGTAAATGCTTCATTCCTGCTGGTTAAACTTACCATCTTTTTATGCATAGGTACTCACTGACTTAAATAGGTCTACATTACTTGATTCGGCAACTTTAATGAAGTTCAAAAGCAAATAAAAAAAAAGATGCTACTTGCAGTTTTCAGTTTGTGCAATAAGGATGCAGAACCATCCCCAGACTGAAATTATACGCTCATACATAACATACTTCTGTAGCTCTGCAGCTACCTTAAAACCAAGTCATCTTCAGTGTGTGATGCTCCCAAGTTCAAAGTTCATGTAGGAACATTTCAAAATCATGGTCAATTAACACTGAAATCATTTAAGTACTTCATCCACATTAATCCCAAATGAGTTCCTCATAATTAATGGATTTAAAACAAATTTCAAAAGAATTCATAGAATCATAGAATCATAGAATAGTTTAGGTTGGAAAGGACCTTGAAGATCATCGAGTTCCAACCCCCCTGCCACAGGCAGGGACACCTCCCACTAGACCAGGCTGCCCAAGACCACGTCCAGCCTGGCCTTGAACACCTCCAGGGATGGGGCCTCAACAACCTCTCTGGGCAACCTGTTCCAGTGCCTTACCACCCTCAAAGTGAAAAACTTCTTCCTAATGTTCAATCTAAACCTGCCCTCTTCCAGTTTGAAGCCATTCCCCCTCGTCCTATCACTACATGCCCTAGTAAATTGGTAATGATTAAGTTGTTGTTGTAGAGCATTACTCTTCTGTATTTGTGTGGTTTTTACCTTTGAAACCTCATATCAGATTGACTGGAAAGTCACATTACTTTGTATGCAATATGATGTAGTGAAATAAATATGCAGCAATACAAAGTACGCAATACAAAATATAAGATTACTGCTGACTGCACAGTTGCTGTATTAAGACCGGGATGTTATCTAGGTGAAGTAGCTCAGGTCCAGTGCTTTACATATTTTCAGGTGACAGTGACCCAGCCTGACTTGAATGAGGTGTGATACCCAGATGTCTAAAATTAGGTGAGGTAAATCCAGGCCCCGGAGTCTAACCTGAATGTCACTAATCTGACAAAATTCTTCTTGACTTCTCCGGTGAGCTTCTTGTTTCCCTTCCTGGTCCTCTGCATATCCTGCTCAAAGATTTAAAAATGTTAAACTATCTGTGCGTACATATGTTCTGGAATAGGAAAGTAAGATCCAAATGTCTCGACTCGGGTCACTTTTTTATTCCTCTGCTAGCTTTGAATCTGGAGCACTTAGAGCCGGATGCTTTGTTTGAAATAAAGTATTTGGAACTTCATTGCCTTTGTTCTCCTCTAAAGAACACAGTGGTATGTAACTAACAAATATGATCTGGTGATAATGCCTCTTTTCTAAATTTATCATTAGAACCTTTGTATTTTGAGCAGAGATCGCAGAATTCTTAGTCTGAAAGTTTTCTTAGTTTGAAAGTTTTCTTAATTTACTTGTCTTACAGTAAGGTTAGCTTAGCTTCAATAAAATTTAAGAGCACCAATAAATTGTATCATTTTATTTCATGCACCTTTTTCAGTCTAGATGATCTTAATGTGTAATCTTTACTCTCCCTTTTGTAGTTTATATGAGACATCTCTTAGAAATACACTTTGTTAACCTATGGTGAAGATGGCTATAGTATGAAAATCAGGAAAAAAAATACAAAAACATTACCTGTATAGAAATGGAAAAATTGAGGCAACGTCAATAAGAATGTACACAATAAAGAGTGTACAGTAACCATACTTATAAAAATACCATTTTAACAACATTAATACTGATTCCTTTCCAATGGGTTTGTAACTCATAGAGAAGATCATTACAGTCGTTTACTAATGGTGGAAATCCGCGCCCTAAAATTTGGGGTTGCATCCACTAGACAATTTCTAGAGCATCTGTGAGGATTTGATAAAAATACTGGGCATGTAACATGACTCAGGAATATTCTAGAAAACTCTTGGCTGAAAACATTATAAAATCTGTATGATTTTTTTTTTTTAGTTACCAAAAATAGTATTATGTTGAAACTCATGACCATGAACCCCAAACCAGGCACAATTGTTTCAGAGGACCATGTGAAAAAATGTAATTATTATCTAGAAATCAAAAAGTTATGAAGGTAGAATGAAAATGTACTGGATTTTAAGTATTGGAAAGAGGCAAAATATGTCTTCCTAAAATTCAAAAGTGTAAGCTCTACCTTTCTTATTAGCAACAACTTTGTAAAGAGATCAAAGTTAAGGATATTGGAAGATGTACATGAAATTTGCACATAGTTACCTTCATCATGAACGATGTACTGTAAAAATGTCTCACTTACATTATTTGAAACTTTTCTTAAAAAAAATGAGACCCAGAATTATTACTACAATAATGGAAATAACATCAATGACCGTAAAGGAAAAACTCAGGCCATCTAAGGTTCACTTCTAAACATGTTTCTCCTTGTATCTGTATCAGGATTTTATTTCACCTATAATAAGAACTTGCCTTTGTCATCATAGAATTGTGTTGTTTGGTAGTTTTTTTAAGTTATCAGTTTCTGAGTTCTCACCCTGCTTGCTGATTCAGCTCATCCTCCCCTCCCACCCGTTTTGGTGGAAATTTTATTAGACTAGTCTTTATTCTGTTGTCCATGTCATTACTAAAAATGTGCAATAGTACAAGATCGAAAACAGATTCCTACAGAACACACATCAGCTTGACAGTGAACAATATGCTCTGAATAGTTTCCCTACTAATTACACACTCACATAATAGTAGTGTGATTATTTTTTTTTAATACTTTCTTATGAAAATATAATGTGCGATAATGTCAGAAGATTTATTTGTCAAGACAGATGACATCTCCTGGTTCATCCTCTTCTCAAGAACTGTTATTCTGTCACAAAAGGATATTAGACTGGTATTACACAATTTGTCCTTGGTAAATTCATTTTGGCTATTACTCATCTCCTCGCTGTTCTGCATGTGCTTACAGTTCACTTGATTTGATTATTTGTTCCAGGGGTTTTTTTACAAAATTTAAATTATGCTTATGGGTCTATAATTCCCCAGCTCTTTCTTCCTCTCCTTTATAAAGACAGGCATTGAGTCAGCTCTTTTGGAGTTTGCTGAAACTTCCTCCATTCTCCACAACAGAGAACTGCTAATGGAACTTGAGAATGCTCCATCTAGTTACTTAAATACTACACAATAAACTTCATCAAACCCAGCTCATTTAAAAATACCCTATTTCTCTATGTACTCTTTCAGAAGCTCTTTTATCATTCCAATCTGACATCTTAGCCCTTTCTTAGGCTTAGTAGTTGCGTTAACTGAGCACAGTTAAGGAAAGCTGAAAAGATATTAAACATTTTTGCAGGTTTAATACCATTTTTCAATTTCTTTCCTTCCCTGTTTGATAGCATATCAACCCTTTTTCTTCTTGCTCTTATTATTAATGTGTTTATAAAATGACTTTTGGTTTCCTTTTATGTCCTTTTTTACGCCGTGCATAATTCTGTGTCTTGGCCTTTCCAGTTTTGTCAGCCTTCATATTAGTGCTACTTCATTTACACTAATTTGGTAATTTGACCTAGTTTCCACTTTTTGAGGATTTTTTTTTTCCCGGGCCTTAGGCCACTGAAGTCAAAGCTTACTTAAGGGAGCGACTTCATCGGCTTCACAAGTATTGAGATGGTTTGTGCTTCTCCCTGAAATATGATTTCTAGGGGGAACTGCCAGTGCTTGTAAATGTTTTTCCCTTAGATTTATCTGCAATGAGATCTGACTCATCAGCCCTGCTAGTTTGTTCTCCTATCATTTACTGGGTTTATTATGATCTGCACTTTCTGTTCCTTGATGTAATAAATCATTTTATGTCCTCACTAAGCAGGTTAAAGAAAGTGAAAGTAAATCCCCTTTGAGTTTTCAACCACATTTTTTCTAGGGGCTTCCTGCTAGCTACATTTAAAGAACCACAGAGCAACTGAGGTTGGGAGGGATCTCTGGAGGCAATTAGTCCAAGTTTCTGCCCAAGACAAGGCTAATTGCAAAGCTGCATCAGATTGCTCAGGGCTTCAAGTCAGAGGACTTTTGAAAATCTCCAAGGATGAGGTCGAAGTTGATTCCACCACCTCTCTGGGCAGCTTTTTCTTACGACAAACCACTTTTGCTCTAAATTATTGTTATTCCTTATACTCAGTTGAAATAGTTTGCATTGCAGTTTGTGACAGTTACTTTCTGTCCTTTCTTCATGCACTGCTGAAAGAGTCTTAACTTAATTTTCTCTATAATGTCCTACAAGCGGGGACAAACTGCAGTTAGATTGCCCTCAGCATTTTGTTATCCAGGCTGAACAAAATATTTCTCTCTGCTTCTCCCTGTATGCCATTCTCCAGCCAACCAACAGTCTCAGTGGCCCTCCGCTGGACACTGCCCAGTTTGCCAGTACTCCTTACCGTAGGGCCCAAAATCAGACAGAGTTTCCCAGATGTAGCTTGACCAGTGTCAAGTAGAGGGACCGGTCGGTCCCTGTCACCAGCAGGCTGTGCGCTTCCTACTGCTGCCAATGAAGATGTTAAAACAGTATCAGCCCCAGTCTCAGCCCTGAGAAACACCCCTCAGATAGTGGACAGGAGGACTTGATACTGCTGATCGCAGCCCTTGCAGCCTGAGGGTTCAGGCGATACTCCCCCCACCTCGATGTCTACCCCTCCAGTCCACCATGCCCTGATTTGGCCAATGCCAGCGTGCATAGACAGCCTTGCTAAAGTTAAGTTAAACGGCAACCCTTGCTCTCTTCTTGTACACAGAGACAGCCATTTCATCATACAAAACAATCGGGCTGATCCAATGTGATTTTCGCTTCACAAATTCATGCCAGCTGCTCCCAATCATCCTCTTGTCTTCATGTATCTGTAAATGGTTTCCACAATGGCTTGCTCCGTATTTTCTCCAGGGACGGAGGTGAATGATTGGTGTACAGCTCCCCAGATACTCTTTCCTATCTTTTTTTGGATGTAACATTTGCCTTTTTCTCATGGGGATGTCATCCAGTTGGTATAACCTTTCAAAAATACAGCAACTTCACAATAACATCAGCCAGCTGCCCACCACAGATTTGTGCCTGTCCAGCTCACCTGAATAGTCCTTACCTTGATCCTGATCTATGGTGGACAGTCCCTTTTTCCAAAAACTTTGCTCCCACACCTGATAGACCCAAGATAAGCCTTGCCAGCACAGATCACAGAATCGCAGAATAGTCAGGGTTGGAAGGGACCTCTGGAGATCACCTAGTCCAACCCCCTGCCAGAGCAGGGTCACCTACAGCAGGTTGCACAGGACAGCATCCAGGTGGGTTTTGAATGTCTCCGGAGTGGGAGACTCCACAACCTCTCTGGGCAGCCTGTGCCAGTGCTCTGCCACCCTCAAAGCAAAGAAGTTCCTCCTCATGTTAAGATGGAACTTCCTATGTTCAAGTTTGTTCCCGTTACCTCTTGTCCTATCCCTGGGCACCACTGAAAAAAGACTGTTCCCATCCCCCTGGCACCTTCCGTTTAAGTATTTGTAAGCATTAGTAAGACCCCCCTCAATCTTCTTTTCTCTAGACTAAAAAGACCCAAGTCCCTCAGTCTTTCCTTATAAGAGAGATGCTCCAATCCCCTAACCGTCTTTGTAGCCCTTTGCTGGACCCTCTCCAGCAGATCCCTGTCTTTCTTGAACCGGGCAGCCCAGAACTGGACACAGTACTACAGATGTAGCCTCACCAGGGCAGAGTAGATCCAGTCCTGCCTTCCACAAGGAAGGCACTGAATGCCCCAGTCTCCTCCCTGTCCCACATCACCACGCTGCCCAACTCGTTTTGCTGCAAGCACTTCCACATCTTGCTGTGCTGCTCTCCTAGCAGATGGCTGGAGTTTGCAATTAGCTGAAAATTTACGCTTTGGATAATTCAAATAGTTGTCCATGAAACATCCTCATCCCCACAGACAGGGAGGTCACATTCATCAACTTCTAATCATCAATGCACAGCTAACTATTAAAATTGTAAACTTTTGCTACTGTTATTTGCAACTCATGGTACAAAACTTTGTTTCAGACTAATCAAGTTTGTTTCTATTATGAGAAGATCTTTCTTTATTCTTCTCGTTTTCCCTCTCTATTACAAACACTTCTAGAAAGTTCCTAGTTGTCTGTTTGCATTTTTTGCTTAACTCGTTCTATATAACCTCATTTGCTTTAGAGGTAAACTAGCATATATTCTTGTGCATAATGACTGAACGTTGTACATTTCTGAGTCGGTCTTAAAAGGGAAACTGGCATACTGCAAACCATCTACTGATAACACTGCACTTTAAAAAGCTTTTAAAATTTCCTCCAGGCGACTGCATTACCTGCCAGAGGCTAGTATGTTAAAGATTCATCACAAAAATGTTCCTGTTATGGCAAAGAGAAACTTAGTTTTCTAACTTTCATCTGCAACCTAAACCAACAGTAAAACACCAGAAAAAAGACTTTACTATTGAAATACCTTTGTTAAAAGATAGTCTCTATGGCATACTCTCCCATGAAGGATGTGTAGCTGAGGCACCCATACCTAAAATGCATAATTACCTTTGCTATAAAAAGATGCTTTATTTTCTTTGTAAAACTGAATATTCACTTTGGCACTAGAACCAAAATAAAGGGTCTATACGGCCACGATATAGTAGGATTTTTTCGGAAGCACCATGCAAACTTACTTTCTTCCTCATACATATCCAGCTTTAGATATTTTGCAAGGCTTTTGCCAACCACTGGAAATAAATGAGCAAAGAACGCAAGTCAAAGGAAACAATGGGGGAGGGGGGGAGGTTGGACCCAGCAACTTGAAGACAGCCTGTGAAGCTGCTTAACTCTTCAGCAGGACAATGTGCATCCCAGTGGCTCTCTACCCCGCCACCAGCAGCAACTGTCTGACCGCGCAGTCCTGCATCTCCACAGACAAAATGATCATTGGATACCCTTGGGTACAGCAGCATTAATCCATTTTCATCAGTCATAAATCACACTTTTCCACTGCAGCTCAGAGAGTTCAAATCAGGACCGGAGCCTGCCAGAGCAGCTAGAAGTTGTCCTTTGAACCACATCTGGTCTCCCTCTCTTTTTCATGAAGGCTTCCCTGGCACATTGTGGAGAGGTCCTCAGAGTCTGCTAATTTACAACAATCTAGATGTGTTGGTTTCTGTCTGTTGTACAGGGGCTTTAAAATGTCCGTAAACATTTATTTTTCAGCAGGAATTATAAAGATACTACAAACAAAATTCAGCCATCACTTAAAACACACCAAGGAACAAGCATGCTTTTTTCTTCAGATGTTCCTCTGACTTCTTTTTCTTAGTTTATACAGAGGTTTAACTCTTGAATGCAAAAGAAAATGATTTGGGAAGGTAAAAATTTCTTTATGTGGATGGCAAATACTAGTGTTTGACAAAGATTTCTCAGGTTCGATAACAGGAGTTCATGTAAATGTTTAAAAGAATCCATATCCAACTTCTAAGTCTCAGCAGTATCTACCCAA
Source organism: Anarhynchus alexandrinus (assembly GCA_008711295.1). NCBI lineage: Eukaryota > Metazoa > Chordata > Aves > Charadriiformes > Charadriidae > Anarhynchus > Anarhynchus alexandrinus. Next base: position 871,879 of record VUYV01000086.1, on the reverse strand, counting down.
TCTATAGCCAGTTCATTTAATCCCAAACATAATTTAGAAACACTGCCAAGTGAGAAGGAAGTAATTTCACCAGAAATTAACGAATGATTTCCACTGAAAAAAATGAAGGAGAAAAAAATGAAGCTATAGTAAGCAAAGTACTTTTTTTTCTTTTTTGAACTTTGTTTTTTCAAGCTTTATTCTGCTGCATAAGGCCAATGCAATAATAAAGACTAATTTCCTGTGGCAATCATCTTCAAAGGGAACCAAAATGAATGCATATATTCTGGAGCCATACTGATAAAAAAGGTTCAAACAATCCCCATTATTTCAAATAATGTTGAAAAATGATACCCAAGAAAGGGGTTTCAACTTATTTCTAGCTATCCATTTTGGATTAACATAAAACGTGTTACTTCCAAGTGTTACTATACTTGTGCAATGTATTTATATCAATATGATTTCTATCTTCAGTGAAAGGTTTAATATCAACATATATGTCATTACTGGAAATGTTTCAATTTACATTAAAAAATGAAACTGTAAGATCAGCAACAACTGCCTCAACTAAATCAAATGATTCCTCCCGCAAGCCAAATATAAATGTTCTCATTTATTGAAGTTACACATCTCTTTCATAGCAAAAACTGAGCCACTCAGCTTCGTATCTAAAATTATCCTTATCAACTTTGCTGACTGTCTTTACATAGGGCTTATATGTCGTTTGAAAGGATCTCTTCTGAAAGCACTTGATCCTCTATAAAGGTAAAGAAAAATTAAAATAGGAAAAATAGAAATTTATATAATACCAACGATTCCAGTCTTTTACTTATTACGTATGACATGTCTGTACATATTGACATTGCAGTCTAACAATATTCCAGTTATGTTACTGTCACATTTTGAACACGATGGCTTCCCTTTACAGCTCAGGAGATAAAAATAAAAAGTGTATTTCTAATTGCTAGGCCAAATCGTTTTTATTTTGAATTAATGTGATTTTAACAAATTAACGGAATAATGTCTTTGGAAAACCCTTACTGATGGATCTTAATAAAAGACATAAGAAAAGAAAGCTGGAACAGAGGATTCTTTCTCTGTCCACTTCTGAGGGAAATAAGAAAACATGCCAAATCTCCCAAAATCACTAAGGAATACTACAGCTAGGTCTGAAGAAATCCAGTAAGAAGAGCCTGCAGGAAATTTATGTATATTTGATACTGTGAGAAACCAAAAGTCTGGTCATACCAAAGATTTGTCTTTGAAATAAGGTCGGGGCAAAAGGAAGACTAAGGCAATAGTCTACGGTAACATCCGAAAAGCCATGGGGAATAAGAGAGAGAGGTATCCAGGCACTTGTGAGTCTCCCGACACAAGGGTCACACATATGACGCAGAGTTTTTGGGAGCACCCTACCCTACTGGACCACAAGACCCAGAAGCTGGAGGCCAGGCAGAAAACACAGGATGTCTCAAACAGATCTAACATCTACATGGGGCATGCAAGCCGAGCCCCAGATAGGGCAAAACATTGAAAAACAACACACGAAATGCTGCTCATGTTTCTTTAATGACCTGTAGGACAATGGCCAACCGTAACTTTACTGAAGTTTGTCCTGGACCCAGCTTCATCCAGTGTTTGCCGTGTGGTACAGAAGAGACTTTGCTTACACCGCTCACAGGGCATGGCATCACTCTGGGAAAGTTTCTAAATAATTGTGCAGACAACCAGAATGCCACGCGAACCTGGCGAGACGAAGAAATCTACTGACATAGGCCTAAGTGTGATACCTATAAAAGGGGGTCAAATATAATACCAAAACGACAACAGTCTGAGAACTCAGCAGTACGACAGAAGGGCTTTGGGAGTTTATAATGGATCCCTAAATATATGTGACTCATCGCTAACTGTACATGACACTGCTGCAGGAAAAAAAAAAGCAGTATCGCTTTGGATTTGTTAACAAACAAATATTTTATGTCAGACACTGGAAGTATTTACTCTCTTCTACTTCACAGTAGTGGACTTTTTCCAGAGAACTGTCAGCATTTTGGGGCAAGTTAGTCTAGACAAATTGGAGAGCCCAAATGAAAACAAGAAGATACTAAAAGACCAAAGCATGTGATTTTAATGAAGGAAAGCTGAAAGGAGCCCAAGAGGTGTAGCCGAGAAGAAGTGGCAGCAGGAAGGGGCAAGGAGAGAGGCATTTGACTGGAGTAGGCAGAAGTTGGCACAGAAAACACAGCCATGTTCCTTGTGGCCATGGTGGATAAGAAGAGATTATCTTAGTTTGCAGCAAAGATTTATGTCTGATCTCAGGAAAAGCTTTCAAACTTTAAGAGCAGAATATACACCAGCATCTGTCACATATGGAGGTACTTGATCCTGCTTTCAGTTTAGGTGATGAATTGGATGATCTTTTCAAGTCAATCTGAGTTTACATTTCCATGATTTAATGATCTCAGCTTTCTAAGAAACTTACGAGTTGTGGCGTGAATATTTGATTATAAAAAAAAGTTTCTACTGCAAATTAGCTGCAACACCAAATTCTGGGATACTAATTAATAGGTATCAGTGATGTGACATTCCTGAATTAGGATTGCAAAGCTTACTGTTCTATATCCCATTTCTAATCCTGTGAACCATTCAGTCTTATGCCTGGCTGGATGTATCAAAGCAGGATATCTGTTGACAAACATTGTCAGTACTGTCATCACAAACTCATAATTTAAAAAAAAAAACAAACACCACTACAAAGTTTATTATGCAAGGCTAATAAATGATGGTTTCCCCATTGTTGAAGCTGCACATAATTTCTGATGTGCTTTATCTCATCTGTTCATTACTGTGATATGGGGTTTTTTTCAATGTAGAATTTCTGCGGAAGTAGCTTAAACGTTGGAACAGAATCAAATAAAAACCATACATTTTCCTATTCCAAATGCATTCCTCTAAGAAAAATAAGATGGGGGATTTACATCAATACAGTTCATTGAATTTAGTGAGAGCAGTGGTGGCAGTTAGTGGCATGAGGACTCCTGATGGAGGAAAGTTTTATAAGAGTTACTGGCATAACTTAGGGGCACCCTCCTTTTGACAAACCAGAGTGGAGTATCATGGAATCATTGAATGGTTTGGGTTGAAAGGGACCTTAAAGATCATCTAGTTCCAATCCCCCTGCCATGGGCAGGGAAACCATCAACTAGACCAGGTTGCTCAAAGCCCCATCCAACCTGGCCTTGAACACTTCCTGAGATGGAGCATCCACAACCAGCATCTCACCACCCTCATGGTAAAGAATTTGTTCCTAATATCTATTCTAAACCTACCCTCCTTCAGTTTAAAACCATTACCCCTTGTCCTATTGCAACAGGCCCTGCTAAAAAGTATGTCCCCATCTTTCTTATAAGCTCCCTTTAAGCACTGGAAGGCTGCTGTAAGGTCTCCCTGGAGCCTTCTCTTCTCTAACAACCCCAACTCTCTCAGCCTGTCTTCACAGGAGAGGAGCTCCAGCCCTCTGGTCAGAAAAAGGCATAAAACCTTTTGAAAGCCAAGAGTTACACAGTATAGTCTAACTCAATATTAAGGTAAGTGAATGGGATTTCATAAGTGTCACTGAATGAGAGACCCGCACAATACCAAAGGCTGGATGCGGACACACCAGCAGGTTCTGCTCCCTGTCCTTCAAGTCTATTTTCTAGTCTCTTTGTAGATCAATGTCAACTAAATAGACTCTCTTCTCCTTTTTCCTCAGGGTCGAGTATGTTTTAACTCTTCTTCTCATGTGTGATCTCAGAAGTGAAATCATAATTAAAAAAAAACCAAACAAACACACGCAAAGCACTCTTTCTCGCCCTCTTTCACTCGCTCGCTCGCTCTCACACACACATGCACTACTTTGAAAGGAATAAATACTATTTCTGTGCTGCCTGGACCACCCTTTTCCTCCCACTTCCCAGTGGTTGCTGCTGGCCACCGCGCCACTGCTGGGCACCGGTGCCAGCACTACCGCTGCCCCGGCTCTCCTGAGGAGCAGTCATCGGTACAGATGACACTCGTCTGCCGGTGGATGAGCACGCTTCTTCTGCAATAAGCTAAGTCTAATTCTGAAATTCATTCCCATATGGAAAGGAGAGGACGTAATAGCCATTTTACTGCCCACCGCCAACAGCTAATTGCGCAAATATACATGCAAAGCATATATACGCACCAGTAAAATCTGTTAGAAGATGTATGGTTTATTGCTATTTCACAAAACATTTGGAGAATTAGAGTAATAAGTATAAAACAAATGATATATATTCATCATATCAGGCAAAATTAAGGTCTGCCTTCTAACATATTTGTCATCTTCTTTCAGAAGGAAAGCCTATTCATTTCAGTAAAATGGCCCAAGAATTAAGGCAGTATTCATCCAAAGCAGCTGAAGTATTCAGCTGTTAATAAAGCCAACAAGCTTTTATCAATGAGATCAGCTGCCCCTTTCCTTCCTTCAACCAATTTATTGTCAGGCCATATATGAAGAAGATCCACGCTAGAAGCCTTCAAACAAACCAAGTGGGAAAATGCATAGCAACATGCAAATTATTATTTGGAAGCACATCTTACTGAAAACCACACTAACTCTATATAAAATGTTAATTCTTTTACTGGTGTTAGGGGAACGGGTGAGAATGATCCCTAAGCAGGTACATTTTTCATTCACTAGCCCAGACTGCATAAAGAAAATATTATTTGTATTCTATTCATTAATGACATAATCAAGAAAGAAAATTAAAAGTAAACATACATTTAATATTCTATAAATTTCTCCTCCATCAGAGAGTAGCAGCCTTTTAATTTCAGGTCCCATACAGTTTTGTGGCTGAATGTTTTTATTTGTACTAAGGATTTAGGGAACTTTCTGTTTAGCAGGAGTAAGTGTTCCACAATGATTTCTAGGTAAACAATACTGATAAGACCTGATATTTTTCATAATCTAAAATAATTGTTCAATTTGCAACTTAATCAATGCAGTAAATGCACCCTTCTTATTCATAGTTTAGTCAACCACAAAAAAAAAAAGTTTTTAATCTTTTCGTTATTATTCTGTAATCCATTTCACAGAAATATTTGGATTGTATAATGATACACTATACTTTCAAATGGGAGTAAACTTAGTCTTATGCAATATATAAAACCACACAAAAATAAATAAAATATGTAAGAAAGAGGACCTGAATAATCTCTGAAAGCTACTTTCATATGATATTGTATTGCATTTTGCATATTCTACACAAATATTCCCCAAAACAATGTACAGAGCATAATATAGTTATTACAACCAACAGAACATTAATCATATGAAACCACACTATTAGAGACCATCATTTACCTATAGACTTTCTCTTGCTGTATCATAATCCTCCACCTCTATTGTAAACACAAGCTTTATCAGTTTTCTCTTTTATATCTTTCTGATTGTGACTATTGTTATTGTCTATTTCAAAGTTCATGTGTCACAAAAGAATAGTTAGCTACAATTTAGTTTTATACCTACTTTAACATATATGTGTTGTATGGGATTTCAAATCTGTTAGTTTCCCTCTGGTCTCTCCCTTGAGCAGAAAAGTTATCTGGGATGCACTATAACTGTTTCCTGGGTTAACTGGATCCTAGATATGGGTCTGCCAAAGACCTGCAGTGTCACGTCAACTTGGACAAAGCACTTAAATCTTTCTATACTTCTGCTCATTGTATTAAAAGGAAGTTAAAACACGTGTAGTTACATTTTGCAACTAATTATTTGCTACAATGTATGTAACTGCCAGTTTACAGTACATAATTGTTAATGAAAATAATTGTGGCTTAGAAGATGATACATCCACCATCCGTAAAGGCAACATGCAAATTAAAACAAAGAAATAAATAAACAAACAGATAGATAGATAGAGAAATAGAGAAATAAATGCTTGAGGATACCACAAATGAAGGGTTGTCTACAAGTTGTAGACATACACGAGCTAAAGGTACCACTATCAAGGAAAACGCAATGGCCAGCGCAAGCCAACTGCCACAGCAGTTACACAAGGTCCAGAGCCAGAAGTAGCATCGTTTTATTACCACAGTACTGCAACTGCAACAATCTGCCTGGTGAGACCAACAATGTAGAACTAACACTTACCAGCTGGGCCACGAAACTGACCCAACGAAGCCTTTAGATTCAAGGTAGTATGGCCACGTGCTGCTACACAATGATGTATGATGCTACCAACTTGCGTTGGGTCAGCTTGGCAACCACAGGCATCACAGGGCCACCCTTCCATACTCTGGGGTGGAAAATCACTATTCTGTGATTCTGTGACTGTGAAAAGATCCTTGATGCTGCCCTAGAAATCAGTCTTAGTCTTTTCAACAAGTGGTAGGAAAATATCAGTCAATAGCAGTGTGTTTGATAAGGATCAGTACTGCAGGTCTACAGAAACCAAGCGGAGCAATCTGGGATTGTTGGACCAGATGGTCTTTTGAAGTCCCTTCCAACCTGGGCTGTTGTATGATTCTGTGGTTCTAAAAAGAAAAAATCAAACATAAACCATCAATGTCGGGTTTGAACTTGATACCTATGCTCCTTCCCAAGCCAGAAGCCAGTCAGCTGCCAGAAGGCCAAGGAAGGTCCAAAGGAAGTAGAGAAGGAAGACTCCACATTCATTTATTATACCCTTTTTCCAAAAACAGATCCATATCACAGTCTGACAAGAAAATCAATGCCTCTGTCAGCACTACAACCGTTGGCTTGGAAATAGCTCCTGAAAAATGAATAGTTCAGAGTGATTTGGACAGCAAAGCAGGCCCTGCCGCAGAAGTAATGCTACTACTTTCTCTTCTTCATCACACAGGAAGACTTGTTGCAGTTGAACAAACTGCAATTAAAATATGCAGCTATTTAGGAAGAGTGAAGGAGCAGCAAGCCAAATCCAAGGTGCTGAGGTACAGGAGAATCCTTCTGCTAACGTCCATGGCCTTTGGTTCATATCCTGTTTATCCTGGACAGCCAGGAAGGCCTGGGAGAAGCTATACATTTCTTTTCCTGCAAAAAGGCGTTCTGATTATTCTTGATAAAACAGAAATAGTCTATAAATAGGATATGATTATTGATATATATGAGGATTCACCATAACTTCATGCTTACCCAGAAGACATTTTGAAAACTGCTGTTCCTGGAAATTGCTGACTCAGAAGACAAAATTAAATTGAACAATTTGTTGAAGAAATTGCAAACCATTGGACCTATCTATTAAACTAAACTTACTTTAAGAACGTGAACTCCTTGGCATCTATCATCTACACATGAATGGCCTTACCAATCGGAGTAATAGCTTTCCTAAAACATGTTTTTCAGTTCATAGTCTCTGTTTGAATAGTATTATTACTACCTTCTGTAAGTATCAGATAGCATTGTGGAATTTAATTTGTTGTACTCAAGTCAAACATTCTAATTTAAAATTATTCCATATAGAAAACAATCCTATCCTCAGAAGAAGCATTCAATAAGAAAAGTGATTTTAAACAAAATCACAATCTGCTGACATATCTTTTCAAATTCAAAGTTAAATATGTCATTCTCTTGGCATATACTTGACACACGGCCTCAAGTTTTCAGAAGATGCGCATCATATAAACTTTGCTGATTTGTTTACACTCATACTGTATTTAACTCAATATATCTAAATTTGAAAATGAGGAGCTTGTAATGTTTTACATATCCCGAAAAAAAGCTTGGATCTTGGTTTAGTTCCCTAAATATACTCAGTCACTTAGTAACTGGTGCTTTTGTGTCACTAAAACATTTCCATTTCATTTAATAATATCTTCCTTCTGCATTCCAAACATATTTAAAATATTTTACCAAGTAGGCTTATATTTGAATTAAAATATTACAACTTTCCGTTATTTTGTCATTAAATGCAGAATCTGCTCAACTCAATCAATCCTCCCATAAACAAGCTCAAAACTGATTTTCAGAAGCATTCCTCTTTAAATAGAATTTTTAGTTACAAGAAAAACATCTCCTTAAATGATACAAAAAATGTAGGTTATGTATATTTGCCTCTATTTATGCAAAATATCAGTTAGCATTAATGAAGTGTTGTCTTTTCATCAGTGTAAAATGACGTGTTCGAATGGGAATTTATCTGTCTCAATGTTTGTACCATAGACATCTACCTCTAAGGAACTCATCCTAGGCACTTTTTCTAGTCATTGGAGAGAAGTAGACATCTCATCCTAATGCTGACCAGATTAATAGTGTTTGAGAAGTGTTTATTTCTTTCCCTTAAATGGCATTTACAGTTACTGCCCTGTTTATCTACAATGCAGACATCTAAAGTGAGGTGAGAAGAGCTCTTTTTGTGTCCCTGCTCCTTTGTCACCATTACACCTTAGCCAATGGAAGGTGAGCTTCTGGCAAAGGCAGTGTATTTCTGAAGAGCACTGTATAAACACTAACGCATGGGGAATATTTTGGAAAGATTGAATTAAAAATTTAACCCACTTATCAAGCTATAAAAAGAAAAATCGGGGCTTTGGTTTACTGCTAGCGCCCAATGGATTTTTATCCCCACTAAAAAATTTTATATTTTCTGAGGATTTTAGACCTTTTGTTGCAAACTTTACAATGTAGAACATAAGGAGGGTAACGAGTATTCACCAAACAACAGTGAATGCAGCTGACGGTTTCACAGGCAAAGGAAAAAAAAACCCAAACAAACAACAAAACCCAAGAATTGCATCATCAGTTCACAAAGATCAAATCAAACAGAACAGTTGTTCTTCATTGACAAGGAGGCATAGGAATTACCTTCAACGGGACACAAATCAGACAGACCAGCAAGCAGATTAAGCAGTAGTATCACTGATCGTCTTCTTCCCATAGGATTTATAAACAGGGAAAAGAGCAAGCTGTATTCCTAGTGTCCTGAGACCCTCCTTGCATCGTAAGTCCTCCCAGTACGGCACCCCTGGGAAGTCCAGGGATTTTCTGCAGTGCTTTTTTTTTTTTAAAAAGCAAAAAGACTAAGTCATAACAATAATTAATTTCAAAATATTGTCTTTAGAGAGCTTCCTGTGCAATGTATACAGTACACGGGAGGAAGCGTAGTGAATAAATGGGATGAAATGGTAGTTAACAAGTACACTTCTTTCTCATCGGTGCTTATAAAACATAATTAAACCAATCTTATCTTACAAAACATCATCATTGATAATGCTTCCAATTTCACTTCTGGCAGAAGTTGCCCGACTATAGGCTTTTAGTATACGACAATGACCACATCACTAGATTTTATTACCTTACTTAAAATCCCTGTAACAAAAGACGAAGACAATCTTTACAAGAAGATTCAACATTAGCGTTAAGAGCAAAATTATGTTCAAGAAGTGAGGATTATAAACAGATAACCTTGTGAAGCTACTGATGGGAAAATCCTGCTTGTGTGAAAAGCAAATGACTGAAGTACCCTGTATTATCTCCGAGAGTACGGAGAAAATGCCAGCTATCACCTGAGACCACAGCCTGTATCCTCAGCTGTATAAATGACAAACATACTGATGCTGAAATACTCTAGTGAAATATGTAATCAAAAATACGTATTTTAAGGCACAACCAGCAAAAATGCAGTAGGTGTATTCACGTGAGGTTTTTTCCTCAAGATTCAAGTTGAAGTTTTTTATCCCTTTTCCCACATGTCCATAAACATACTGTTGTTCTCAGCAAGATAATGCAGTAAAGATGATTAAAAATGAAAACTATTCTAGTACTCAGTGTTGCATACCTATTAAAGTATCCAAAATATCAAATTTTAGACAGCTGATTAAAAAAAATCTGGATTTGTCTTATGATTTTTAATTTTTTTCTCATAAGTTTTTATTTACATAAATACAAAGTCCTTCCACAGCCAAACTGCATAAATATAGGAATATTTTAAAGAGACACACCTAAATGACACACCATAAATAGAGAAAATCTGTTTGTTTGGAAAAAAAATCATTTGTTTATACTTCACTATGATTTATTTTAGTTTTCCTCAACTTGAGTGTTTTTCATAGAATCATAGAATTATTTTTCTAGGTATTCATGCCAGCGCAACATCAGAAGTCATCCCAGTAGTTCCCAGATAAGAACAAGGGTTTACTAGTTAAAAAATCAATACAGAAAACTCTTGTTATGTACAAGTTCCAAAGTATTCAAAGTTGTTGGTGACATAAAGCAATGAAGAAATACGTCAACTACAAAGAAAACTTAGATTCCTTGGTAATGTGGAATATCTAGACAGATGTGAATTTCAGAGGCTTAAATTCAAGGTTACATCTCAAAACAGATAACGCAGATTGTGCTCATACAACAGAAGAATTTCAGTGGAATTCAGTGAAGTTGAGAGAGACTTAAAATTAAGCGTAAGTGACTAACTAAACATGTACTTCAAGCGTGATGCTGCAGCTAAGACAGTGAATACTACTTTTGGATTTATTAAGACATATTTACTACATTACTGAAATGTCACATTAATTTTGATGTTCACATTTTGGAAAGCAGCTCAACATTTGTTTCTTTTTTTTTTTTAAATTCAAAATATTAAAGTTCAAGATTTTACATTCAAAAGTTTAAAGCTCTTTCAAAAGAGATCATCGATATTAATTTTTCACTGCCACGTGGGTAACAATACTGATAGAGCAACATCATGCTCTCCTCTCAGTGTGAACCTGAGTTACTGTTTCCCATCCCTGGAGGTGTTCAAGGCCAGGCTGGGCGTGGCCTTGGGCAACCTGGTCTAGTGGGAGGTGTCCCTGCCTATGGCAGGGGGGTTGGAACTCGATGATCTTCAAGGTCCTTTCCAACCTAAACCATTCTATGATTCTATGATTCTATGAATCACACCGATACTGTAAGGCAGGGCTGAAGAGGAATTGCCTTGGGGATATTCCTTGTTCTTGAGAATCCCAGATGGTTATTATCGCTTTAATTAAGAAGTAGATTTTCAAAAATACTGTATTTCTAAGACCCATCAATGAATAAAGGTCTGAAATGGCCTTTGCTTTCTAGGAATTCTGGCAGAGGAGAACTACAAATATTAAGAAAGAGATGAGAGACTTTCATCCATTAACAAACTCCTTTACAAATACTGTTCTTCCATAATTCCTTTTATATTTCAGCATCTGCTTCAGCATCTCATGTGAGGGTCTTTTGTTGCTCTCTCTGATTAGAGGAAAGAGCCCCAAATTGCCCTTTCTCTTTCGAATTGCCAGCAAACGTACTCCTAGGGATAAGGGTACTGCCAGCATAATGCAGGACAGTGCAAAGAGGAGAGGAAGTCAGCACATGTGGGATGTACATGTCACAATGATCTCCTCTTCCCTTCGATGTTCGCAAACAGTATGTCACCACTGATCTCATTCAGTCTCCCTAATTCCCCTGTCTCTTTTTGTTTAGCTCATCAAACCCTATTTACTCACATCACTTCCTCACCTCGCAAGAGGAAGGTCAAACAGTAAGTAGAGATAAAAGAATGAGAAAAAGCAGGAAAAGGGTTAATTCTGGCCAGCACAACTATTTCCAGACAACTACAGGCAGCAGAAGGGTAGAATGGATATTTCCTTCATCAGCACAAAAAGGAAAGTACTGTTTCTGACTGTGTCGGCTGTAGCTGGCGAGGTTTTGGTAGACGGAGGGGGCTGCAGGGGTGGCCTCTGTGGCAAGAGGCCAGGGTGGGCATCTGGCTGCTGGCCAAGGTTAACCCAGCAGTTCATGCATAGTCAGGGTCACCTGGTAGTGTCACAATCTGAACTAAAATATCCCCAAGTTTCTAAAAAATCAAAGAAAGAAGATTTAACAATGTTAACCGCAACTCTGCCCTCTTTAATAATGGGGTCAGAACATTGCCACTAGAGATGTTACAGAACAGTATAGAAGCATTATGGGAAAAGAAAGCATTGCGTGAAAGCAAGACAAGTGCAATAGGCACAAACTAAAAGGAAACCACTATAGTATGGTTTCCACTCTATCTCTGAATCTACTACTCCAAACAACCCTCGCCAACTTAATCACTTCTCCCTTGTACAAGAATATTTTTCCTAAACTGCCTTTATTTACATGTTCTTACTGCATTGATCTACATCGTCCATATTACTATTTTGTTATCCATCAGGATGACGAAATGCCACTCTGATTTTCTCAATGATACAGAATCTGAGTACTGAAAGTGAGATATGCTCAGTTCCTCATAGATATATATTTAGGTGTCTAAATATGAACAAGTTTCTACCGTTGTAAACAGAGTTACATATAGAATTGATTACTTCAAAACAGGCATATAAAGTCATTTGAGAAGCTGTGAGGTACCCATAACAAGTGCACGGAGACAATGCAACACAGACACAACACAGGCTCTATGGAAGACCTGTAAACTTCATTGGTATTTATTAGTTTCCCATCAGTGGGATGCACTAGACTACCTCAAAGAACACTGAGAAAACAAATTCTGCCTCTGATGTTCTTGAAGACACAGGGGAGAATCTGGGTCCACTGCTCCAGTCTCCATCTGGGCCTGGGTCACGTTCACCAGCCCTATGTGCCTGCCTCAGATATGCTGGGACATGTCAAATAGCATTAGACACATAAATTGAGTTAACCAATTCCAATTCCACCCTTACTCACAAAGTTCACTCGCAGACACCTCTATTTAGGTGACAACAACTGGAAGACTCAGGCTTCCACTATGGTCTTAACACATCATCCACAACACTGACAACCTCCTTCAACCAATTCCCCACTATTCAATACATATGCACTTAATACTGTGAATGAAAGACGGAGCACCAACAAGGCACGTGCTGCAAACTCAAATACTTGGCACACAACCCAAGTAATTCAAGTGCTAATTAGGTGTACTATTGTACAATTATTACTGTTCCCAGTAGCTACTGGCTGATTCAGGAAGGCAGTGTTGGAATATTTTGTGGCATACCTGCAACTGTGTTTCATAATTTCATAATTCAAATTTCACCAGTGATACAGAATAGATGCAGCTATCCCACCAGCACAACTCGTAGCATCTGGGTAACTAAAAAACTGGCACCACCTAGAATGGCAGCTGAAAACTGGCTGAGAACCAGTAAACCCAACACATCTGAGATTCCTGAACACTGACGGCAGCGCAAAAACATTATTGGAAGTACCGGGTGTATGAGTAACAAATCAATACAAGAAAACTTGACAGAAACTTTGCAAACAGAAAGAAATTTGTTGATCGGATCATTGTCTCTGAATTATGTTTGCAACTCTACGTGTAACAGAAACATTCTGAGAGACGTAAACTACAGTACCAAAGGGAGCAGGGATGAAAGATGGAAAGATATATCCTTCCTACAGAAAGATGTAGATCCTTTTTATTACAGGCATACGTATTTATTATTTCTCTCCTCAATACTCTTCAAGGTGTACCACACTGCTATGAATTTACTGATTTTAGCTGGCACGGGCACTTAATAATGGAAGTAATGACCCCAATACATATTTGGAGAATTAGTCACACTTTTTAAGCCAGCCACTTCATGTTACTACTGTCAAAGAAACATTCTTCAAGGGTCAGTATATTTAAGTTCAATGTTACTGTTGATGTTTAATTAACTACGAATGATATCAATCTGACCACTATTCTCAGTTTTATTACTTTTCAAAACCTTAACAGGTTATTAGGAACGTAACATATATTATTTAGTTGTGTTATAACTGTTCATAGATTTAATTCAGACCCTGAAGTACAGAATTCAGGTTGATAATGGTAATTTTCCATAATTTACATTATCTTAATGTACCTCCACATGAAAAATTGAACTTTTAAAATATTTCTATGGGTGATATATAGATGTTGTCTGAAAATGAAGGAAACAGAAGGAAAATATTGGCCCACTGTTAATCAGGAGAGATGAATTAGTCACCAACAATGCTGAAAAGGCAGAGGTTCTCCACACTTTCTTCACCTCTGTCTTTACCAGCACTGTTGGGCTCCAGTCCTTGGGAACAACAATCCAGGTTGATGCAAACACAGACCCACCGCTAGTGAGGGTGGTGTTGGTATGTGAACTATTGCAGGAACTTGACCCCTACAAACCGATGGCCCTGCTGCTATCCACCCCAGAGTGGTAAGAGAGCTGCCTGACGTTGTTGTGATGCTGCTCTCCATAATCTTTGAGAAGCCATGGAGTTGGGGGGATGTCCCAGAAGACTGGAAGAACGCCATTGTCACCCCCATCTACAAGAAGGGCTTAAAGAGGGATCCAGGAAATGATAGGTCCATCAGTCTTACTTTGTTTCTTTAGCCAAAGTATTATAACCTTAATACTTCTACCTTCTTTTTTTTTTATTATTTTTATTTTAAATAAAGTGGAAGGCATGTAGACTACCATGTCAAAAAAAGACTTCACTGCAAACATTCTGAAAGACAAAGAGAACTCAGGATGTCAGGACTCAAGCTCCAGCCTGCAAAGCACTGCAACATCTGCCTAATTTTAACCCCTTGCTTTGGCTCCACTTGCTCCAAACAAAGACACGCTTATATGCATTGTTGCAAAGAACTGGACCAAAGCACATAGTTAAAAAATTAATATGTTAATCATAGATTATAAAGCCATCAAGATCTCCCTGATCCTCTAATCTGACCTGCTGCATAATAAAGGACAGAGGATTACCCTGACTTCGTTCTAGTTTGAGCTATGTGCTTCCAAGTGCTTTTTCAAGGCTTGGAAATCCTTCCTCAAGTTGAAATTGTTGAGAAGATATTTAAGAAGATAGGCTGTGTTTCCTCCTAAGTACACATCAGCCACTTGTAAAAAGCAGCTTTAAAAAGGAAAATAGTATCATTAGTATCAGTCGGAACAAACTAATGATGGCTCATTGTGTCTCTCTTTGATATTTGTATTTGTAGTACCCTTCCGTATGAGATGCTATATATAGGAAGGTTTACATGCTGATCAACATTTATAGATTGTCCAAACACTCATATTTAATTTTTCAGACAGAAGCAGAGGTTTATTGATGACCTTGACTTATTCGGGTAATACTGGTTTTAAAATAATATTATTCAAAGGATATATAGGGCTTTCCTAGTTACAAAAGAAGCTCGCTTGTCCTCAAGAGAGCCAAATTATGCTGATATACAATGCGAGGGTACTAGGATGTTGTCAGTCCTGATGAGCTCACTGCACTTGTATTATGCATAGCCATCATGAATGAAATAGGAAGTCTTCTCCAAAGAGCTGCTAATCTTCATCCTGGTCCTGTGGGGAAGATGGCCCAACATAGGCGGGATAAGGAGCTCCAGTCCTCTCACCCTACCAGCACTAATTTTTGCTTTGATAGTACACGAAGGCTGAATTATACCAAACGTACTTATAAATTAAGCACATGTATCATTTATTCTCTGTGCAAAGCAATAGGGGGGCAGAAATCATCTATTAGAAATTAGAATTAGTTAAAAAACTGTATGCATACCGAGATGGATATTCTGCTAATCATAATGGTCTAGAAATTTGTAACTTAGGATGAGAGTTCCTCAGCTGCCTGCACAGGAACCTCGCGCCACCTGAGGTTTTACAGCACATCCAAACCACTTCCATGGGGCTGGCAGACAAGACATCTGTAACTTTCTGAAGTAGCACCTGTAAACCAGCAGCGCACCTCAACTGGGACCATTAACAGCCAACTAAATCATATTCAATGCATTAACTTCAATGTGGGCTGAACAGTGTTCCTGGCCACGTCGACTGGTTTGCCTAGAACTATGTTGTCTATATGGGGGGGGAAGCTGGACCCCTAGTTCACACTTAGATGTTTATTCTGAAGCTGAATCCAATCTTTAGTGAATTTTCGATCGTGTGCTAGGAGGCAGACTAGAAAAATGAACTGCTCCTGGCAAATGAAAGCACACATGTGCACAAGTATGTGCAGAATGGGGTTCTTAGGGAGTGCCGTTCGCACGAGGGTCCTACACAGCCTTGGTGCATACACTAAAACATTGGGAATTTGTAGTATTGGAAAACTGTCTTCAAACACTTTGTGAGCCCTCTAGTGGGCTTCAGTATCTCCTATACGCCAAAGCCATCCCAACCTTATCAGACCAGCCATCAAGACATCATCTTGGCCCTGCCTTTTGGTGCACCATCTTGCTAAGTGTGATGGCTTCAAATCTTGTGCACAAAATCCAATGCCCATTGCTACAAGTGTGTTTCTTAGCGGTTGGGGAAAAGGCAAAGCTGCAACAACTTTAAGCAATCCAAGAAAATCAGTGTTTAATATATTTTTATATAACCAATCCAAACAAGGATTTTTTTAGAGGTTAAATTACTTCTGTAGAGTTCACAGTGATTGAAATTATGAAAGGGAGGGTTTTAATTTCCCTCCACTTACTTGAAGTAACACTTGTGTTCTCAGCCTTACATCAAACCAACAAAGATATTGGTAGATCACTGCCTAAGAGCATTAACCGTAACCAATAACTACTGTTATTGTAGTACACAATGAAAGTAATTGAAATTGCAGTTATAGGCTTTTTTGTTGTTCTTGTTAGGGTTTTCTTTGTGGGTTTTTTTTTGTTTGTTTATTTTGGAAACTAAGACACAAATCATGAAGCAGTGAAAGTTAATGGGAGAAAAAAAGGAAAAAAATACCAGAAGTGTGTTTATTTACCTTGGTACCACTCCAGATAATATAATCTTCCCCCCCTCCCGCCTCCCCCCAATGTCATTTCCTCTTAATCATGTTATAAAATCTGTTTTGTGTTGTTCAGGTCAAATTGAGTCTGAGGTAAAAATAAGTAGAATAGTCAGCAAGGCAGGCACCAGTGCAATGGGTTGATTAGAGTAACTGGTTCTTAAAGAATGCACTTTAAATTCCTGGAAAATCAGTAAAATCTCCAAGAACAGTTGGCTTTCATATAATTGAATAGAAAATATCACAAATTATAAATATAGGGCACCAGTCTTGACACTAGATTTCCTGCATTTTACTTGTTCACCTTTCACAGATAACATTATTTAAAGCAATAACACCTATAGAATATAAGATTTGAAATCTTTTGAAAAAATATTTTTCAGAGTTGTCATTTATTCTTTAAAAAATAATATTTGTACACATTTACCAAAGAGGACTGGGAATCTTTCCAGCTTTTTTGCTTAAATTGCACAAATTAAAAAAATACTCTTTAATTACATGTTTAAAATACCTAGTCAGTTTGAGTAAATGCAGTAAATCAAATGTAAGAGAAAAAAGGTTCATTTTACAGTAATATAGTAATAGAATTTCTACAAGTAGCATTATTTATGAAAAAAATCACAAATTTAGCCAAATTTAGCATATAATTAGAGTTAATTTTTAGCAAGTATGCTATGCCTGTATAAAAATACTCACAGTAATTTGCTGAAACTAAATTGATGATGGTATGCCACAAAATAACTAATTTAAAATTTTAAATCTTACCTTGGCTTCTTCCCTTTATAATATAAAAAATGAATTTATTTATTTTTTACTGTAAAAGTACACATAGGCAACAAAGGAGCCTTTAAGAAAACACTGGCCTTTGGTGCCAACAGTTCTTTAACCCTTTCCTTGACAGATCAAAATGTCTACTTTTTTCCACTATGCCCTATATAGCTTAAATGTTGTTCATCCTCAAAGGATAAAAATGAAAAGAGAAAGCATTACAGCATAGAGGGCCAAAAGACACAAGCAGCTTTTTCAGTCAGTCAGGAAATCTGCTCTGGAGCCAATGGTCTACCAGAGGAAGTCCAATCTTTCCCTTTTTCATTGTTCAGGTGAATATCTTTACGATATCTGAATTCTTATGAATATCCAAATTAAAAATATCTTGATTAAGAGAAGAGTCTTGTCTGCAAACCTTAAACTTCCACTTGTATCCATTATTTCTACTCTGTTATGTAAATACGACAAATACGCAGAGTGCAAATGTAAAATATACTTCAAACAGATCATGAAATATCATCAGTGGTTTAAGCTTATACAGTGTCATCAGAAGTCTTATATTATTTAGTATTTTCCTTAGATATCCATTTAAACATAATTATTCAAGACTCAACTTTCATCTGAAAGAAGAACCAGTCATTATAAGGAAAAAAATAAAACCAAAAATGTTAAGAAGCATATATAAAAAGGACCCACGACAAGCATTAAAGTTGTTTTTAGAACAATTTCATAATTAGGGGAGTCTGATTTATAACTTTTGACTATATTATTTGATCCCAAAACCTACTACCTAAGAAAATAAAAAAATGTAAAGAAGAATAAATCAGAAAAAAAAAGAAACCATGAAAGGATTAATGTTGCAATGAAGGATTTTATGAATCTTGTAATGGCTTTAAAGAAGATAATTTTAAGAGCAAAGGATGCTGCACAGTGTAAAGGAAAAGAAATTATTTTTCCTGATAGATACTGTTCTGAAGGCACAAAAACATGAGTAAAGAATACTACTTTTCCATTAAGATAAGTACAGCTAGCAATACAGATGAGCACTGGAAATATAAGAACATCACTATCCTTCAGGTTGGCCAAGATTAATCCCAGGTCAGGTATGATATAAGACCTAATATAGGGTATCACATTAAGATTAAGAAACACTGAATTTATGGTCTCAGGTCTGCTAGGATTTGCTTCAACTAGCAGGAGCTTCTCTGCCATGGACTGGAGAAGAAGGGATCTCAGTAACGTTCCCCATGACACCCATATGCAGGTACAAGAGCAGAAGACCTCTGCCCTTAGACTTCTGTGACCTCTTTCATCAATCTTTTCTTCAGCTGCACTGGAAGCCACTGCCCTTTTGCTTATGGGACCAAAAAAAACAGCTATACTTGTACCTTGCTAAAATCTGAAACCATGGCTGGCCAGTACGCTGCCATATGAAGACAGAAGAGAACTCTCCTTGGACCCTTATCTCCACCAACCTGTAGGTGCATTTAACATTTCATAGAATCATAGAATGGTTTAGGTTGGAAAGGACCTTGAAGATCATTGAGTTCCAACCCCCCTGCCATAGTCAGGGACACCTCCCACTAGACCACGTTGCCCAAGGCCACGTCCAGCCTGGCCTTGAACACCTCCAGGGATGGGGCCTCAACAACCTCTCTGGGCAACCTGTTCCAGTGCCTCACCACCCTTAAAGTAAAATTTCAAATCATGATAATTATGTTACCAGAAGTAACTGCAAAAATTGAAATGAGAAGTATTTCCAAATACTTGTTTTCGTGAAGACAGTTAAGCTTTTTGCATTCTACTCCTGCATTCCTCTCTGTTACTGTTGATACAAAGCTTGGCATGACGATAGTACTGTATATGTATCAGCTTGTCTCTGCCGAGAGTAGTGAAAGACATCTCTGCATTTTTAAATGGCTTAATTTACATCACTTAGTTACTTTGCTCTGGAAGAGCTCCTAATGAAGTCCACGGGCCTGCCTGCACGGGATACAAGATGCATTGTGAGACTTCTCGTTGTTCATTACCAGCACTGCAAAAACTTGTCTAATATTAACCCATCATAAGATCTGTCTGAAGTGCCTCTGCAGGTACAGAAGAAGTAGGGAATGTACAGCAAAGATGGAGATGGCAAAGATAAGCAAAGGTATGGATCAGCTTCTGTTTGAGAGGAGATTAGATACATAAAGACATTTAACTGGAAAAGAAAAATGTAAAATCAATACCATTATTGAGATGGTGAATAGGAAACACTGTGCCTGAAGAACTATGCACCACAGTACAAGTAGTAGAGGGATAGTAAATAAAATTATCGGGTCATTCACCCAAAACAAGAAAAAAAAGATGCTTCTCACAGCATCCAGGCAATGTTGAACTTTATTGCAACAGGAAATTATAGATGCCAAACGTGTAAGTCCAAAAACGATTAGATGCATTTAGATTAATAAAACCCAATGACAGTATTAAAAAAATAAAATAAAAAAAAATAAAAGCTCCTGTTTAGAAAATCTCCAACCCACAGACTGCAGGCAATAGAGTATATAGGAGTGGAAGCATAACTGTGTGCTGGTGCAGACCTTAAACCCTTTTCTAAGCATTCCCTGCTGGGCTTCGTTTGACACAAGAGACTGGGGCAGGTGGACACTGGGTCTGATCCGGTACCCAAGGGTTATCGAACTTTTAAAAGCATGGAATATATGCAGCTCGGTAAGGCTGTAAGATTGTATGAGAAGGAGTACTGGGCCAGAACAAAGACCCTTCAAGGTATCCTGTGTCTGAAATGGTATTGACACATTTACACCAATATCGAGGTCCAGAACTTTCCTTTATAGGTTTGTTTCTGTATTTTTCTGTACCAGTACAGTATTCATATTCACCTTTTTTAGTTTTTAAACTGAAGGGTTTTTTAAAGTTTTTTAAAGGTTTTTCAAATAGGTCTCCTGGGAATACTGTCTGTCACCTGGGCACACACTCTAGATGATCCAAAACACCCAACACTTCAGCCCCTTTAAACAAACAAATTTGTGGTTCTATTTGCATGGTTATATTTAAATTTTTCTCTCTAAAAAAAGAATCATAGAATCAAAGAATCTATTCTTCTTTCTGAAAAGAAAGGACCNACCACCCTCAAAGTGAAAAACTTCTTCCTAATGTTCAATCTAAACCTGCCCTCTTCCAGTTTGAAGTCCAAACAGAACTTAAATATTCTTCTTTCTGAAAAGACATGCAACATATCTTTATGGAGGTTGTAGCTTCACCCAAGGGCTCAAATGGATTACGAAAAAGAAAAGCAGAGTCCAATGAATCAAGTTCTTTTGCTGTGTGTAACGTAAGTGATGACTGAGTAGGTGATTATTCAAAGTATGAGTGCTCTCACATTTCTGTGAAACAGCAATATTGAATAAAAAATGTTAAGAACATGGTCTAAAATGAAAGTAATATCAATAAAAAAGATCACTAGTACATAAAACATCATTTTTTTTTCTAAGCATAAAAGGAATCAGGACTTTGAAAAGGAATTAAAAAAAAAACAAAAAACAAAAAAAACAGGTATAGGCACAGCTTTTTAATTGCACATGGCAAAGGTCAGTTACAACAGGAAAATTCTAAACTTGCATAAAAGTAATCAGATGCAGAAACTGAGGAAGAGTTTATGATCACATCCTATGAATACCAGCTATCCATGTACTAATACGACTCCCCCCACCACAGTACTATGAAAGACAAGCTGATGACCCACGACTGGGAACAGAGCATTTGTACACAGTGTACACAGCTGTACTCACAATCGGGACAGGAGTGCTCACATGAGCTTTAACCCAGGCGACCCTGTAGCAACAGCAGTGAAGAAATGGTAACCATGAGATCAGCACTGGCAGGAAAAGCCCAGCAGGTAGAGATCCCACCGGTCTCACACGCTGAAAATCATGCTATCACATTTTACCTACGCAAGTAAGACTAAGGTTTGCATGACTCTTTTCACTGTTTATTTGAGTGAACAGCAAAAGGCACCACATAAAAAAGTCTGGCAGTAGAAGCTGGCGCCTGCAAACTGCTGGGAAGTCAGAAGAAATTAATTTACTTGGGTATCAAACTTAAAAGCTAAAATTGACACCAGCTACTCCAAGGGGATTTAAACAAACACTTGACTCATAAAGAAATTTACCATGTTTTATGGCCATCAGGACGTCCCCAGCACTTCAGCCTTCTTCTGTCCCAGTTGCTACTGATGTTGTTCACCTAATGGGTGCTTCTTGACAGAAGCCACTAGGGCCCTATAATAAGCATTGTCCACCCAGTTAGAAAGGTTGAGTGCCCCTGGTTTAAGCTCATGTATTTTACTTCACAAGTGCAGATGGCTACGGTTACAGAGTCATCATCAGTTCCCATAGCTCATTTGACAGGCAATACTCATAAAGCTTTGGTGTCGTCATCTCCTGCTATCGTCTGAGCATACAAGATTCAAGAAACACGGCTACAGTTTCTTTAAACTGCGTGCTTGTCTCCAAGTATTTGCAAACCTGTGGGTTTAGAATAGTATAGATAAAAGAACATTTTAATCTGGGAATGATGGCATTTCACAGATTGAAGGGAATCACCAGCGCACAACTATCTCTTGCTACTACAAGATAAATGGGACTTTTTTTGGTTGCTAAGCAAGAAATAAGATGACCCTTGTAAGTGGCAAAACTGATAACAAATAACGACAAGAAAAACAGCTAAAAATTTAGAATTCTACTGATTTCTTTTCTAAAGTTACCTTACCACAAACTTCCCTAAGGCTGATATTTAAGATGTAGGCATTTGCATATGTACAACCTTTAGATAACCATCATATTGCCCAAAAGAATGATATTCTGCATTCAAAACTTACCGTACTTACAGTTTTTATCTGTAATAATACATCCCACAACCCAAAAGTAGGCACTGACTTCAACTTTGCCCTCTGTAATTCCTGTTGGTGTGTATCATAAAGTCTGTGAAGCCTTCACACCTTAAATATTACGAAGAATGTTTATGGTTGGGGATTATTCAACAGGTAATTCTTGCTACACCTAATGAATGTTTCAAATATTAAGATAAAACCTCTTACTTCCCCCCGAATTCTAAAATATTCCAGCTTTTAATGGCGATACTTTATAATGCCATCCCCAGGTACAAAGAAAAGTGTTTTATATATAAAAACTGCAAAGTCATTTCATGTTATAACTGGCTACCAATCAATGTAGTATCAGTATTTAACTATCAAATGCTGATTTTAATTGGGAAGTTAGTTAATCATCTGGCAATGTTTAAGCAATCTGCCAGGCTCATAAAGACAAGAATAAGCTCTCCAAGGGTAAAAAAAAAAAAAAATTGTCGCTGACTGATAGTTGCTNCAATCAATGTAGTATCAGTATTTAACTATCAAATGCTGATTTTAATTGGGAAGTTAGTTAATCATCTGGCAATGTTTAAGCAATCTGCCAGGCTCATAAAGACAAGAATAAGCTCTCCAAGGGTAAAAAAAAAAAAAAGAAAATTGTCGCTGACTTATTCGATAGTTGCTGATGTTAAAATTTTATTTTAAACACTCTAACAATTATTTAAGTTTAAAAGACTGTATTTGAGGTTGCTAATGCTATATAAAGCATTAGGAAAAATTAAGTTTTTACTTCAATGTTTGCAACATGATGTATCACTAAGACTTACAAATTTGAAAAATTTTAAAACCATTGGAGAGTTCTAGATGTAGATTCTTCTTAATAAATTCAGTTATTTAGAATGTGCATACCTTCTTAGGTTCTAACTATGCTTTCCACTTTACTAATACAACTTATTTCTGGTATTTCTTCCCAGCTTTCATAGTAAGAAGTCTGCCATCTCCGTTTTGCTGAGATACCAGTATTCAATCCTCCCATGTAGCTCTTTGCAGGCTGTCATTCTAGGTTAAATCCACCACTTTATCCCAAGACTAATTTTGGAAGGAAACCGTATAGACAGAATAATTCATTTTATTAGAGCAGTAGTGTGCTACTTCAAAATCTGACAGTAATCGCGTTTTCAGTGGACTGACAATTCCAGAGTAGCTGGTGTTCCCTGTGAAAAGGGAAGAGAGATGCAAGAATAAAGGCAACGATCCTCTGGTTCTCGCATAGCTTTTTGATTGGCAGTATACTGTACACAGGTGTGTCATCTACTGCCTCCTTGCACAAGGGACCTCTCTCTGTTACCAGGAGAAGCTAGAGGAAGTCTTTGTGTACAAGCCATCACAGACTGTCACATTCAACTTACCCAGTTCAGACATCTAAAAGACGTCTAGTCTAAGCTAATCATTGAGGATTTCTCTGCGGTTAGTGGAGAGTATCTTTAGCTCATGATTCATACCGAACTAAAATTGTTATCGTTGGTGGGATGAATCACACCCGCACAAGACGCCCGTCTTTCTTCTCTCCACTTCAACAACTATTTTAGACTGGATGCTCACCTTTTAGGTGACTCAGATTAGACATTATGAAATCCAGCCCAGAAGATTAGGAGGTGCCAACAAGATCATGAAGCCAAAAAAAAAAAAAAAACCCCACCAAGAAAGTACGGTACTATCCTCAGAGTATATGGAGCAGAAATCCAGAAAAGAATGAGAAAAGAGCCTGTGCTATTTCATATCGCGCCCTGCCTGGAATACATTTGCCTGATACCCATGTGAGATGAAGTGAAAATGGAATAGTGCATGGGCAAATAGGATAAGCAAGAAGGTTAAAAAAATGTAAGTGGGCAAAACATGCTCATTTTTTTTAAAAAAATATGATTGAGTATATTTACAAAAGGAACTGAAAGATGTTCCGACTGTGGCATATCCTGGACACGATTATTCAGAAGGCATAATCTAGTAATACAGTGGTTTTAGCAAATGATTAAAATTCTCTTTGCTCCCCATATGCATTCCCTATATTCCTCTAAATTACAACAAACTATTAACAACAAAAACTCTGTGAAGGACTCTGTGAAGTGGTTTTGCATGACAAACATGGTGTCTTCTCACAAAAGAACTACCAGTTTATCATACTTCTTCATATGAAGTATCACTTTGGTGGAGATGTCTCTATGTGAAAATTAATTGCATTGTACAGTACTAGGTTTTCGATGAGGCTATTAAACTTTATGCTGTTTTTTTGAACTTTCCTTGAAAAACACAGGAATCTGAAGACAAACTGGTAGAGATTAATGGTTGCTGAAAATATACTGGTTTCTAAAGAACTCAGGGGATTACTAACAACTAAATTAAAATTCTACAAGAAACCATCTGAGGACATAAAAAGCATTTCCATGTGTATTAAACAGCATCTACTCTCCATTATGCTGAATACATTAAAAAATTATATCCCAGATCTGTGTGGGAGGGTATGTGACTATCAAACACAAACTGTCCAATATTAGAGCCACCTGTCTGTCGGGCTCTCTCATTCCCTCCCTCTCTCTCTCCAGCAATTCTTAGAAGACAGGAGAGATCCTTCTAGTACCAATTTATATGCATATCCACATGTTAAAAGCAAGTTCAAAGCAGCTGGAAGGTGGACTATTCATTAACAGTAGCCTTGTACTGGTCTTGATACACCTTGTACACAGTGTTATTAAGAGGGATTTGACATGCAGTAATTTTACAAATGTCTTTAAAGTGTAAGATAGAAAAGATTTTTTTCTTGGTTTATTACTCTAACACTATTATAAGTGTATAAACAGAATATCAAATAACAGCAGTCTGCATAAGGGAAGAATATTTTTTGTTTCACTTCTCCCTGTTAAATCTTGGTGAAGCTATAAAAAAATCTGCTCCAGAAAGCAACTAACTACCATCGTAAAATTCTGTAAAATTCAAAAACTCTAAACCTAAAATAATCCTAATCTGAACAGCTAATCACAGCGTGAAGCTATTATAATGTGTATCCAATTATAATCGGCATTATGATAATGGCACTGTCATTAATCTTCTGCGCTATTTCTCATTATTTCTAGAGACACTGCTAAAAGCAAAACCTTGAAGCTATTTACAGGAGATGGGAAGTTTCAGCACTTGTACTGCTCAAAATTTTCTATGATATTCCCTACTTTCAGGAATTTCCAATTTTGCCAATAATTTTTCAACAAAAAAATCCTTTCACCTGTTATCTGGTTGAGGTTTGTTGCTTAAGTATGCAAAAATTGTTCAGATATTTCATTCAGACCGAAATTAGACAAGGAAAGGCAGGAAAAGAATTGCTTTGCCAAAGCTTTACGAATTCCTTCTCCAGTCTCATCAGATAACTTCTCACTTCACACTCTGGAGCAGCAAACTGAAATGTGTAAACAAAGCTGCTTTTTGTGGTTCCTAGGAAAAAAAAAGTACTGACTCTGAACAAAACACAAACTCTTTTGGAAGACCTCACTCCTGACGTACACTGTGGAAATTAATTTGGCAGCTAGATGCTCCAAGAAATCCCGCGGTGCCTGAATGTGCCCTGGTTCAAGGCTACCGTGATTAAGCAGGGCATTAGTAGGGCCTGTTGCGACAGGACAAGAGGTAATGGTTTTAAAATAAAAGAGGGCAGATTCAGACTAGATATACAGACAAATTTTTTTACGATAAGGATGGTGAAACACTGAACCAGGTTTCCCAGAGAGGTAGTAGATGCCCCATCCCTGGAAACATTCAAGGTCAGGTGGGACAGGGCTCTGAGCAACCTAATCTAGCTGAAGATATCCCTGCTTGTTGCAGTGGGGTTGGACTAGATGACCTTTAAAGGTCCCTTCCAACCCAAAACTATTCTAAGATTTTATGATACCCTGGGGTATGCCTTCTTACTTCTCAGCCTCTCAGAAACGTG
This sequence comes from Anarhynchus alexandrinus, assembly GCA_008711295.1. Taxonomy (NCBI): domain Eukaryota; kingdom Metazoa; phylum Chordata; class Aves; order Charadriiformes; family Charadriidae; genus Anarhynchus; species Anarhynchus alexandrinus. Next base: position 845,548 of record VUYV01000086.1, on the reverse strand, counting down.
AGTGATGCCCAACACTATAAGAAAAACCCAATTATCTGTCATTGGGCCCAGCTTTCAGCTTGGAATGAAACATATATTGGGGTGGAAAGTCTACAAGAAAGCTGACATGGACCTGGTAAACTGGAGAGAGGTGTAGAAAGGAAGAAAGGTGTGCAGGGTCAACACAGATAGCTTATTAATGGAAACCACACCTATGAAAAAGGTGGGAAAAAGAGTGGGAAGACTGGGTAAGCGACGTGGAAGATGGAGGAACACTAAACATACTGGGCAGGAACAGAGAGCCTTGCATCAGGTAGGTAAGGAGAAGAAAGGGGGTAGCTGATGCATGGGAGCCTCCTGAGTAGCTCTGCTCCTTCAGCACATCCATCTGCACCCATATCCAGCACATCCATCTTCATCCATACCCATCCTGGGCCTCTTCTCAGGCCTGGAGGGAAGGTGGCTCAAAACAGTCGTAATTTTCCCTCTCCTTTTCCAGACGTGGAGAGTCAAAAATAGAGATGAGAATGAACTTAAAATATTAACAGGTTTTCAAAAAGAAAAAAGAAAAGGGAAATGGGAAAAGAAAGCCACCAAACAAATATGGGTAGATGTGACACTAACAGTGTTATGACTTAGAGAAATCTCAAGCCTGGGGGTTTTTGGGTTTGTTTTTTTTAATCATTCTTATTATAACTATTAAGACTGGAAGTTCGATACTTTTAAGATAACGAGAAAACTACTGTCAACTAAAAAAAATTAATTTCTGGTCTTGTTGTTCACGGGATTTGGAAGATGTGAATAAAGCCATCAGTATGTTGCGACTAGTAGACCAAACTTCCTGGGTGACCATTGTATTGCATGAATAATTGCAGAATGAAAAAAAAAATCTTTAAAAAAATATTTTCAGGTTTTAAGCTACACAATAAAGCTGAATTGCAACTCTTTTAGCTGCGACTGATTTCACAGACTGCCTTCCACCCCATAGCTTCAGTGGTTTGAAACAAGGTACCACGAGAAGGGTTGTTTTAAGATAAGCTCTTAAGACAGTAACACAGATCTGTGGTTCTACTGCAAACTACTACAGTCTAAAGTGTATGTACTACAGTATCGATAGCTGCTATGCCAGCCCATTAAAAACTGAAAAAAAAACCCCAAATACAGTCCTGCAAAGATGAGTGATATACCTGAAAAGTCACATACGTATGGATTTGGCATGTGAACACACTTGTCTCTTAATGGATACAAATAAATAAGTGCTTATGATTTGACAGTAAACTTTGAAAAATAATGTAAAATGGCATAAGGATACTGATGAATAAAGGAACAAACCCATGCATATGATACTGATGCACAGAGCTAGTTTCCATGGCTTTGTTCCCCTGGTACTGCAAGCCTCCTGCTCTCAGTTGTCCTTCTAGGAGTATTTCCTACCTCTTCAACCGCATCTTAAATTAGACTGCAACTCTAATCAGCATCGCTCTCCTGATCCGCATCTCCATAGGTCTTCACACAGTGGACCCCTGACCGTACACAGTGCAACCTGTGGGCAGCAACAAACCCCATAAACATGTGTTTCAGTGTATGTGCCTTCCTCCGGTGACGATGGCAAAGACTTCCTGGCTGCAAGCCCACGGTGGCAATGCAGCCTCAAGTTGCTGCACTGCAACTCCTTAATCAAACATAAATTGCCTGTAAGTCGCTAGAATGATTAACAAACTGAAAACATATTACTATGATCTTGCTATTTCTGTAGCCTTTAGAAATTATGTACTTCTTTCAGATGTTTTGCTTTTCTGTATTTTTCCTACTGCACAGTATGTGTCTATACTATAACACATGAAAAAAGCTTTCATATCACACAGCTCATTAGAGACTTAAATGAACCAGTTTTAGATGTATGATTTTGACCTCATTACTGTCCTCAATCAATGAAATAAAAATGGCGGTTGTCATAACATCATATCTTGGATACGTTACTCTGGGAATCTGCAATCAGAGTCTGCTCCTCAGATGGTAAAACTGCTATTGAATATATTTGCAAGTGCTAAGCCTGATTAAATAATAATAGAGAAAAAAAGGATTTTTAGAACTCAATAAGCCAAAGTATCTCAGAGCAAACTGGAGGGATAGACATATCCTACCTGCATCTTGTCATAACCTTCGTCCCTCTGCAAAATGCCGTAGGAAAAAAAAAAATCGTCCCCTGGCACAGTTCCTATGCCGCTGCCTAAACACGTCTTAACATGCTGGTATGTCACAATTGTACGTCACAATTGTATGCCAATGTCCCAACAAAAATCAGCATGTGTCTGAAGTGCTGCTCTGAAGGTGAAAGACATGCTTTGATTAAGATCAAAGACAGTTTTCTTATCTTATCGCTCCTTATCTTCAGAATGAGAATATAACTTTTCTTCATTTTTCTCCACTTTTATTCTACTTAGCGTGGGATGAGCCACACTCTGAAGATGCCCCTTTCCCTCTGCTGAGAGAGGGAGCTGAGGTAACTAAACGCTTAAACCTTAAATAACATACTGCATTCTGCACATCTGATACAAATGAGATGGATTATCTATGGCTGCATTCAATTTAAGGGAGTTTTCAGTCACATGTACTAGGTCATTTCCAGAACTTTACTCTTCCAAGTATATTACTATATAAGCAAACATTATTTGTGTTTCTAAAAATATACAGATGCTTTCTGTTGACTAAGCCTTTAGTTTACACACATTTTTGAAGGTAGTAAGCTGGTATATGTATACTTTGCCTGTTACATGTACTGGACATACAATGTATGTTATTTTTGAGAGACTTGAGTGACCTGTACTTAGCACAAAGGCTCAATAATTCATGAATAGTCCAGAGCTGGCATATTTTCCCTTGTCATATGTGTTAAATATTTTAGCATACAGAACAAATTAGCAAACAGTCAAGTTTCTGACAAGTCTGCCAAGCCACAATTACTCAAATTTTGCACTGTTCAAGTTAAGCTATTCTTATTTACTGATTTAGATGTACTTGGTGAATAGACTGACTGCTTTTTAATCCAGTTTCATTTTTACCATTGAAATAGCATTTTATCATTGAAAATGGCATTTATTTTCCTGACAATTTAACATTTGCTGAGATGTGTGAAGTCATGTTATTCAACGATTCAATAGTGCTTTGTATATAATATTCTTTTCAGGTGAAACTATTCTTAAAAGCTCCTGTTTTCTGAATCATGTATCTCTACAGGATGCTGGGGTTTGATAGTTCTTTTACGATTTAGCCAAATATCCTTTCTTTCACTTTGTCATGTATCAGTTAAATTCTACAAGCGAGGCTTCTTCTTGCTGCAATACACAACTGAAAGGTTGTACCTCCAATTTCTTTCATAACGTACTTCCAATTAGTTTCGTCACTTTCCCTGCACACCTGTAGAGGAATGAAGCTTTGGACAGAGAGGCAGAGTACAGGCAGAAGAAAAGACTTGTCTGGATCTTCACCAGAAGGTAGGGCAGAAACGATGTTTTACCTTTCTGTAGTCCTCTTCTCCCTTCTGTAGTCTTCTTCTCCCTTCCTTCATCTACCTTTTTCTCCTCATAGAGGCATGGAACAAGATGTCAACCCTCACCCACAGGAGACAGCAGGGGAAGGTTTGGGCAGAGAAGGCTCTCCATAGTTGAACGGCTCATATCTACACCTGCTCAGGTGAAAAGCTTCTTTCCAACAGAAGGTGAGAATTCAGCATTTCCAGATGTGTGCTTAGCACACTATCTTCCTTAAAAGGGATTGCTTCAGAGTATCCTCAACTATGTTACAGGTCTATAGTATAAAAATTGGGAGGGGATGTTTTCTGCAGAAGATAAAGTTGACTTTTATCAGGCTGTTTTTAGCCTGGTTTCCTATGGAAACAAGGCTGCGCAATAATATAATATAATACAGTCTGTGTGTCCTCTCCTTGTAATTTTTGAACTAAGTAGCCCAATTTCCACCCAATGTGACTGAGAAGATAGAAATCTCAAAGACAGTTACGCTCTTATAAATTTTGAAAGCGGCAGCTGCTGGATAGAAGAGAGACCAGGATCCCAGCATTAACATGCAGGGTGCTAACAATCTTATCAGCCCATTTCTGCTGTCAAGTGTGGCAGCCTGCATACCATTACCAGAATATATGCATATTCAGAGATAAAAGAAGACCTCTATAATTCAATTATTAACCAAGAGACATAAATCCATAAGAAACTGGTCCGCTTCAGTTCTGGTTCTTTTAGCGCTTCTCTCTTTTAACTAGACAGCCAAGATATCAAGTTGATGAGAGGAAAAAAGTAAAGCAAAAAGGAGGAACAGTTTAAATGAAAACCAAAATCATACAAAATCCATACTGTAACAAAAGAGAAGAGTAAATAGATGGCGTAAGAAGTTTATCAGCTACTATGGTACAAGGACGGGCAGCTTTTAAGATTATGTACTAAGGTACATTTAAATCCCTTTCTGATTTTACCATGTTCAGAAGTCCTACGCACAAACACAGACACGCACACACAAACACACATACGGGAGATTGTGAGCTTCACTTTATAGCTGCAACCAGCTAAATGCGTTGAATGATCCAACTTTTTCATGCAGATACATGAGGTAAAGCTGAAAATCCCTTTCTTTTCATTTCCTATATGCCACAGCCAAGCGGCAACATGATAGTTAAAGAACAGGGATTCCCCCACCAAACCCATTTTTACAGCTCTTTGGTGATTAGTGTGAGATGCTCTACCATAATTATCTATCCCATAATTTCTCCTTGCCTGTTTAAATCATACTTGAAAGAAATACCACCAAGTACTCACTGATTCGTTGTCGAAATGCACGCTTTGACTAAGGGAAGTGGTATGACAAGTTATTTGTTTTTCAAAGAAGTAGCATAATTCTTCATTATATGTCCAATATTCTGCCAGTATTTACTATAAATAAGACTGTTCTGTTCCAAGATTTCTCAAGACAGAAGATACAAATTCCAAACTCTCAGCCAAAAAATTTCAGAATGTTGAAAGTATTTCTCAGCTAGCAGTTCCTGAAATATAACTGACGTTTGATCCCTACCTGTTAATTCTCAGAAAAAAGAAAAAAAAAAAAAAA